>CM060855.1:8161433-8761433 GCA_030737835.1 Acorus gramineus | reverse complement strand
TTCTTATTTGCAGGATTCTTCATCAGATTTGTATGATTTACTTTGCAGCTTGACATTATACGTATTTGGAGTTTTTTGGCCAGCATAAATTACATCATAATGTGTTCTGAACCCAGATATTGGAGTTCTCATCAATCTTGACATCATGATCCATCATCACTCCCACTCTATATTATTTTTTGGATAAAGCATCTTATATAAACTCAATTTCTAGAAAGCTCACTTTCAGCGCTTTTCAAAAAGCATACTTTTTGTACTAAAAGCTGATAAGTAACTTTTTAATTAAGTTTGCTCTCTAGGAGATGTTTGGAAACATGTTTCCACTTTTTCCAAATGCTAGCTTAGTTGTAATCCATTTTCATCCAAGTCAATTTAGGCTCTCCTTCTCAGGCTTTCTCGTAAACCATTACATTCAATGAGATCATGCGGTACGAATTTATAGCAGTTCATCCTTTTTCAAACTCCCCAATCAAGCTTCACAATGTAGCTATTCTACTAATTTAACAGTGCAAAATCAGTGGCATGTGACAAAGAATAGATAAGACAGTACTGGAATGTAAAAACAAGGTCTGAATCACTGTTCAAGTAATGGTATTACCATGCAACATGAAGTTATGAAGGGTAACTGGGAACATGTAATTCCTAATAATTTAAGAATTTGACTAATCAAACCAAAATTCACTTAAGCAGATGATGAGATAGCGTAGATCTTGAGTCTGAGGAGGAAGATATAAGTTTCTCATTGCTGCCAGTCACTTCTATGTCCTCCAAGTTCGTCATTGATGGGCAGTACATCCAACTATGTGAGAAGGGGGAATTCCTTTGAACGTAAAGGTATATGTGGAATATGATGAATAAAAAATTGCTAAGGCAGGAGAATGCCTTCTATGTTAAGTCAGGAAAGCAGAACAGTGTCACATCTTTACAAAATGTAGGATACAGTGTAGGATAATTGTATGCATAGAACAGATGACCACTAAAACATTTGCATACAACTTATTAGGACTGATATTAAAACTACATAAAATATTTGCATACTTTTAGGAAGCATCGGGTGGTGCATTAAAAGTTGTTTAACAACATGAGCTGACAATAAATGAATAATCTGTCACCAGAAAGTTATTTGAGCATATGAACAAAGCAAGGAAAACAAATTATAGCAGCGTCCCTAGTAGTAGTCAGGATAACATTTGGAATGCTAACAAATTCTCCATTTAGTACCATCATTAAAAAAACTCCATTTATGTGTTAAAAGAAGATAAAAACAACAGAGAGATATTCATTGACCCTAAAATGATGCATTCTACTGGAAATATATATATGCTGGCAAGTATAGAAACTAGTACCACAAATGGAATATCAAAACCACAATCAACTAGAAAGTTGCAGGTAAACTATACAGCTTCAAACATTCAGGATAGGAAGCTCTAAGCAATTGTAGATAGTTTTATAAATTTTCATTTTAAAAAAAAGCCCTTGAAAATGCTTGACATGCTCTCTGGCCAGTCTAATATGTAAAACCAGAGAGATACCCACATGAGGTAAAATGAAAAATTACGAACAACTCACCAAGCCAAAGATGGAATCCGATGCACCAAGAGAACTAGATTTTAAGAAGCAGTAACTCATTGCTGATCCTGGTAAACAAGAATGCACATCAGAGATTCCAATATGGTGGTAACTAATGCTGTGATACAAATGGAAATGACTTCATCTCTGCATAATTCATTACCTGTGAGAGCGGAAGTGAAATATACAGCAAGAAACTTCCTAGGACCATCACGATCCTCAACAAGTCGACCGATGTGATCCAAAGATGTGTTGTTGACCTGCAAGATCACACATAGGCTTTAAGCATATAGTGCCTTTAAACATGTACAAAAATTGAGATAAGGTCTCAAAATCAGACATAGAGATGCAATATATTTGCATGTAATAGTGATGACGTCACAAGTCTCCAAACTTCCCCTCTATCAATATGGCTTCTACTCTGCATAAGAAATCAATAAAATAAAACTCAGACAATCCCCATTAAACTGATATGAAAATCATGTGATCTAAATATATGGCCCACCAGACATCCCCATGCTGTCAATCTTCCTCGGGTTGCAACTTGAGCCATATAAAAACTGAAAAGAATGAACAAGGAAACAGAAATCATTTCATTTTCATGCTGATTAAAGAAGATATTACACAACAAAAGATACACTTTTTGCAGTTCTTGACATATATACATATATCATCATAGTTTGGAACTCAGTATTCAAGTTTTTTCCTTTTATTTTTTTCAATTCAATATGTTCCCCCTTCCCCCAGTGAACAGGCAATGTTTATGTCTAAATACTAAACCCAAATAAGGCGAAGACTTTTTCCTTCATAAAGATTCAATTTTCTTGTTTCTTATGAATCCATATGTATCATCTGCTTTACATTACATTCACCAAGTTTCTGCATCGTCAACCTTTTGGTTTGCTTGAGTTAAACTGTATGCCTATATTTAACGAAACATGTCCTCCTGGAAGCATCATGTTTTTTTTTTGTATCTACTACCAGTTTCAAGGCATCACCTCAGCCCCAGATTCACAAGACAGTTAAGCACAATTATGCATTCCCCAAAAAAAAAAAGAAGTTGGAAAACAACATCTCAATATAATTATACCAAAAGTTCTAGATACACTGTTGGTAACAGGTAAGTGATTTGAGATAATCTCATCATGTTATAAAAACATGGCTTCATGTTGCCTCAATGGCAAGGAAAAGAAAGAGGTTCATTTGATTTCATATAAGAAAAAGGAAATATACAATCAAAAGGGCAAAAAGGCTATTTCTGCCATTTTTAATGTATAACACTGTCCAGCCATTTTTAATGCATTTCCACATCTATTATTGTACAATTTTCAATAAATTTATACTTTATGCCCCTTTTTTTTCCAGAATAAGAATAGGCTTAATCGTAAAAAAATCATTTTTTTTAATATATAATAAACTGTAATAGTTATGCATGATAAGTTAGAATAAATTCTAATAACTATACTTGGGGAGGTAGGTACAATATATTCCTACTTATCCATCCAAAACTATAACTAAAATTCTAATAAGACAGTCCCAAAAGACAAAAAATTATCAAAATCGAAAAAAAAAAAAAAGAGAGAGAGAAGAGAAAAACAATCAAACAGAAAATCATCTAAATTCTAATCTATTTATGTTCGAATAAGCTATCCGCGAATCAACTGAATTTCTACAAATAAAGCCAATAATGGATGAGCTCCTCTCCGTATCAAAAAACAGACTTACAGGATATTCATCGAAAGAAGGGCATCGGTGCAGGTGCTCCTCCTGCTCAAAGAATTTCCGAAATTACCCAAAAAACGTGAGAAGCCATTGTCACCACTAATGATAGCCGGAATTCCCCAAAAATCTCTCTTCAACGGAACCGGTTTTTCGGAGGAGACACGCTTGATTCGGCTCAAATAACTGGAATGGAATAGGTTCTGTTGATTTCAAGTATATGATACGGAAAAACAAGCCTGTGAGTATACATGATGAAGCAATTCGAACAAACGGTGCAAATCAGAGAGAGAGAGAGAGAGAGAGAGAGGACCTGAAAAGAGGAGTCGTAACGGCGGAAGAAGTCGAGGAGGGGCGGGGGATCTCTCCGGTTAGGGAAACCTGGCTGCGGTGGTGGGATTCCTCCCATCTCTCTCTCTGATTTTTTTTTTTTTTTGTACAGTTTATAGTTTGTGGCCGAACGTTAATTAAAATAACTTTTTTAAAATCAGAAAAACAAGATTTGTTTGTTTAGATATTACTCGGAGAAAAAGTTATATATTCAATCTCCGCTGCAAAGGGAGAGAGATTGACAGGGTTCTAAAGAGTTTGTAGGTAGCATTATCCACTGTGAATGCACGGCCCTAATTCCAGTTTGATATAACATGTAAGATTATGTTATACAGTTCAAAACGCTTTTAAAAAATTAATATATCATTTATTCTTAATATTTCGAGTATCCTATCATTATTCTAAATAAAAATATATTTTAAGATATAATGTAAAATCATTAAAAAAAAAATTTGAAAAGATAATAAAAATATATTATAAAATGATAATAAGTAAGTTACAATTAAAAATTAATTCATTACATTATCATAATTGAATGAGATTTGGTGGATATGATGTTATGCTATTTAAAATTTACGTAAATTCTATAGTTATCTCAATCAAATCTGAAAAAATAATAATAAAAAATGATGATATGGCATGATCACCACTATTCATTAAATTTGATTAAAATCTCACATTATCATTTTTACATATTCTTAATCAGCCATCATGTTAGTATATTTACTTACGATATCAGCTTATTTTCTTTTGTGATTAACATTTATCATTTTCATACTAAAAAACAATTTCAATCACATCCTGCTACCATGTCAAACTATTTGATGTAAATGATTCCCAAGCGAACTATCAACGTAATAATGATATAATTAACACAAACAAATTTGATTTAATGGAGAGCACTAATCAAACTATTCAAGCATACCCATTAGTTTCACTTAGGCTATTGGGATACACGTGACGCTAGGCCTGTCAATCGGACGGATACGAATCGGATAAGCCCATATTCTTATCCGTATATGAATTGAATATACGAAAAAATATCTGTATCCGATATCTGACGGATATTTTAAAACCCATATCCGTATCCGATCCGAAAATCCGGATACGGATTCGAATAATATCCGAAATATTTGAACCAGATTAAAATATAAAAAATTTATAAAATCTTAAGTCTTAACATGGTTAAATAGGTATCCACTAAAGACATAAAAACACAAATCTTAATATAGTTAAATAAGTATTCAACATGGTTAAATAGGTTTGTGTTTTGTCCTAGATCATGAGCCATTGGATTTTCATCTAAGGGTTAAAACTAATTCTAACATATATAAATAAAATAACAGTTCGGATATGGATATTTTTCAGATCGGATATAAGCTATATCCGATCCGATCCGAAAATTTTTGGATACGGATTATTTGGTTCGAATATGGATACGGATTTTCGAATATCGGATATTTTCTGCATTTTCAGATACGGATTCGGATACAGATATTTTTTCAAATAATTGAGAGGCTTATTTGTAAGTCTTTATAGAATATGTGTAAGTCAGGAATGTCACTTAAATGTTTTAGTTATTATTTTTATGTTTATTATGAAATGACTGAGTTGAATGTTATTAGTTAAATTTGATGGTGACTTTTTATGGTTTAATTTGATTTGTAATGATAATTGTGTGGATGTTGTTTAAAGCTCATAGAGATTTTTATTCATTTTTTAAAAAAAATTATTTTTATTCTTTTTTATAGTCTTAAATACAGTCCACTTGTATTTTTATTTTTTTTAAATTACATATCTAATAAGTTATGAACTTATATAAAAGTTGAAATAGTTTTTTACTACCGTCTCGCGTCTCATTTGATTTAATTTAGAGGGATTAGTTTGTGATTATTTTGATATATAATAACTTTAATAAAATTTTTACAAACCTTTTTTACGTGGGCTCATTTGATCATTTTGAAGGGACTAGTTTGTAATTATTTTGATGTACAATAACTTTAGTATAATTTTTACAAACCTTTTTGACACGTTTTGGAACCCCTATTAACGGTGATGTGATGATCCGGAGGGATTTGACTCTGCACTGTCAGCTAACGTAATCTTTTAGACGTGGAGTCTATTCATTGGTCAAAAAACCTATTTCCCATTTTAGATGGAAACAGGGGTAACAACACCCATTTCCCTAAGGATTTTCTTGAAAATTTAAGCCGGGCTATAGCCAGGCCCAATCTACCTATAGTTCGACACTTGAACTTCAGTGAGGTGACGTGAATCGATATGAGTGAAGAAGATTTAGAGTACGTTTGGAAACACAGATTGAAAAGTAGCTTTTGAAATAAAGCTGTTTTTTAAGATAATTTTAGACGTTGATTTTTTTAGGATGCTTTTTTTAAAATCAGGAATCAATATTTGAAAGGAGTTTAATGTTTGGCAGAGAAAGTTGCTTTTCAATTTAAAAAATCGATTCCGATCAAAAAGCGTTGTTTCTGAGCTTTTTAAAACACAGATTTCGAGGAAAAAATTAAAAGAATCCAGCTTCCGATTCTGCAAAAAGCTGCCCCGTTTGGCTGCACGCTTTTAGCTTTTCAGCTTTTCAAAAAGCAAAAGCGCGCGGAATCGCGCAACCAAACGGGGCCTAAGGATAATTTGGTCATTTGAAATGATTAATATGTCTTTTTTTAATAAATTTTTTACAAGGACAACAATGACTACGCAATTATACAAAGATGGTACATTATGAGAATATTTTGTCAACTTAGATAAAAATTTAACTCATGGATGATACTTGAAATTTTTAAAATTTTTAAAAACTTGTATGTTTGACCTATCTTTAAGAGGGATTTATGTAGAATTTTCTATATTTACAGAAATATAAATGCCTTTAACTCTAAAATATATATCACATTAATATGAGCACGTGATGTTAATAGATGATGGTTTTTTTTCATGTAGTTAAAAAAATTTAAAAAATATTCAAACAAAGTTAAAAAAAAAAAAAACACCGCTGACATTTTTCAGCCTATGATTATCTGCCAGATGATTTATATGACCACAAAGGGTCAGGACTCGGAAGCTGGTAGCTGGGAAGTAAGCGGACACCCTCGAATCGAAACTGCCCCACTAAAAAAATTCGGATTCACTTTTTGCAACCCGACAGTAACGGCCATGGACAACCGAATCCCCTCCGCCCTCTTCTCGCTACTCCTACTCTGCTCCGCCGCCCTATCCGAACCCGATCAGCAACACCAACACCATCAGCAGCAGCAGCAGCAGCTCGAACACTTCCAGCGGTACCTCCGCATCAGGACCGCCCATCCGCACCCCGACTACGCCTCCGCCGCCGATTTCCTCACCTCCCTCGCCACCTCCGCCGGCCTCGAAACCCTAACCCTAGAATTCTCCCCTGGGAAGCCCCTCATCCTCCTCACATGTCGGGGCTCCGACCCCACCCTCCCTTCCATCCTCCTCAACTCCCACATCGACTCCGTCCCCGCCGAGCCCCTCAAGTGGCTCCACCCCCCCTTCTCCGCCTCCAACGTCGACGGTCGGATCTTCGCGCGCGGATCCCAAGACGACAAGTGCCTCGCGATCCAGTACATCGAAGCGCTTCGCGTTCTGAAATCGGACCCCTCCTTCGCCCCGCTCCGCACCGTCCACGTGTCGCTCGTCCCCGACGAGGAGATCGGCGGGCGGGACGGGATGGGGGCGTTCGCGAATTCCGAGGCGTTCGACGCGCTGAACGTGGGGTTCGTGCTTGACGAGGGGCAGGCGTCACCGACGGACGAGTTCCGTGTGTTCTACGCCGACCGGTCCCCCTGGTCGCTCGTCATCAGAGCCGTCGGACCGCCCGGGCACGGGGCGAGGATGTACGACGGGTCCGCCGCGGAGAATCTCATGGAGAGCGTGGAGGCGATCGCGAGGTTCCGGGAAGAGCAGCGCGCGGTCGTCGAGGCGGGGCTTGCCGCGCCATCCGAACTCGTTACGGTGAACCCAGTGTACTTCAAGGCCGGCACGCCTTCCGAGACGGTGAGAGTTCGTTATGATCTATCAGTACCTAGGTTTTGTAATTCTTGCTTTCATATTAGTTTTGGTGCAGTTGACATAAGTGTAGAATATGTTATGGTGTATGGGGAAATATTTGGACAGGGTTATGTGAAGAATGTCCAACCTTCGGAGGCTGAGGCAGGTTTTGATGTTCGTCTTCCTCCTACGGTAGATCCTGATCTTATGAAGAGGAGAATTGCAGAGGAATGGGCACCTCATTCGAGGAATATGACGTACCAGGTAAATATCATATATTTCATGGTTGTTGGTTGCTTGGTTTCTGAGAAACTCCATTTTATGCCGAATTAACCTTCATGGTGTGTAGTATGGTAGAGCTTTAATACACCCAGTCCTAAAATCGCCTCCCGGTCATATGCACTTATACAATATAGAAACTATCTCTAGCACATGACCTCAAACAAAAAAGGTATAGGGCGATTCTTAGGGTTGGGTGTATCATATTTCTAGTATGGTAAATGGGCTTACCTTAACTTTCGAGGATTTGTCCTTTTGGGAGGTTTGAGATATACTCTTACTAATCAGATCACATGCTTCTAGAGGATCTGTCGTTTTAGTTACAGTACATCGTTTTACTATATCCCTGTGTGCATGTCAAGTTAATTCACCATACGAGTGTAATGAGTGATTATTCAATGATGTTGCTTCTGATGGAGAAAGATTGCCATTTGTATGAACCCTTTTGTTGAAACTTTTGATCTGGATTGCTACCCTATACATCAGGCCTTTTGTTCCTAATTTTTCCATCTTTTGGTTAATTGTTCTTGATTAGCCAACTTATGGAATGGCATGCGAAGAAATTCATGTACATCCACACATTTCATTTTTCTTCCATAGGCATCTTCTCTCTACATTAAGTTGTACAGATCAAGGGATCTTGCATGCCTAGTAAACCATTCTGTGATCATTGGAGAAATCTTACTCTCCTGAGTACATTCTCCATACTCACTGCTTGTCACCTGAACCAACTCCTTTTTTTTTTTGGAAAAAGAAAGGGTGTTCATCATAACCTTAACTAGAGAGAGAGGATGGGTGATGCAGCGTGATGATCACGCTCTTCTGTTGACCCAATCAATTTTCAGGGATGCGAAATCTGAATTCCTAAGAATACCAGGACGAAGAGTTTCAACGAGCCTATTGATTCCTAAGAATATCACACAATTGGAAATTCTATGTAGTTGTTGATCCTCTTAGGATAACAAAACACAATAGAGAAAATAAACAAATTCTAATAATCAATTTCTCCATAATCAATTGGTTTACATGCCTATTTATTAAATAAGAATCCATAAATAATTAAGATCTCAACTAATTATCCAAATCTAAACTATGATCCTAACATATTATCTAAATCTATAAAAATAACTAATACATTCTTATTTAATCCTAACTATTATTCAAATTCGATTTCAAACTAAGCTTGTCAATTATCCGAAAAAAATCTAAATCTGGTCCGAATCCGTATACGAAAAATAAGAAATATCTGATATTTGAAGATCCAGAGTGCGGATATGGATATCAGTCTATCCGATCCGAAAAATATCTGTATCCTACGTATATATATATATATATATATATATATTATATGTTTTTCATATTGTTATCTTGTATGATTAATTACAATGATAATATATTATAATACTATTAAATTTTCAATATATGATATCTGAAAGAGATAATAAGCCTTAAAATCTCAATTTTAATTTTAATGTCTTCTCCAAAATAATACTTGATTATCCAAATTAATGTAAATATTCAAACATATTAATTATTCAAAAAATATCCGTATCCGATCCGTATCCGAAGGGATCTGAATCCGAAAATTGATATCCGTATCCAAATTTGAAAGTTAGGATATGGATATTAGCATATCTGATTCGTATATGTCCGATTGACAGACTTAATTCAAACTAATATTTGAAATTTAAATCTAAATATAGTAAAATCCTAACAAATGCATAAAATCCTAACAAACTCAAAACTGCCAAAAATAATAAAAATAACTTTCAACCGTCAATTTGACCCCTAAGACGATCTCAGAACACTCCGAAAATTGGCGTAGTGGCGTAGCGACTACTCCTGTAGGGCTCGTCGATACGAACGTGTGAACATATTATAATAGCGATTCTGATCTACAGTCTAAAAGTTATGGCTGTTTCAAGTTACTGTGTTTCCAAACGATCAAGACGTCTTCTTTTCTTCTGGTCCATCTGATCTCGGCCGGCCATATAATGTGTGGCTATGATGTCTGCATCAATGGGACACCAGCAATGTCCCCTTCCAAAACCTGTTACATCATAGGCTTCTTGCCCTGAAATGAAAGGAAAGCAACACTGCCTTGCTCAACTGAAATTTCCCCTCCCTCTGAACAGTGATTCTGTTAACCTTAAAAACGTGTTTACACCAGTCCTTCAGCAGGCAAACTACACTGACCCAAGAATTTTCCATAGGACAATTCTTCCCCCAAACAGCTTCTCATTTGTAGTGAGGCACACAACAAATAGGATGAAGAAGGAGAGCAATGCAATTTTTTCCTTCTTAATTTTATCTCTCCTTTTTTCTGGCTTTCTTGACGAATTCCATTAGAGATTGAATTGGAACTGATAGATTTCCCCAAGCATTTTTAAATCTGTCCCAAAAGGCTCTGCTAAAAAGAACAGCTGGTGAATAGATGATCGGAGTTCTCATCTTCGAGACAACACTGTTACACAAACTAAGCTCCGTCCTGGAGCCAGATTGCCGTGAGTCTTGATGACCCCTAATTTCAGACTATACATTCTGTTTATAGGCATAATCATCATAAACACCAAGCCTTATCCCTTTGATGAGGTTGGCAATTGAGTGTGCCTGAATGTCTAGAAATAACCCCACAAGACATTGATGTCAATTTTTATGACTGGTTATCTACCTAAAGACAACCCTTTCACAAACTTAAAAAGAAGAAAGACAAACACACAGTAATTGTATATTAGTACCTCTAAGCAGAATTCATTATGTTTCATATGGATTAAAATACAAGGTTCATCTTAAGATAATTGTGTGTGCATTAAGGAATGGCTAATAATTTTTGTAGCTTCTTACTCATCTTAGAATTAAAAATATCCACAAAGAAACTGTAATATTGATAAAATTGATTCATATAAAAGTTAACCAAAAGCTTCTTTGCTGCGGTGACCAGTGAGCCTCCAATTTTTTCGATGTTTGAAAAGTGCAAACCTGGTTTTAGTGCACTAGTACTAAGTACTAACCCATGCCATGCAAAACACAGGTTGCATCCAAATTATTTCCAATCGAGTTGCCTGACTCAGTACCATCCTCCCACACTCCCTCTTCTACAATAGTAGTAATTTAAAAAAAAGCATTGGGTTGATGTGTCAGTGTTTACTGTTGCCTTAGCTCCTTTTCAATCAAAATTTATATCCAATGTAGCGCCACCACCATATGCAGCAAAACAAGTTACCATTTCTTGTGGGAAAAGATACCCAGGTGTATATCTCATACAGAGAGTGGGCTGGGGGCAAAAATGAAGTAAAATATGTGACCATCTTCTACTTAAGTAAGTTTATGATATTGTATGCTGTTGAATTTTTCATTATTTTATTTTTTCCAATAGCTAGTTGATTTTTAATGGTGGTTTTTCCTTTCACGCCAAAACCAGCACTGAGTGCTCACTGATTCTTATTTCTTTCTTTCCCAATTTGGTGTCTACTTTTTTCCAATCCATGGACTCTGGAAACTCTAAAACATGGCTGACATTTTTCTTCGGCATTCAGAAACATTTTTTTTTCCAGTCTACTTCAACATAGTTCTTTCAATCACTTCTTCCTGATGAAAAAAGCTAAATATTCTTTGTTTATAATAATTTTGGAGATCATTCAAAAAGGACCGATAAGGGATAATGCTGGGAAGCCACTAATGACAGCTACGAACGAGTCCAACCCATGGTGGTCTGTTTTTGTGCAAGCTGTTACTGCATCTGGTGGAAAACTTTCGAAACCTGAAATCTTGAGTTCCACAACCGATGCCAGATTCATGAGGCAGAAGGGAATTCCTGCTCTTGGGTTTTCACCTATGGCAAACACTCCCATCCTACTCCATGATCATAACGAGGTCTGAAACGTTACTTATGTTCCACCAACTTTTCCATTGTTTGGTTTGTTTCTCTCAATTAATTTATGATTTTTTATACTGCAGTTTCTGAAGGATACTGTGTTTTTGAGGGGCATCAAAGTATATGAGAACGTCATCAGATCCCTTAGTTCCTTTGCTGGAAATTCTGAGTAGAAACGTCACTTTACCTGGACATTTCTCCTCCCCCTCTGTTTTATGACTGAGACATACTGCAGACAGTCTACGCGGAAAGATGAATGTATGCCAGCTCTCATAGCCCATGTCAAATCATGAATGCATCCCTTGCTGGGGCCTCATGTCATAAGTATCATTTTCATCAATATGAATGCCTGTACATGGTGCTTGATGAGGCTCTTCGCAAGTATGCTTGATACCATATTTCCATATACATGTATCTTTGTACGGCCATTGAAGATCTTAAGTCTAAATAAAAACAGAAGACCCAGGTGCTGTATGGATGTGTTTGTTTAAATTGTGGCTCCTTTTAAGTGATGAATTTCATTTATTATGCATTGCAATGTATATTCAAGAATCTGAAGATTGATATTATGAAAATGAGCAAGAAAGAACAAAGAGTGGGTCAATAGCATTCCTTTATAGCTGAGATGAGTGACTTTATCCAATTCTATTATTGTCCTTGATTGAATAGAAGATCAATTTGCATTCACTGTTAGATTTACAAGGTTCAACTGTTTATTTTATGGGTCTACACGAACTGCAGCTTTGACTGTATTTTTTGAATTGTATGATGGACAAATTTTACTCCACAGCTAAGTACATGTGCCCAGAATCTTAAGGGCCTTCTGTTCAGACCTTGTTCCACATTGCACAAGATTTTGCCTTGACTCAACTCAATAACCCTTCAACTCAGCGAAATGTTTTTTTCTTCAGTAGTTATAACTCCATATAACTAATTATTGTATAGATTCCAAAGTCATAATGTATAGGTGTCAGACAAAGGAGACAGATTTTCATGTAGTCAGCTACTGAAAAAATCAGCTCTAAAAGCATGTGTTGTTTAGATGTCAAAAACATCTGTCAAGAGATATACAGGTATAAAGATTAACCAAATTTGACCAATTGAATCTTTTAATCTTTTCTTTTATCTCAACTGGTCCACACACGTAGTACACACACAAAAGTTCTGTACGGAGCATCACGAATTCTCATATTTAAGCCCTTATTCAAACTTATATTCAATTTTACTTAAAATTTAGATAAAAACTTGATTTGATATGATGTACCTCTAATCATCACTTTGTGTTTTACTCAAATCTTTTTAAAAATCCATATTTTCTTTCAGTTATTTCCTATAAATATTTTCAAAGTTTTTTCTCCAAACATTTTTACTACTTAATTTTTCTTAGAATATTTAAATTTAAAAATTATAATCATCAACTTTTTTAAAAAATGTAAAAATAATATTTTTTTATTAGATTAAAAATAAGAAGTTAAAAAACAAAGATGAAGACTTAAGAAAAAAAAAATCACTTTTTTTTTTTTGGTTTAAGAGATGGTAAAAATTTTGGGGGGGTGGGAAGATATCTAATATAATTCAATAAAAATGTCATATTGAAAGAAAATGTGGAGATAAAAGAAAAAAATAGATGTTGAAAATTTGGGTAAAAATTTGAGTCTCCATTGATTTGGATAAAGATTTGAGTAAAAGCTTGATTTAATATAGGTATTGGTATATGGTTGGAGAGAGTTTTGGGTGACTTTTATTCTAATTTAAATTTTAATAAAGATTTAGGTATAACATTAGAGATGCTCTAAGTCCGGTTGGCAAAAAGGCATATGAAACCGCGTAGACAGTGATATAATTCAATATTAGTCTTTTTCATATTCATCAGCTTGTGTCCCTGAAGAGAATTTAATAACAGTATTTTTTTTAACAGTTTGTTAGCTTGACAATCCTTGCTGTAATGCATATTTTCATTCAACTAAAGTAGAGATATGTTGTTGTTAGTCAAAAAAATAAAGTGGTTGCTTTCATCACATGAGATTTAACTCATGATGCTTCAAGGAAGGTTCACTAGAGACTGTACACAAACATATGCTCTCATCAAACAAGGACTAATAATGGAGGGTATTGATTATTCTAAGATGGGGAGCCTCCCCCCACACATGGACTTTGCTTCTCCGTTCCCCTACATACTTCAACAACCAAATCCTTAGTTGTCATTTTGGGTCACTTCCTAGTTCCTAACACCTCTCAGACTCGATATGAGATTTAATTATAGTTTTTGAGAGACTGACATGTGACAATCTCACATATTTAATATGTGAAATTGTGTTTTTATTTATAGTTTCGATTACGAGTCAATATCCATTTAGAGATTGATCATACCTTAAACACTTCTTATTACTCAACTAGTTTTCCTTGATTCTTTCACATGCGTTGTGCTTTGAATCCCGGGCTTTTTAAGTATTTTGTGTTTATCAAGTTTTTTTAGGATTCTTTTGGCATGATTAAGGCATTGTTCCATGTTAACACGACGTTTATTAATTAGCATAAGTTTGTTTAAAAATGGTACGGTGGAATATCTCGATTTTTAAAGCTCATGCAAAATATAAGAAAACATTGTTTTTTTGCTCATGTGTGAACTGGTGACCTATAAATTATCAGATAAATGTTTGGTCATTTGATGGTTGTCAAGATCCATGAAACTACAAATCCACAAGTTTGTACATATTATTACATTGTTCATTGATATGTAATCGTATTGTGACAATCTTATTCTAAGCACGAATGTAGATTTGTTTAAAAGTAGTATATTCAGCTGTTCTAATTTATTTTTTTTAATCTTACTTTTGATAATCAAACCCCCCTTTCATGTAACAAAAACAATTGCTTATGTAGAACTCAATCAACATGGAAATCATCTTATCAAAACTGTAAATAATCCAGGATGTTCAATGTTGTCTTATAAATCAAACCAGAATTAGCTATAATGAAAATGTTAGACCCAATTAATGACTTGCTCAACTTCCTTAGCAATCTATATAATACTTCATCATTAGATTCTAGGTGAGGACAAATTAATTCTACATTATGTTATACTGAAATAAAAAATAAAAATAAAAAACGAATTAAATATCGATCTCACCAACTCAAATATCCTCAAAAGGTCAGACTCATGTGACAATCTGAAATAAAATAAAATCAGAGTAAAGAAATTTTGAAGGCGTCGCTTCCATGCATGTTATATATTATTTTTAAAAACACTTTTGTAGGTGATTGGCTGTACAAAGAGCATCCCCATCTAAAATAAAATAAAATAAAATCAGAGTAAAGAAACAAACATTGGAAGTACGTACCGCATAATATTAGAGTTATCATATAATAATAATATAATAATAAATCCCAACAATGTCACAATTAAAGTAATTAAGTAGTCTTGCTTGGGCTTTATCACTCAAACATACTAATGTTTTTGAGTGGGAAAAGCCCTTTAAAGTTAAGCTGAAAACGGTATTCAATTTCGCAAGCATGAGCTAAGGAGGGATGGCCTGCACCTTTTTTTAAGTTCATTGAGTGATCAGTGTGTTTTGTAATCTTATTTATAGTTGTCACGTTATTAATACAGGTATAATTTAATGTGGATTCTATTATAAAAAATATAAAAATATCTACATTCAATTAATGTGTATATATATATATGTGTGTGATTTATTTTTTTATTAAAAAATATAATTAATTAAGCAAATGTATACTTAAAATTAAAACATGGTGTACTACAGATGATGTGAAAAACAAATTGAACTTAACATTTTCCTTATTTAATATAATAACCCAAAATTTAATTAATTTGGTGGTTTAAATTTGATCTGAGTTATAAAAATACATGTCATATGTGCAATGTTGTAAAAAGTGTTAGTTGCTAGTTGGACAGTTAAGGAAGGACTAGGAATTAATCGACTATGTGAAGATTAATCAGGGATTAAACAATTGCATTTTAGAATAATAAATATAATACATATACATATTATATATATAATGATTTTAGACTATAAAATAATAGCAAAATAACATCAAAACAACATCGAAAATATAAGCATAATCGGGATAGCATAAAAGAATTAATTAATAGATATTATATAATATAATAATCCTCAAGAAACATATCCCAATGATCAAACTGCTTAAACGATCAAATCTTAACTAATCCAGTCACTTAGCTATCCACCTAAATGACTTCATCACAGCCACCTAAATTGGTACACCGGATCTGAGACATATTTCTAACCATCTATGCAAGATTGATTAATTAGCTTTTCATTAATCCTTAATGACTTTATAACACCCACTTAATTATAAACCTGGTGACCATATCTTTGTCTTGTATTTATTCATTTATACTTAAAAAAAGTTCATTTGAATGCTATGTCACACTGCCAACAACCAATTGTTCAAATTTTCATGAAACGAATGGATCTGTTATACTGATGTAACATGAACACATATGCAGCAGCTTCAAATCTACCATGGGTCCGGAAATCCATGAGGATTGACAACAAACTGTTCCAATGTATGACTGAATATATGGATTCTCTTTGACAAACAAGATAAGTAGATGTTACATGAATCCATAATTATTTAATATTAATTTTCAATGTAGAATCTATGATCCTTAATTATATTAATATATGTCTTAAATGTGTCAAAACTATACAGGGACACGAGTCGTCATTAACGCGTCTTAGATAAAGAGAAATATAGAGAGTGACATAGGTATGCAAGACAGTGAAGCACCAGCTAAGGCAAATGTGACAGTCCCTTATGTGGGAGGCATGGATTTATTTGTTTTTGTTTTTTTTACTGTTATTGTTTGAGATTCAAAAACCACGTGTCCCCTCTCTATTTCTTCATGGCCCTACCCCTCGTATCCACGAAGCTGCCTTTCATTAGAATACCATGTTTTCTCTCTTTAATCTGTTGATGTGAACCTGGGTTTGATTCACTATATATTTATATTATTTGTTGTACTTTTAAAATCAATTATTAAGTTCATTCTGTTTTCCTAAAATTAATTTTTAATTAGATGATTAGTTTTCAATGGTATCTTTAAATTTTGGTTTTTGGGAGTTACAATCAATGAAATTACAGTCATGAAACGAAAAAAGAAAAAATAAATAAATAAAAATTATATTCATGAAAAGAACGAATTGGCATTAGGCCGGTTTTAGGTTTTATTGACAATAGCTCTCATGAAAAAACTGATTTTAATTTGAAAACTTTTAGGCTGTTGGCTACCAAAACACACTCAAAGTTTTGGTGTTTCATTATTTTTAGGTCCTTTGATTAATAGTATTTTGCCTCTTATTTTGATATATTGGTAAAAAAACACTTTATATTATTAAAATTTTCAGAAACATTGTAAAATTTAACCATGTAACCATTGAATTTTTTTCATAATCAACCGTCACCTCTATAAAATTGTGATAGCAATAGTCTTTATCCTTTAAAAAATAATAATAATCAACTGTCACATCTACGATGGCCTCAATCGATCGCCCTTGACCAGTCTAGAATTGTCACCATCAATCGCCACCTCTAAAATTTGTCCCCTTCTTGCGGTGGTGAAATCATTTTTCTTTTTCAAATAAAATATGAAGAATCATAAAAAAAAAAAAAAATTAAAACAAAGAAACTCTAATAACATTAGTCAAAGGATCCAAAAATAACATTAATATTGAGAACGACTGAAAAAAACTCTAAAAATACAAAATAAAAATAACTCAAATTAATTTTCAAAAAAAAAAAAGAAAAAACAACAACCATTAACAGCACGTGTTTAATCAATCTCCTCTTGTGGACCCACATTGACCATTTGTTTGAATATATTATATCTCACAATGTGCTACTCCTCCCCCCACCCCCCCACCCCAACCAATCCATCTTTATAAATAAGTCCCCCAACATTCAAAACCAACAACAACAAAGACCACCACCAGCAACAACAACAAATAGACAGAGATAAAAAGAGAGAGAGAGAGAGATCATTCAATGGCAAAGAACACCACCACCACCAACACATCAAGCCATGCAACAAGTCCTCCTCCCAACCCAATGAAGAAGAAGCACCAGCACTACAAGGGTGTCCGCATGAGGAGCTGGGGCTCCTGGGTCTCCGAGATCCGGGCTCCAAACCAGAAGACTCGCATCTGGCTCGGCTCCTACTCAACCCCCGAAGCCGCCGCTCGCGCCTACGACGCCGCCCTCCTCTGCCTCAAAGGCTCCTCCGCCAACCTCAACTTCCCAGACCACCATCCCCACCACTTCGATGACTACACCCCACTCATGTCACCCAAATCCATACAGAGAGTCGCCGCCGCCGCAGCCGCCAATGCCAGTCCTCCACCACCACCACCACCCACAATGGCGGTGGCCTCCCCTTCTACGCCGTCACCTTTGTCCGACGAAGACGACGACAGCCTGGAATTCATGCATTCCATGTGGGAGATCTTGGATCCTTGTTGGGTCGACTTCGCCGACATGGTTGGCGTGTTTGGGGCGGCGGCGGCGGCGGAGGATCAGTTGGAGAATGAAGAGGTTGGTGGGGATATCAAGCTTTGGAGCTTCTGATGGGGGTTGGGGGTGGGGTGACTGTTTTATATGATATAAAGTTTAAACTGACTAAAAAATTATTTCATTAGTATGCAGTAGTAATTGTTCCAATGAGAGCTACCTGGGTTTTATGGGGTGGTTCTACATTCGGAGATTCTTTTGAAAACTGTAGTCATATATGTGATCATCATAATTACCTATATTTTTTTTTTACGTATAATGTGTCATTCAATGTTAGCTAGTATGCTTGTTGAGTAAGGCAAGGTGGGATTCAATGGGAGACAGACTCTGGTGCTGTTGATGTTGTTGTTGCAGAAATTATTATATATATATATGCTTTTTTGTGATAAAAGGTTTGGATGAGTGGCCGAAAGTGGCATGGCCCCAGAAATGCAGCATTCCCATCTTTAGATTTTCATTTTTAATTTTTTACACTATTGTTTGAATATTTACATGCAGTGTGTAACGCATACCTCATTAAAACTGAGAGGATTCTCTTTTGATTTCTGTGTTTATTTTATTTTAAAAAAAATTGAGATTACAAGCATTTTGAAAAATGGATAAAGTTTTAACATATTCTTAAGCTGTGTTTTGATGTGAAATTAAAACGCTAAGATTCTTAAAATCTTATATTTTAAACTCAAATTTTAAAAAACTATATTTTATTAAATTTTTAGCCCTAAGATTTGTTGGTCTATAAAAAAGAAAATCGGTGGTTTAAAAAACGGAAAGTTAAAAATGTGTTTGGATCTGAGTTTAAGAATTTATAACTTTTTAAACGTAAAATCTACTTAAACTCATATCCAAACGGGACCTTAATTCCTTTTCACTTCTTTTTATTATAAAACCATGTTTAATAATAATCAAGGGTAGTGTGAGGCCCTCTCAATTTAATTAGCTTTGATAGTCATGGATTGTAATATCTTGATATTGTCTTTTCAAGTAATGAAATTATGAAACTCTTGTCAAAAACGTTATGACGCTCGAGATACAGGGATATGTATCTTGATGGAGTGGGATAGAATTGGATCAGATGATTTGTTGAATACTCAGAATAACATTATTGACAAGTGACATAGAAGGTCATCAGTTGTAAATCTTGTCAACGGTGTGATCCGAACGCGGAAATCAATGGATAAGTCCACCACAACCACGATGGTGCCACGTGACACAATCTTAACAGCCCAAAAAATGTGGGCCCTACTTGAAAGAAGAGGCGGATATTCCCACCACCCTATTTATGTTATACATCACCTTTTATTTACAATATTGTCATTCCTGCATAACTCCCAAAATTGTATTAAGGGCACCACCCTCATCTTTTCACCACCCCTGTAATTGACATAAGTTAGACACATGGGATATCTACATAATTATATTTTTTAGATAATGGTCATGTCGATGAAAACAGAAAAAAAATCCATAGATTCTGGAATGAGTTAGACATATAGTGTCTACATAATTATATTTCCTAGACAATTTCTGTGTCAATGAACACAGAAAAAAAATTCTCGTAGGTTCTAGAATGCGTTAGACACATGAGATGTCTACATAATTATATTTTCTAGACAATGGCACTGTCAAGGAAAACAGAAAAAAAAAACTCGTAAGTTCTGGAATGAGGTAGACATATAGAGTGTCTACATAATTATATTTCTTAGACAATTCCTATGTCGATGGACACGGAAAAAAAATTCTTGTAGGTTCTGGAATGCGTTAGACACATGGGATGTCTACATAATTATATTTCCTAGACAATGATCATATCAATGGAAACAGAAGAAAAAAAAATTGTAGGTTTTCGAATGAGTTAGACATATGGAGTGTCTACATAATTATATTTTTTAGACAATATCCATGTTGATTGAAACATAAAAAACCTTGTAGATTCTGAAATGAATTATAGTTGTGTGTTTAACTATACCAATGTCAATGATTGTAGTAATTGGAGACGGTTACTGTCGAACACATAAATGTATGAAAGTTTTAATGTTTTTTTCTGAAAGGTTAGACACATCGTGTGTCGAGTATTATTAAACAGTTTTTAAAATACATTCACATTAATTAACATATTCACCCTTAAAATATTATGAGGTTCTACTAAACACAATCAAATTATAATACAATCATGTGTTGAAACCTAAACAGCTTCATTTAAACTTACGTTTCGATACACATAATACAAGTTAAAACCACAAAATACATAAAAGATGATTCAACACCAATTGTTTGTGGGCACTGAAATCTATAACACAACAAATTGAAAAGTTTATTTTAACATGACCAACTAATTCATCCATGTCGATTGTGCATTTGCTTTGACATACATCGCACAGATGTTGGGTCATGAAGTAGTGTTCCATTTTACAAATAATGTATCTTGTGTCGAACTACTCTCTGTAGCCTTAATAATTGTCATCTGTCTCGAATTGTGGTTCATCATCTAAAACCATGTCATGTACCTCGAAACCACCTCCCAATGTGTACGTATTAGCTCGCCATGCCAACAATACTCTTCTCTAAAGGGAAAAAAAAGAGATTCATCAATGCCACCAACATACAAAACAATGAAAATTTGACTAATTCAATGAGTTACTAAAATACATTCACAATGCTACCTTTCAATCTTAAACCATTCAAATTCATCCAACTCACTTCATTTATTTAAAAATACCCTAACTTTCTCTAAATTATCTTTACCAGATTGATTGGAGAATGAATAAATTACTAGATATATTAATTTATTTTCAAGAGAGATAAATTCATTGCTTCAAGAGTGACATGGGGAGGACCTCACGGGCGTGGGGGTGGGGGAACGACTTCACGATGGCATGTCGTCGGCGTCCTCAAGGCGGGAGTGAACGGGAGAGGTGAATGAGAGAAGTAGCAAAGAGAAGAGAGAGAACTATGTTATGATGTGTAAATGGTGGTGAAGTTAGTGTATACCGGAAGGGGGTTTTATAAAATGGTAGACTTAGTGTTTAATAAAATGAGAGGTGGTGGACTTATGAGGGTGGTGCCCCCAATAAAAAGGGAGGTGGGTGTATCCCTGCCCTTTGGAAGAAATTATGGTATCTTTGATATTGGGTATGAATCAAAATCATATCAAACAATATTATTTAGATTTTTTTTTTTTTGTTTGGTATTAAAGGCTCCAGAGAAAAGCTTACAAGTCCCTGAATTTTACAACAACAAACCCATAGGAGGCACTGTACAACACACTGGGTTACTGCCCAAGAAGCAAGCCCAACTGGATATCAAACTGGGCCATGGCGCCCATGAAAACCCAAGCCCAACAAGGGCTTCAATCCACTTTTTTTCCTCCTTGGTTAAAAGCAAGGTTTGAAACTCCCGCCTAAGTGGGGTGTCCCCTTGACCACTCAAGTAAAGGCTCATGGGACAAAATTATTTAGATTTTTGGATATTTTGAGGCGAGGAGCTAAAAAAATTAATAGACAACTTTGTGTTGGGGGATATTCCAATTCAATAATTATATAGGAGGCTATCACAATTTCAAAGAAAAAAACATATTAGGGGTTAAATCAGTTTTTAATTCTTGATTTGTTTGATGGTTTTATTACGTGGGTTGACAAGTACAAGAAGTAAAGAATTCTTGTTAATCATTTTTAGGAGTATATTAAAGTGAGTATTATGTCTCTGATTTGATCACTCAACCTTGTTAGACTTTTTTTTCATAAAGTTTGGCATCTCCTAACATGTGAATTATATATTATATTACATTATACGTATACTGGTCCGTACAACCTTTTCAAGAATTTACCCAATTTGTCTACAAAGTATTATTTTTTTAAATGTTTTGCTGAGTCCACTCATTTTCAAACCCATCATTTTGTTAAGTATATTTAATTGAATAAATATTAGAGATTTTTACATATATATATCCCTGTTAAAACTCAATATTGTAAAAATACTCCTGTTAAATTTTACTGTGCAAAAATACCCCTCAAAAACCTTTAAGTTGTGCAACCATGCCCCTATCGCCGACGCCGTTAAGAACCCTAGTTTACCTATGGTTAGAAACCCTAACCTAACATAAGAAATGACCTAAATACCCTAACTAATGTAAACAAAGAAAAACTAACTCTACTTCATCACAAACCCTAGCCCCCATTTGAACCTTTTGGGAAGAAGAGGATGAGGGATTTGAAAAATGAGTATACAATGTGTTTGAGAGGTTTTTGAGAGGGATGAAATGGTAGAGAAGAAGAAGAGAGTTTTTGAAGAAAGGGTGTTTGAGATGTTAATATCGACTACAAAAAAGGTAAAAGAGTAATTTTCCGTCCACTATCGTTGAGCAAACGATGAAAATCTTGTAGAGTTGACGGAATTATAACCCAGGGCCACGGTTGCACAACTTAAAGGTTTTTGAGAAGTATTTTTGCACTGTGGGATTTCACAGGGGTATTTTCACAATATTGAGTTTTAACAGGGGTATATATGCAAAAATCCCTAATATTATTTTATAAGAAACGAAATATATTTGTATGAACTAAATACATATATTTTTATGTTTTTTATAACAGAGTTTATACTAACATAGTTGGAGTATATATTGTGTAATGGTGATTTTATATATGTGTTAGCAGGGTGAACTGTGAAGACGGTGAATGAAACTGCAAAATGTAGCACTTTTTTCTGTTATTAACAATGAAACAATAATCTTAAGTCTTGGGATAAAAGTTGTGATTATGATTACAATAATTCATAAAATCTCTTCTGATAGCTCCATCAACAGCTGTATGTCCATTGCCATCTTAAAGTAATTTATTTATTTATTTATTTATGTAAGTCATCTCAACATAATTTGAATGAATAAAAACAATTCATAACATCTCTTCTGATAGCTCCATCCACAGCTGTATGGTTCTCATCCTAAAGTAAATTGAATAATGAAATGTATGGGGAAGAAAGGTTTCCATTCACATAAATAAGCACATGTAGAAGACTTATACCGTTGGGTGTGCTGATACACTCGGTCATTCTCACAGACATTTCATCTATGGGATTCAAATATATTTTTTCTAAACAATTTTATATTCAATAAAAAAAAATATGCATTCAATTTATTTAAGTTTATATTTAATCTTTTGTGAATGGATGTAATTCTTTTAAAAAATTTAAAACATATACCGAGATTGTAAAAGTGACAACATGAATGATTGTTTTTAATATTTTTCTCCTGTCATATAGATATCCATGAGAAACATGTAAGAATAAAAAGAAAAAGATGGGAAAAAAGCGTTGGTTGGTCAAGGCAATGAAAATCGTCACCGCTTCCAATCCAATCACGACTGATGATGAAAGTCCTAGCAAACCACGATAAACTACCTTAAATCCATACAACCCCTTAACTTTTCCTAAAATCTATATAATCCTCTGAAAACACGTATTTAAATCTAAATAGTCTCTTGAGTTAAATTTTCATTAACAAATGATGAATATTATGTTATTATTCCGTTTGGTTAATCCTAACTAAAAACACAGTATATCGAAAATCTCCGACAATGTATTAAAAATGCAGTAAATAATCTATAAATGATAAATTTATCTCTCCAAATAGATTATAAAATCATATTCGAAAGGATAAAATTATCATTTACATAATATTTTTTATATTTTTAACATATTTTAGAGAGTTTTAAAATATTATGTTGTCAGTCAAAATTAATCAAATAAAGTATTTTTCAAATGTCAACATAAATTTAAATTTAAGACCTGAACTGACTGTGCCCCTGCGCAATGACAACCCATGCCGCTATGCTTCTCTGGGCAGCCTTCCGTTGAAACCAAAGGTCCAACAAATATCTTGTTGTTACGACCTAGCCATATAGTTATGTGTTTAACTATAGTTAAGTTAAGTTTTGACTTTTGATCATGATAAGTGACCGAATGGTAGATTTTTACATTCAACAAGATTTTGATGGCATCAAATAAATGTGATTCACAATGGTACAAAAATCATTAGAATGTATTTAAAGGGTATATATGCAAAAAGCCAATAAATTTTATTACCTAATATGTGATAGATTAAAGTCAAAGGGCAATGTTATACATAAACCCATTCTAATGAAGTTTATGATTTTTATTATTTAACTTTCATGAAAATAAGTGCATTCATTTCATTTAAGTACAAGTTTTTTTTTTATTTCTGATAAAAGTACACGCTTAATCTAGAATAAATTTTTGAAATTTTCTTTTTTGATAACATAATATGTACAAATATAACAATCATACGTGGGATGTCTGGATATTTAAGTACAGTTACATTCATTTTCTCCACAAACTAAAATACAATATCGTCCCTTACAGTTTCAACTTTCTTGGAACACTGGATTTCCAACGCTATAACTACTTTATATTCTATTAAAAAAATGAAGATCCAATTAAGATCAAAATGACACTCTCAAAAATAACACAATACAAAGGATACCACTAATACATGAGTTTTTTTTTTTTTTCGCTTGATCAAATACATGAGTTTCAATGGGTATTTCCTTCCTGTACATTATACACACGAGCCAAGTACACTCCGCAGCCGGGTCTAAGTCATCATTCCACAGATTTAAATTTGCAGCATATAACTATCACATCTTGCCTCCAGGAGCTCAGCAACATTCCGTAGATAAAGAACTCAACGGTACAATTGCTCCAAAACTGCATTTTCTGAGGTGGTTGTTTGATTTCACTCAGTTCTACCTCTCAATTCTACTCAAAGAGACAGGCCTCACAAATGGATGGTGGAGAAGATCAAGTGCAGATGGCCGAAGAGCTGAGTTAACTTGTACGCATTGGCGGATGAAATCCCGAGCTTCTCTTGAGAGGTCGCTGGGAATAGAAGGCGGCTCACCCCGACCAATCTTGAATAATGCACTTGGCTGTCATGTCAAAGAGTTGATAGGTTCTCACAATCAGGACATATTGGAGTATTAAAACTATTGAGTCATGGCCAAACACCTAAGCAGGTAGTGGGAAATTGATTATTATGAGTATTGATTCATTTATAAAAAGAAAGTACTTGTCAAAAATCAAGATATTAGGCAAGGGAGTTAACTAGATGAAAGTGAAACAAAGTTTTCTTTTTGGTTTGTTGATGTAGAATTTTTAAAATGTTGAATAATTTCTATTTCTCCAGTATATATTGTACCAGAGATTAGATTATTCAAAGACAATATTTTTATCTTGAAAAGTTGTATTCAGATCTACTGTTTTAAAATATCTGGCCAATGGGGGTACTCCCTCAGAAAAAATAGGGGTGACCCAATCATTCCCCTTAATTTATATTAACCAGCCAATGGCTTATTCAATTGATTAGTCATTTCGGGTGGATGAGAAGTGGCGGTTACTGGATGAACAAAGTGATTCCTTGAGTTTAGTCATTTCTGGTCTAAAGATTCCATCTACTCAAGGAGCGGCAAAGGTTAACTCCTGGAGGATCAATATAGGGAGGACGAAGTGGAAAGGGTCTTCCGAATGTTGTGTGCCATCTGCATATTATGGAAACTGAAATGTAAATTTATGACTCTAACATGACCAACTAAGAGCATCACCATTCCTAGACCCATACCCATATCAAATTTAAATTTGATTAAAACCCCTACAAAATCCTCTCCGACCCTTGACCCAAACCCATATCAATGAAGGGGGACTAAATAATTTACCCAAATCAAGGGAGACCCAAACTTTACTCAAAATTTCCAATGGCTCCTTTTTAGGCAAAAACAGTAAATAATTGGGAGAAGATAAGAATTTTTTTGAAAAGATTTGAGTCAATAATTGGAGACACACCATACCAAACGAAGCTTTTACTCAAATTGTTAATGAAATTTGGGTATAAATTTAAGTAAGGCTGGAGATGGCCTAATGATGTGCATTTGTATGGAAAAAACTCTTGGTATCTCAAACAAGACAAAGACCCAATTTTCACATGGATGAGAGAGAAGCTAAAAAAATGTCTTGCGTCAGCTAAATTAGAAAGGATATGTGCTTGTAATACTAACCCATTCCATATTAGGATAAGGAATCTGATGAGTTAACATCTCCAGAACAGTGCAACCAAGACTCCATATGTCTGCTGCAGGCCCATAAGGTTGGGATTTAACGACCTGCGATGTCCATTAAAAAGCCTCGATGATGGAGAGAGAAAAAAATCATACAAACATGCTGTGCTCTACCATTAAAGTATAAAAGTATAATTCTTCACAGAAATGGACCCTGAAAGAAAAGTAAAAAAAAAAAAGAAGAGCAAGATTTGAATGCATGACGGGCATTTTCCAAAGGAGTGTGCCCAAAAATATATACATATAGATCGTGCGATTAAAAGAAACATCTGATAATATACGTGATTAGCTGGATATAACAAAATCTATAATATCCCATTACAAATGTGAAGCAAGAAAAATACTTTACATTTCTTAATCTTTAGTACATGCAAGTAAAAAGCATTATCTATTACTAAAAGCATCCTTTTGATTAGCCTACAAAAATACCATGGTTTTTGAAAAAGCATCATCAATATCATTAATATGCGTGTTTTGTACAAGTTAAAGAAACATTCATTATTCATTCTTAATTATGGCAAAATTACAAGTAAATTTATTTAAAAAAAAGAAATGCATAGTTTTCAATCGAAAAGTTTTAGAAAGTTAAAATGAATTAAAAATGATTAATAAATCATTTATCAAGCAGAATCAATTTGATCTTTACAAGCAAGTTACATGACAATATTGCAACCAAAAGAAGATACTAACCTCTGGTGCCATCCAGTACACACTTCCTTTGCAGGATTTTAGCCCATTTATATTTGTTACCTAAAAGGTGCAAAATCAGAAGAATAAAATGGTTAATAAACTCTTATAGAAATATCAGAAAGTAAGGAGATCAAAACAAACCAACCTCCTTTGCCAATCCGAAGTCCGCAAGTTTCACAGATCCATTTGCATCCACCAATAAGTTTGCGCATTTGATATCCCTTCAAGGTCAGAAAAAATATGTTGTTAGCTTATCCAGGCAATTTGGGAAACAAACACTCAGCTGTTTAATGAGATTGGATTAAGTTGGGAGCAGAAAATCCTTGTAGTAACAATGGTAATTCGTCTGTGACATATGCATAAGATGTATATATGAAAGAGATACATGATAGATGGATGAAGAATTTTATGTATACCATGCATATGAGGCATTCAGCCATTAAAATAGTTCTATTTTCAGTGACCTGTTAGCATTTATAATGATACCTTGTTCACTACCATGTTTCTAATCTATGGTTTTAATTAAATATATTGTTTACTAATAATAAGTTATGAGATGCATTATATTTAACGCATAGTGCCATATCAGCATGTATAAATATATTGTTTACTAATAATAAGTTATGAGATGCATTATATTTAACTCATAGTGCCATATCAGCATGTATATTAAAGGGAATGTACCATGTCTACATTTTACACATAAATCCCTATAATGTATATATATAACTTATACAAGCAATGTCTGTATTAGTCTTTTATCATGAAGGACTAGCATTCTTGATGCAAGACGATTTGACAAGAAAATCAACCATTATTGGGGAAGAAAAGTTAAAACAAAGGAAACAATTAATGTGATATAAAATTTGGATACTCATAATTAGGAGAATCAAATTTACATTGATTTTCTCCATGATTATGATTCTATTTTGAATATTTCTAATCACATTTAATTACCTATTAATTAGGTATTAATTTAGAAACAATATATAATATTTTAGAAGCTATTTTAGTAAGTTTTAATGGTGTTTTAGTGGCTCTATTATAAAGATCCGAATTTATGCATTTTCTTTTCTTTTTCCTTAGGTTCTCTTGTTTTGCAAGTTACATCACCCTATTTAATCATGTCAAGGGGTTGTGCAAATAATCAATCAATAATATTTTAAGTTTTCTAGTTATTTTGAGAATTGTTTCTTTCATTCCTTCTTCCGTCCGACGGAAAGGATTTTACGGAGTCGACGTTGTTCATCTTTGTCTTGTTTCTCGCAGCGTTTCACGCTTCCGACTACGCAAGTGGTATCAAAGCTAGGGCTACACTCCATGGCGATAGAAGGAGAACAAGGAAACCAAAACCTCGTCACTCTGAAGCGGTTTCAAGCATTGGAGGTTGCCGTTCAATGGCTGACAGAAGGGATGGAGCATGTGACGGTTTCTCAAGATCGGGAGTCCGATGGTTGATGAAACCGTTCCATAGAGGACTCAAAATCCTCGAGTCCC
This sequence comes from Acorus gramineus, assembly GCA_030737835.1. Lineage (NCBI taxonomy): Eukaryota > Viridiplantae > Streptophyta > Magnoliopsida > Acorales > Acoraceae > Acorus > Acorus gramineus. The sequence goes on along the minus strand of CM060855.1, from coordinate 8,732,783 downwards.
TCGATATGACGAGGATGACTTCTCCGAAAAGGAACTCAATGAGTTTCTTGATTCCAGACATGCGCGTGGTGGTTATCAATGATCGCAGGCCATGGATCATACCCTCAACTTCTGGGTGAAGGTCGATTTGCCCAAATTCAATGGCCAACTTCACATCGAGGATTTTCTCAATTGGCTTGCGGCAGTCGAACGCTTCTTTGACTATAGGGAGGTGCCTGACGCGAAAAAAACGAAGCTTGTAGCAATCAAGCTTAAAGGCAGGGTATCAGCGTGGTGGGAACAACTTCAATTATCTCGCACCAGGATGGGAAGCGTCCAATTCAGACATGGTACCGTATGAAGCAGCTTCTTCGTCAACTATTTCTCCCTGTCGACTATGATCAAATTTTGTTCCAACAATACCAAAATTGCCGCCAAGGCAATTGGGTTGTGAGGAACTATACAGAAGAGTTCTATCAATTGTCGTCTAGCATCGACATCGTAGAAACAGAGACGCAACGGGTGGCTCGTTACATCAGTGGGTTGAAGCCGACGATCAATGATTTGGTGTCTTTGCACCCTATTTGGACGTTATCAGATGCGGTGAAGATGGCGGAGTGGGGGGAAATTCTTCATAGTCATTCAACTAGGAGAAGTTCAATGTATGGCCAAGATATTGTCAAAAAATTTCAAATCTCGACGGCATCGTCTGACAACAAGACTACTCTGATTTCGAGTATTGAAACAAACCAGCCAACCGAGGCATTCCTAGAAAAAAGGAAAAGGATATGGTGGGGAAGTTACATCGTCAACCACAATGGCTTATACAATGAATCGAAGGGATCCATATGAGTCCCAATTCGAGCAGAGGATCGTTTGTTATCGATGTGAAGAACAAGGGCATCGATCCAACCAATGTCCTCAAAGAGATCGTCCTACCGTGAATCTAGCACTAAGCAAAGATGTCGAAGAAGAGGATGCCAACTACCATGAGTATGTTGGTGTCGATGAGGACGATGGAGATATGAAGGAAGAGATTCCAGCTATATGTCCTCTAGGAGAATCTCTTATGGTTCAGCAGTTGATGTGCACACCCAAGGTAAATGAATCCTCTCAATGCAACGCTAGAAACATTGCTATTGTTCATATGAAGAATGAGAAATCTCCCAAAGCTTTAAAAATGGAGGGACACTCTTTTCTTTTCATCAAGGATTTTGTGAAAGAATCCATGAACGAAAAACAACATGAGAAGTCCAATGCAAAGTTTAGGGCAATGAAAAATGACAAACGACACTCTGAAACATTCAAAGAGGAGGATAAAGCAATGGCTATGAACTTGAGGACAAGTTCTCTACAAGTGGAGGGGACTGATGCAGGATGATTTGACAAGAAAATCAACCATTTTTTGGGAAGGAAAGTTAAAAAAAAGGAAACAATTAATGTGATATAAAATTTGGATACTCATAATTAAGATAATCAAATTTACATTGATTTCTCCATGATTATGGATCTATTTTGAATATTTCTAATCACATTTAATTACCTATTAATTGGATATTAATTTAGGAACAATATATTTAGAAGCTCATGTGGACAATTCTTTTCAAACCTGATTGTGTTTTCTGAAACCAATGGGTATAGACTATCATCTGTTTTCTGTGTATTCTCCAAAGAACAAGCAAACATACAAGACAGCTAGGCTCTAATGTCATCCTTTAATTAACTGGCTTCTTTTACTTTTATTTTTTTGAGAGGACATTCTCAGGCTTCGTCATCTTATTCTTAATATTATTTAATTTGCATCCATGGTTAAACTTTCTTGTAAAATAGGCCCATGATCCATTTTTAAATAATTCAGATTAGCATTTATTTAACAAGTGGCATATAAGATTAAAGTCAACACTTGGACCAATAGCCAATATAGTCTCCCCTTTTTTGTACTTTCTATGTCTAACCTTTGTAAAAATAATCTCTTTGTTCCCCCTGCATAATGTTTTTGTGCATGAAATAGGAGAAGACATTACAGAAGTCAATACTAGTAGCATATTCTGCCAATAGGTTTACAATAAAAGTTTAAATTGAACAGGAAAGAAGAAAAAAAAATTCTTCAGATAAAAATAGAAAATTCAGATGATACTGTTAGGGTATGAATGCCCATAACATTTTGAATGAAATGCTCCCATAAAAATCACCATTTTGAATCAGGTGGATATCAAGGAATATACAGAGAAGTACAGAACAGCCTGTTATAGCTACAGTATGCAGATTACCATGGAAGATAAACATGATATCACCATCAGAATACTCACCTGTGAACTACTTTTCGATCATGTAGATATCTCAAGCCATTTAAAATCTGCCTTGTATATGCAGAGACTTGGGAATCCCGTAAACGGTACCTTTCATAGGTTTTGGCCAGCGAACCTTGCGTGACAAGTTCAAGAAAAATGTGTAGTTTTGCTTCTTCCTTGTCCTTGTGAAAAGAAGAAACCTCATTAGTCGCTTGTAGATTAACTGATATAGATACATACAACGGAAATATAAACACAATTGTTATATTAATAGACCACCATGCCCCAAGATATAGCATATGCAAGGATGTCCAGCATCCTCCTGATATACTTGGCTGCTGTTCTACAACCAATTGAGATTTCTGGGCTTAGCTAGGTGGTGGTAAAAAAATTTCAGTATAGGGTGCCATCTCCTTATTGCTACTTAATATGATGTGAGATAAAAAGCAGAGAAGGAAGGATTGTAGTGGCCCCACAATGCGCAACTCAATGACATGAGGAAAAAAAAGAAAAAGAAAGATTAATGGTCTTAGAGATGGAATTATAAAACATGAAAAAATCTCTCCCTCTTCAGAAGTTCATATATAATGGAAAAGGATGCTGTAAGCTAACCATAAAATCCAGTTAGATTACTCCACCTTTTAGGTGAAATAAGCTAACCAGTATTTAAGGTCAGCGTTTCCATCAAACATTTAAATGATCTCATTCTTCACCCATCAAATCCAGTTGGCTGAGCTAGTGCGTGATTGAGGTGTCCTATCAAAAAGTCCCCCAATATTGAAGATAATTTGTGAATCCTCATGAGAAGATCTCAGCAAAACCACAATTTTCTCAAAGAAGATAAAGGCAAGAAAAGAAGAAACTTTTTTTTTATTAATTTTAAAAAAAGCATCCCTATAGCAATTGACGAGCTCCAAACTGTTATATATCATGTATTAATGATAGATTCCATGTGTATTTCACTTCATGCTTTCATGACCAACATAATAGAGCTATGAAGGGGCAGAAATTGGAGTGTTTCCTTGTTCTCAAATTAAGACCTGAGAAGTCAAACACTATCCACATCCTTCAAACAAAATCAAGAGTTGAGCATAGTTTTGTATCCTCCTCCATGCTCCCTCTTTACTATAGATGTGATATTGCGAGGGTAATGCATAAAAATTGTCAATTGACAAAATTGCCAGTATGTCCTTAGTCCTTACTATTCCGAACAAACACAGCACCTCCCAATCTTCCTATCCATACCTTTCTACTGCCAGGAAGGCAAGAAAGAAGAAGAAACTGTCTTTTACTACTTTTAGTTTCTATTGCCCAATATATATTGGTGCAGTCATGCTGACATTGCCACATGCCTTGGATGTAATATATAGTTAGTATAGGGCAAGTCGATTCCATCAGATAATTTTATTACCTTCACGGAATCTCATGGCCTTTCATAGTGATATATTATATATAACATTTATTCAAGAAAGTGTTCAATCACAGGACCAAAAAACAGTTCAAGATATTCTATAAGAATTTAGCAATGACTTCAAGATTTTTATTTTTTATTAACAATTTCCAGATTGACACTAATAGTTATAGAACCTTTCAGTGTCAGAGTTGTTAGATACAGATAATCATACATTTTTCTCTATGATCACTATGTCCAAACATTATCTAATAAGACGAAATCACATCAAGGTCATGGCACCAACATATGATTGTATCAGATCAGATTATAATAATAATAAGAGTTAAAATAACATAAATGGTTTGACATTCACTTCTTGATAATTCAAATCAAGGACAAATTCCTTCCACCCCTAATGGATTTCAAGGTTTGAGTTAATGTATCCATGTAATGAGGGTAATTGATGATCAACTCAGATCCTCCTTGTGGTTGCAACAACTAATGGAAAATTCCTTTTACCCACCAGAATGTGGGTGAGTTAGCCAGAATCATAGGCATGCTCCCATCAACACATGTTCGACTCCCACCCCGAGGCCCTGACTTAGCCTGGAATTTGTAAGGAAACTTCTGTGTGGGTCGGTATTAACACCCGGAGGGAAAAAAAAATGGTCCTTATCTCAAAAGTGTTAGGGATACCTCAGATACCCCCCCCCCCCCCCCCAAAAAAAAAAAAAAAAAGAGCCTAGATCCTCACCTAAATCCACAAATCCACCAATATGTTCAAATTGTCATGACAAAAGCTGGTACAACAATCTCAAGAATATCCTCGTACAGAAACCCAGCAATAATCTGCACCATCCATTATAAAGTATGCCCCAAACAGCTTGTATCTCATGCAAAGGCCATACTCCTAAATGATGCGTTTCACAATTCAGCCCATGTGACAAGGATTAAGTCCATATTAACTGCATTTGGATAGAGCATCCAATGGGCCCTTTGCATGAGATGCAACCTGCTTGACGTCATATGTAATATTAAGATTTCAGTTAACTGAATACAAACATTCTGTTTGTTGCATGATGATAAATTTCATGAGATCTTTGCAACAACCATGATGCCACAGTCACATGCGTGCAAATTGAAGGCACCACTCCAATGCTGAAGATATTATAATATAGTCATGATTCATCATGATGTCCAAGGAATGAGTTCTTTCCATGGTTCTAACTACCATTTTATGATGAACTGGTGAATTATTTCCATCCAAGAAATGAATATTTCCATGTCAGTTGACTTCATTAATTAGTACTAAAGGAGCAGAGCAAACCTCATGACATGAAGCAATAGTGATGAAATACAACACTATACGTCTATACCCATGATAGAAAATTTAAACCATGAATAATCTACTTTCTTAGTCAAAAGCTCAACAATAAAAAACGTAGAAAATGGGAAAAAAATATAAAGTTGCACATAGAATGAGCAGATAACAAAAGGAAGTGGGATATAGAACTTGATAAAATTCATCATGTAACCATATTCCATTGACACACCAGGGATCAAAGAGAATCTTTATACAACTTGATGCAAAGTATAGGAATCCATCCAACAAAATAGCATTATTGGGTTCATGGTGTTGATTATAAATTTTGAATTATATAACATTAGAATATAATTAATGATATTGGGATCAGCATTATATAATGATCTATAAGTATAAGAATTGGTACCTTTTCTGTGCCGAGATATTGCACTATGTTCTCATGTTCAAACTGACTTAAAAGAGCGATTTCCTAAAATAATAAACAGACATCAGAGAAGAACAAACTATGCAAGCAAAAATAATCTTGAAAGGAATTCCTGTTCCTGAAGAATCAGATCTTCTGAACTACTAACTGCGAAGAAGTATATCTAAGTAATGACTTTTCCTAACCTGCTCAAGTTGGTAAATGCATTGCTTTGCATTGTCTCCTTGATCAAGTAATGAAACCTCCTTTACAGCAAAAAAGAATCCGTCACTGCAAAAATGAATTTATATGAGAACAATAAGCACTTTAGACCACTATAAACAACAGCTGCTGATGATGATGAGAAGAAGATAAGAAGTTCACGACTGTCCAAAAAAGATTAATGCATGTAGCTTTTCTATTTTTTAAGAAATGAGTAAGATGTCCACTAAATTTATTCAAAGTGGTAAACATCCAAGGTAAAGGAGGAACAAGATACATCCAAGATCCACAGTATACAAAAATCAACACGCGCTATTGCAGGGGCTGTACAGGGATTTTGGGAGAGATATGGGACCGACTTTGGCATTAGCTGTTTCAGTTTTGATGATTGATTAAAGATGCTTTATCAACCTGTCCTCCACCCCTTCTCCCTTGGGATGTAAGGCCTCAATGCCCCCATCCATTTAAGATTTTTCCTAGAAAACCCCCATGTATACACAAGTTTAGTAATGTTTTTTTGTTAAAAAAATATTGGTGGTAAGCTCCCACCTTTGCTTACACACACACAACAGAGACACCAAAAAAAGAGCATTAATCACCCGCTTGTCTGACTAGCCAGCCAGTTGGACAAAACTTAAAACCTTCCTTCCCATCCCTAACCTAACACTTCCACCCACGAGATATTGATACATGAATTGCAAGAAGAAAAACTTAAAATGAGGGGAAAAAAAACCCCTGTCCAAATAAAAAGCTCTACGCAAAATCTAGTTGTTGAAAGATTAGGTTTGTTGGATCACCATGTAAAAAAAAAAAGTTCTGTTCAGTGAGACAATTTAATTAAATTACACTAAAATAAATATAAAAAAATAACTATGGCGCATTCGCTTCTATTAATTCTGCTCTCATATTTACTTCTATTAATTCTGCTCTCATATTCCATAATCTTATTCCTCAAGAATAGGTGCCATTAGTATGACTCATGAGGAATGAAATGGTATTCAAAGGAGCCATTCCGTATGAGGAACACCTCTGGGAGAGCACCCTATGCTTCATCAAGGAAGGGCAAAGAAACTAGACCAACTAGTTGGGGTACAGTATGTAAGACCGTCCCACAGGAGATTGGAAGTGCTGGCCTAAAGCAAGAGGGCCGGATCTAGAGAGGAAGCAGGGCTGGGTGGATGAGGGGTCCGATTCCTAAGCAGCTTTAGGTTCTTTGTTTTTGTAGTCACTTTGTAGTTCGCTCATCTACTGCGTCCCCATTTTTTGTTATCTTTATGGCAGGAACTGTACCCAATATCAATTCTAACAGAATTATGGGTGGTAGGGTTCCCACTTTTTTTCAAAAAAAAGAAGAAAGAAGGTGCCATTAGAGAGAAACCAAAGTTCATTTTAGAGCACAGTTGAATATATGAATTTTTTTCCAAAACCAATGAAACTGTTTTAAAATACAGACAGTTGAAATTTGTGTATTAATACACTATAAACTAGAACCCATTTGAATTACTGTCTATGTATGCAGTTATCCTAGAATTCTATGGATCAGAAGTTTATATCACATCGTAGACTTTTAGCATATAAGTATATCCCCCCTCACACTATAAGCATCACATCGTAGACTTTTAGCATATAAGTATATCCCCCCTCACACTATAAGCATTACCAGGCCATAATTCCTGACATGCATCCAAGGAAAGGTTAATGTCATGTAGAAGGGCCATCATGGGAGAAAAAAAAACTCTCAGGAGCCTATTTCCAAATGTTCAAGATAAGCCCCGTCAAATGAGACCTACTGGTGGAATAGAGCTTCATGTTTAAGTGTATGATTTATTTCAGAAACGCAGCTAATCCCAATTTGCTGCCAGATCAATCAACATTCTATATTCATGAAATATAGCTAGCCTTCTTCCAGTGTTATAGAATTGTATCTCCACTTTAGTAGGCATGGAACCCCTTGATAAAGATCAATAGCAATTTGGCATCCACTCATCCCTCGGGAAGTAACCCTTCAACTTTTCATTGTTCTTTGCATGCATGTCATTATTTATACAAACACACCTCATTGTCCATCAAACTTATTGCCCGCTTGGTTTAGAGGGGCATGAGGAGGTAAAAAATTGAATACCATGTGAACATCCAGATCTATATTCGAAATCTATGAAACAGTATTGATAATTGGCACTTTTTGACATAAAACGAAGTTGATTAGATAGTTACGTTTAGCTTCATCCAACCAGCTCTAATCCTAAACACCTTAGTCATTTTTCCCATCTGCCTACTGGAATTTGTATGAACCCTAATAGACAGAGCGAAGGAAAAAACGACAAAAAAATGAATTTGATTGGTGTCTCAATCTTGCTATTCAAACATTTCTTCTTCTTCTCCTTAGCTACCCAACCCATTTCTCGGAACCTCACTAATTCCCCATAAACCCAAAATGACATCCTGTGGCCCCATTATTCTCCAAACCACAAAAGCATACCAAATTTAGAAGCCCGTTTTCCACTATCACCCTACCATCACATCTTCCACAGCCACCAAAGTATTCCAGGGTCGGTAGATTAAGTACACCCTACGCAATAACATTTAGATTGTTCATGCATCAAGTGAAACATAATCCATGCTGTAGGGTAGGCTCTAATTGCCCCAAGAAAAGGAATGTATATAGAACAACCAACCTGCTGATGCCCTCATAGACGGTCCCAAACGACCCGCTCCCGAGCAGCCTCCCCTTCATCCAACCCCGAATGTCGCGCTTCAACCTCCCAACAGGTGAGATATTAAACGCACCCTCCGTGTTCGTGCTCGATGCGTCCTCATCTTCATTCGACGTCGAAGCCGAGGTCTCCCCAACCTCAACCCTGTGCCCATTTTCTGCTCCCACGCCAACCTCCTCCTCCTCCTCCTCCTCCTCTTCCTCTCCCTCCGAAGAGCTCTGGTCCTTCACTTGCCCCTCTCTCCGACCATCATCCGCGTCCGGTGCCAGGGAATTGAAGATATCCCAAGTCGAGATCAATTTGTGAAAATCCGACGGCAGCGACATCGACGGCGGAGGAGTGAGAGAGGGCGGCCTCGCCCCCTTGATCCCTCCCACGCCCCCAGGACTCACAGAAACCCTAACCCTAAACGCCTCCACCAAATCAACGCCACCACCCCAATCAGGCGGCGATGGAAGGGGATCCGACACAGGACCAGCCGACCGAGGCGCCGGAGCCTCCGATGGGAGGAATTCGGAGGAGGAGCGGGAACGGCGGGCCGCCTCCCAGGCGGCTGTGGGGATGGCGAAGTCCTCAGGACCGGAGAGGCCGAGGTTCTGGCAGAGGAGCGCGAATTGCCCCTCCGAGTTGCCCTCGACACGGAAACTCTTCTGTTCGGTGAAGAAGGCGGAGGAGAGGGTCTGGGGTAGGTCGAGCGACCGTGATCGGGTGGCGCCGCCGACGGCTCCGTTGCCGGAAGGGAAGGTGTCGGCGTAGGGTGACTGTGAGGGGTCGTAGTCGATGTTCTTGACGGCGTTGCGTCTCTCGAGCTTCCGTTTCGGGCTCTTCTTCTTCTTCTTCAGGTCCATATCGATCGATTTCGGGTGGTTTTTTTTGGGGTTCTCTCGATTGAGAGGTGATGACTCTTTTGGTATTCCTTTTCTTGTTTTACTTGATCACTTGAACGTGTTTTTTTTATAGATAATATAATAATATGTTCTGGGGAACGATTCATAAGAGTTAAAAAGAGTGAGTTTTAATAGATTTGAGTTGAAGTTGAGTTTGTTTGACTGAGGTAAGCGAGGGAGGGAGTTTGACCGGTCAGCATTCAATAAACGCGCCTTTTCTTGGCTTATATTATATGATCGGTTTATTTGAGTTTTTTTTTTTTCTCCTGGGCCGAATGTACTGCACGTCAAAATCAAACAGGATTATAAGTCAGGACTGACTTTCGACTCGGATAAGTATTAAATTACATATAAATAAAATTATACGATAATCAAACTGCATAATTAATTATTAGATACATATTCTACTCTCATATTAGATAATGATTGTATTAAAAAATTCATGTTTTATTTAATAGCTTAACATAATCCAATAGGAGAGTGGAACATGTATCTAACAATTGATTGTATAGTTCAATATCCAATAGAATATGTATTCATAGGTTGTACAATTCAATAATGATGTGACTAATCGAGGTTAGTCTTGATAGGATGCGAACTCTAAATTAAGCTCAAGTAAAATTCAATGACCCTTTTTATTATCATATTGCTGAAATAATTTTTGATATATCTATGTTATTCTATCATAATGAATGGCGCAATTTTTTTTTATCATTTTTTCAACTAAAAAAAATACACTAGTGTATCTCAATATGTATTTCAATTCATATAACAATATGAACTTCAATAGAAGACTGCATGCTTTTTTTTTAAAAAAAAAATGGTATGCACTGTAATTGGGGCTACACGGGAGGCTAAACATATCATTTTCCTTAAGAAAATGTTAAACTCAGTCATTTTTATAGTTCAAAACTCAGGTTACACATGTTTTCATTTTTGTCCATGGACTAATAAGAAAAAAATATTTAAAATTAGGGAATTAAAATAAAATATGAAGAAGGGAGGGGCTGATCACTAAATAACATAGTTTATAGTGACTTAAAAATAAAATCACATTTTACAAATTGACGGTATATGAACGGACGTTTGACGGATGGACTAAAAATCAAATAGGCGGTTGAATGTGAGGACTTAAAAATAAATATGAAGAATGGAAGTATCAATTCCTAAATGGAAATATTTACAAGAATTTAAAACTAAAAATCCTTAAAACAATTGAAATCACTCCTACGAGATAAGAGATAGAATAACATGTTTTATTTTTATTGTAATCTATCTAAATCACTAAATTGTTTAAATTTTTATCTCAAAGCGGACCAATAACCCAATCATTTTGCTTTCCGATCTATTCAGGAGCTGTGGGAGGCAGCGGCGCACATGAAGTTGAAAGGGGACAACTCTCAATCGTGCTCCGTGTGCATAGGCCATTTGGTGCAAGAGAAATGTGATGGTGTTAAGGGGATCAACCTTTTAATTTGAAAACATGTGGGATACCGTGGAGAGATTGATTTGCGAATGGAGACTGGGATTGTTGAGGTCGCTCGCATTCAGGTGGGTGAGAATGCCATGCATATCATGGAGTATGATACATTTCATTAGCTCGGGCTCGGGTTGACATCTTATCAACCCGAAAGCTTTGTTTGGTTTGTTATTTTTGTTTACCTTTTTCTATCTCTTCCACCCGTTGTACGCAAATTCGGATATGATCTGTTTTGATGTTGTGATTAAAATAGATATGCCCAAGAATTCCTAAAAAAAAAATAACCCAATCATTTTGGACATGTGATATTTTTTTTTGGGAAAATAATTGACAAGCCCCAATTCATATGCCCTATGTAAGCTCTATGACATAGCATGGTTTGAATTTTCATTTATGTCCCTTAATTGACTTTTGTAACTTCTCAAACGAAATTAATACAAATGGTTAATAATGCCTTATTTGGAACCGTGCGTGGGGACATTCAATTGCGATTTTTTTCCTTTTTTTTACTATATCACATTTGAACGATCATTATTTAATCAACAACTTCATTTTTGTGGTAAATTTTCAAAAAAAAAAATTTGAGATTGCAATTGGATTTGATTTTTTGGACGACTTTTTTAAACGTCTAATCTGATTAGAAAAAAAAAACAGAACAGTTTGGCTATCATTAAAATGTCTGCCGATTCAGGTGTGGTGTTTGTTTTATTGTATGTTTTTCAATTGTTTCATTTTTTTCCTGTTTTTTAATGTTAATTCTGGTTGTTTCTGATGTCAAATGTGGTTTTCAATACGGCATATCCGTTGTTTGACATTTGAATGTCAGTTACATATGCATACCCATGTGACAAATAATGTAACTAACTATTATATGGATGTTTGTATTGAATTTTGTAACTAACTTCATGGATTTGTAAATGTAACTAACTTATTATATGGATTTTGTATTTTAACCCAAGTTATATTCGCAATTTTTTTCTTGATTCTGTTGTTTGATATTAAATATGGCAATCTTTGATCTGACTTTTATTTACAATTTTTTTTTTGAATCTGGTGTTCGATGTCAAATATGTTTTTTGGAAGATTTATAGTGTTTTGATGTTATATTGACATATGGTTGTGTTACATTTTCAAACTAATATGAACCTTTATGTATTATATTTTGTAAGCTGGTTACATTTTTGAAATATAACTGATATTTACATACCTTAAATAATAAAAGTCAGTTAACTGAACTATTTGTGTAATGTATTTTAAAACTAAGTTACATTCACAAAATGTAACTGACTTTTTTTCATCTGATCTTAGTGTTTCGCTAAAAGTCAGTTACAAAAAGGTGGAATGTGGAAGAGGATTGAAAACGTAGTCGAACTATCTCTCATATGATAGAGAGCGATGAAAGAAATCCAGTAGTGGTGACGCCGTTTGTCGAAGATGAGCAGGTCAGCCGAAATGATTTTTTTTTTTAAAAAAAACGATTAGATTTTTTTGGGATGTGTTTAAGAAGGAGAAACCATACACAAAAATAGAAGGGTTTGACATGTGAACGTGTGATTTAAATAAGAGTAATTTTATATTTTATTTTTTTACTCTTTTATCAATGCTAACTAGACAACTAATAAAAATTTGACACATCAGAGGTAGGGCTGGTAAAATCACATTTTACAAATTGACGGTATATGAACGGACGTTTGACGGATGGACTAAAAATCAAATAGACGATTGAATATGAGGACTTAAAAATAAATATGAAGAATGGAGGGATCAATCCCTAAATAGAAATATTTACAAAAACTTAAAACTAAAAATCCCTAAAACAATTGAAATCACTCCTAGAAGATAAGAGATAGAATAACATGTTTTATTTTTATTGTAATCTATCTAAATCACTAAATTGTTTAAATTTTTATCTCAAAGCGGACCAATAACCCAATCATTTTGCTTTCCGATCTATTCAGGAGCTGTGGGAGGCAGCGGCGCACATGAAGTTGAAAGGGGACAACTCTCAATCGTGCTCCGTGTGCATAGGCCATTTGGTGCAAGAGAAATGTGATGGTGTTCAGGGGATCAACCTTTTAATTTGAAAACATGTGGGATACCGTGGAGAGATTGATTTGCGAATGGAGACTGGGATTGCTGAGGTCGCTCGCATTCAGGTGGGTGAGAATGCCATGCATATCATGGAGTATGATACATTTCATTAGCTCGGGCTCGGGTTGACATCTTATCAACCCGAAAGCTTTGTTTGGTTTGTTATTTTTGTTTACCTTTTTCTATCTCTTCCACCCGTCGTACGCAAATTCGGACATGATCTGTTTTAATGTTGTAATTAAAATAAATATGCCCAAGAATTTCTAAAAAAAAAATAACCCAATCATTTTGGACATGTGATATTTTTTTTTGGGAAAATAATTGACAAGCCCCAATTCATATGCCCTATGTAAGCTCTATGACATAGCATGGTTTGAATTTTCATTTATGCCCCTTATTTGACTTTTGTAACTTCTCAAACGAAATTAATGCAAATGGTTAATAATGCCTTCTTTGGAACCGTGCGTGGGGACATTCAATTACGATTTTTTTTCCTTTTTTGACTATATCATATTTGAACGATCATTATTTAATCAACAACTTCATTTTTGTGGTAAAATTTTCAAAAAAAAAATTGAGATTGTAATTGGATTTGATTTTTTGGACGACTTTTTTAAACGTCTAATCTGATTAGAAAAAAAAAACAGAACAGTTTGGCTATCATTAAAATGTCTACCGATTCAGGTGTGCTGTTTGTTTTATTGTATGTTTTTCAATTGTTTCATTTTTTTCCTGTTTTTTAATGTTAATTCTGGTTGTTTCTGATGTCAAATGTGGTTTTCAATACGGCATATCCGTTGCTTGACATTTGAATATCAGTTACATATGCATACCCATGTGACAAATAATGTAACTAACTATTATATGGATGTTTGTATTGAATTTTGTAACTAACTTCATGGATTTGTAAATGTAACTAACTTATTATATGGATTTTATATTTTAACCCAAGTTATATTCGCAAATTTTTTCTTGATTCTATTGTTTGATATTAAATATGGCAATCTTTGATCTGACTTTTATTTACAATTTTTTCTTTGAATCTGGTGTTCAATGTCAAATATGTTTTTTGGAAGATTTGTAGTGTTTTGATGTTATATTGACATATGGTTGTGTTACATTTTCAAACTAATATGAACCTTTATGTATTATATTTTGTAAGCTGGTTACATTTTTGAAATATAACTGATATTTACATACCTTAAATAATAAAAGTCAGTTAACTGAACTATTTGTGTAATGTATTTTAAAACTAAGTTACATTCACAAAATGTAACTGACTTTTTTTCATCTGATCTTAGTGTTTCGCTAAAAGTCAGTTACAAAAAGGTGGAATGTGGAAGAGGATTGAAAACGTAGTCGAACTATCTCTCATATGATAGAGAGCGATGAAAGAAATCCAGTAGTGGTGACGCCGTTTGTCGAAGATGAGCAGGTCAGCCGAAATGATTTTTTTTTTTAAAAAAAACGATTAGATTTTTTTGGGATGTGTTTAAGAAGGAGAAACCATACACAAAAATAGAAGGGTTTGACATGTGAACGTGTGATTTAAATAGGAGTAATTTTATACTTTATTTTTTTACCTTTTTATCAATGTTAACTAAGCAACTAATAAAATTTGACACATCAGAGGTAGGGCTGGTAAACGAGCCGAGCAGCTCGGGCTCAGCTCGGGCTCGGCTCGGTTAAAGCTCGCTCAGGCTCGTTCGATTAGACAAACGAGCCGAGCTTGAACAATTTTTAAAGCTCGGTTTGTAAACGAGCCGAGCCCGAGCCGAGCCCGAGCCTAGACGAGCTCGTTTACTTAACTGAAAAAAGGTTAACGAGCCGAGCCCGAGCCCAAACTTATGTTACTTTCACATGTATAAGGTGTTGTGATTTATGAAATGTGACTTCTTAAATGCTAAACAAGATTTTTTTTAGCTAAGCGAGCCCAAGCTGAGCCTTGATTCGAGCTTCAGCTTAGCTTGTTTAACAAACGAGCCGAGCCGAGTTTTAACCGAGCTTTTCACGAGTCCAACAAGCCGAGCTTGAACACAAAATGAAGCTCCTTCCCGAGCCGAGCCGAGCCTGAGCTGAGTTTGATACTAAACGAGCTGAGCCTGAGCAGGTCAAAGCTCGACTAGTTCGACTCGTTTACCACCCCTAATAAGAGGACAGTTAAGTGAGAGTTATATAACGGGGCGGAGCTTTTTTATTATTATTATTTCTGTGAGGCCTATTTATTCATAACAAATTTATTACGTCAAATAAAAACAATTATCTGTTTTTATAATCTGACACGTCACTTTTGATTGAGAGATCAGTGTCACGACCCGGACCAGGTACTCCACTTGTAATATTAAATGCGGGTCATCGGTCCACGCGTGACTTCTTCTTCTTCTCTATAATCGTATGAAATTTATTTTACCTAAATAAATATTTCAACTCTCAATTTTTTACACAATAACTTTAAAAAACAACGGTAAAACAGAAATGTTCGTTCTGTTTGACTTTATTGATTAATGGTTATGAAAATTTATTAACGAAGAAAAAATAATGAGTTTGTTTATAATTGATCTATGTATAAATTTTAATTTAAATATAAGGTTCTGGCCATGTTAATTATATGGGTTATTTAGTTTCCACTCCTTCTAAAATAATCAAATTATTAAAAACCCCTCCTAAAACATAATATTATTATAAATCTCTTTTAAATGTTAATTGAATTTGTAAAAAACTTAAATAAGTTATTTTTTAACAGAATATGTTATTAAATGATGATTGACAATAATGATTTTATTAAAAAATCCTAACTTGATAGAAAAAAAATGTTATTTAGTTTCTACCCCTCCTAAAACAGAAAAATTATTAAAAATAACATTATAAAACACAATATCATTATAAATCTCATTTAAATGTTAACTGAATTTGTAAAACTCAACGGTCAATAAAACAAAAAGAAATTAAGTACTCTCAAAAATTTTTTGACGGAAAGGGGTTTATGTTAATGAAATGGTTTTTTTTCTATCAAGTTAAGATATTTTTTAGTAAGGGTATTATTGTTAATCCATCATTTAATAACCTATTCCGGTAAGTCCGCACAGAGTGCATGCTCAGGCGAAATAAGATATTGGCTCAGAACTATATCACTAAAAAAAAAACTAGAGCAACTTTACTAATAGAACGCATGGGCTATTTCTCTCAAAAAACTCACAAGAGATCACTCGCTCTCTCTTTGAGTGGATTTTCAATATGTGACTTGGATATATAGAATAATAATGTTTTTTATACCCTAACTTATAGGTCCTATCACAGCCCGCATGAGGTGGCAATGGGAGAATTTCTATTATATAATTTTAACAATCAATCCCTCAAAACATGCGACGATTACGATTTTCATATTTGCATCCGTGCAACATTAATTAACGTTTTTCTTTTTTTGGAATATTGAATTGAATTCTTATTCTTTCATCATTAACTCGTTCATTTTTTTTCGGAATTGATTTTTCAATGAAGAACACCTAGTGGCAAATCTAAATTTCTACTTCAGAGGAATTTGAAATCACGGATTCGTTTTTTTTCGATTTGGATTTCGTCTCAATGTCTATTAAATCAAGTTTGACATGTATTATGTATAGGTTTAACATTTGGTGTTTGGCTTTGAATATGATGTTATTTTGTTTTTTTTATAGCATAGACTAAATAATGTAACAAAATTTATTTTTTTATGAACTCAATGTAACATTTGTTAATTGTAGCACAAAAAAAAAAAGTGTTTGACATTTTTCATAAAATATAATTGAGTATTGAAGAGAGATATGTTTTTTAACTGTTTAAACATTGTATGGAATGTAAAACATTTAGATAAATATAACTGTTATGTTACATTTATGTAAATGTAACTCACAACGAAAAATGTGTTTGATATTTTTTATAAAATGTAACTGACTATTGAAGAGAGGATTTGTTTTTAAATTGTTTAAACATTGCATGGAATGTAAAACATTTAGATAAATATAACTGTTATGTTACATTTATGTAAGTAACAGTGTTTATGTAAATGTATCAAATAGTTGTGAGAGATGTAAACATTTAGGAAATGTATTTGCATTGTGTGAGATGTATCTCATTTATGTAAATTGAAAAGATGTTTGTCAAATGCTAGAATGTTTAGTTAATAACATTCTTTAAAAAAAAAAATGTGTACAATATGAATGTAATCTGAAAAAAAAAAAAGAAGTAGGCCATTTGAATGATTTTGACGAAAACAATTTAGGTAAGTTTTGGTGTAATTTAGGTAAGTTTTGGTATAACTGAAATAGAAATTTAGGTAAGGATTTTAAAATTTAAATTTTAAAATGGGTAAATTTTAGTGTAACCAAGATTCATGTGGAAGATTAATAATTGAATCAAGAAAAAAGAGGATTTGGGTTAATGAGACATATTTTTAATGAATGGCAGATTCGTATCTTACCATTTTACCATTTTTCAAAAGTCAACAAACCATCTAATAAGATCATGACACCTAATGGGGCTTGTGAATGAGTTTATAATTTGGGACCGTGGTATCATCGTTGTATATAGAATAACATACAAGGGTCCCTTTATATAGGCATCTAGACAACCTAACCCCCTGTTTGGAACGGGGATAGATTTTATTCTAGGGTATACATTTATCCAAGCATAAGTGAGTATAAATAAGAATAAAATGATTTTGTGTTTGGTTGTGTTTTGAATTATTCTCGTTAGTAAACGTAAGAATAAATGTTTTGTTGTTTGGGTAAAATGTGAATAAAGTATGGATAATGATTTATAAAAGATAAAAAAATAATGATAATTGATTTGACAGATGATTTATAAAAGGTGATGATAATTGATTTGACAGTGGACCTACATATTATTTGGGTGGAATAACCTAGGATAACTTTAATTCTAGGGGTTGATTGGAATCCATATACCACTTTATCAGGGTTTATTCTGGCATACTTTATCAGGGGTTATCTGGGGTAAACAAACACTTGAAAATTCTTATCCAGGGTTATCCGGGGTCTTATACCAGAAACAAACAGGGGCTAAGAGTCCTTTCCAAATTCAAAGTCCCAAATTAATTGAAAATAATGAACTTACAATTATTTTATGCATGGTTCATTATTCCATATTCAATCGCAATGACAAAACCAAGGTACGTAATGGATTTTTTTATTGTCAATTCATGTATCCCGCCTAGGCGCATCATTGAAATAAGAACCTTGCATAATGTTTCATTCCACCCTAGCTTCATTATAAAAATCTTACATACATAAAAATCCTATATATTCATTGCTTTAAATATGGATTCATTACCACCAAGATTCATCTAGAAATCTTTGTAGAGGGTCACTGAATCCCAAAACAACATATTTTGATAAAACTTATCCATCTCTCGTTTTCAGTCATGTCATTCGATTCTTTGTTTAATTTTACAAATAGGATATCTTTTATTTCGCAAATTAGTGAGATCAATATAACTACCAAGATTTTGAGTTTTTGTTATGTTTTTTATTTTATTTTTTATCAAGAAGGTTTCTCCTATTTTTGGAGTTAAGTATTATTTTTAAAATATTTTTTCTATTTTGACAAGTATTCTCCCTTAAATCCCATCTCAGGATTTAGTGTGAGATTTTGTCTAATCATGTTATTGGTTGATATCAAAATATTAGGGGTTAATTTAATAATGGGATAAGTGGTTGAAGAAGTGGTAAATACGAGGATATGCGAGACAAAGATTTCCTATTTGTTGTAAAAATAATCAAAATAAAATGTTAATAGTTGTTTTAAAATTGAAATAAAAATGAGATTTTTCTTGAAGTTTTGTACCTTTACCGAAGTTTTGTATCTTCACTTCCTTCTTAGCATGTTTAGATCTTGTAATCTTACTAATAAGAGCAAGAGATTTTTCTCGACCAATCCCTTTGTCTCTCATTCTACAAGATTCTGGAAGATCATTTTTAAGTTTTAATTCGTTCGTTTGAAATTTTGGTTCTTCTGCTTATTTATTTATTTATTTAATAATGTATTTGTGTACAAATTTGAAAGAAAAATATAAGAAAGTGAGGGAATTTAAGTCAAAGGAAAAGTGGTGAAAAGTAAAAGATTTTTTCTTTGACTAACTTTTATGGTATTTGTGTATATAGTGAAAAAAATTTCTATTATTTTTTTTTAAATTCTCATCGGTAGGGAAAGAAAAAGCTTTTCTCACTTTTTCTAGAAAGAGAAAACAGGAAAAAAAAAAAAAAAAGTGATAGAATTTGTTGTTTTTTTTCTTATTTGACACATATAGTCACAAATACTAGCTTTTATTTTCTGTTCACGAAAACAAATCCTTCTAAAATCTTATTTTTAGTTCATTCTCGGACTCGGAACAAGGTCTTCCTCCCTTCCTCGGGTCGGTCGCCATTGTATAATCGTCCAACGCCACACGCCATTGTCGTTTCGAGATTCAAAGGAATCACGACTTGTTGATCTGTAGATAGTTTTTTTTTTTTTCTTCTTCTTCAGTTTCAATGGAAAACGCAGACCCCTTTGTCGCATCGACGGCTCCGCTGACATGGCACGACTTCCTGGAGCGGATGCGCCACCCCTCCGCCGCCGATTTCGTCAAATCCATCAAGAGGCATCGAATTCTATCCCCAATTTTGTGTCTTTTGATCTGATTTGTTGCTTCTTTTTTCAGATTGTTTGCTCGACTTCGCGAATGCTCAATAATAATATATATCATCTACTACTATTATTATTTTTTCTTTCAATCATGAGAGTCACCGTGAAAAAAAAAACCGAAAAAAGGGGAAACAAAAGAAAATGGTTTAGCACTATCACGTAGGGCCAAAAAATTTGTCTATTTCATTATCAAATATGAATATTTGGTGTTCATGAGAAGAGTTGGAACTTGAATGTCAGCATTGGTGATATTTTTTTTTTTTTGGGTGATGAGGAACCCCAAACGTTAGTTAGGAACATAGTCACGAATTTCGTGTATGGTAAATATTTGGTAAGGGTTCCATAAATCATACGAGATATGTATGGTGAAAGCAGAGATAACTAAACTATTTTGAAGGTATGTTCTTTCATTAGTATGATTAAATTTTTTCATGTTGGGTGTGAAGGCGGCAATGATGATCCCCAGTATTAGCTTTTTAAATTATGAAGAATGTGATAAATCATCCAAATTAAATGGACACTCAGATTTTGAAGATACTAAATGCACAGTTTAACAAGCAAAAGTATGTTCAGCTGATAGTTGCCGAACTTTTGTGTAACAATCGGAAAAGTACGAAGTATTTTGCGACTGTGGCTAGGAAAACCCCAAATGTACACAATAATCACCCACAAACACCCTGCATGACATAAGATAGAGAGGATTCAAACTCGATACACATGGGGGAATTGGTAATTGTTTACTAGGACATGACCGCAATGGTTCTCTCGAGGGTGAGGGGGCTGTTTTTAGCAATGTGGAACATAATGCTAATCCTCTAAAAGAGAGTTAAGGATTGGTCTCATAGATTAGGAATATATGTAGACTGGGAAGAACATGATTTGACCAAGTTCTGTCCAAAGAATAGCCTGTGTAACTTTGTGGGCATGCTAGTAACCATTGCATGGATCATGATAGAGGTCAGCGTATAAAAGACCAAATATCAATAAATCAGATCCGGTGTATTTGTATTATGCGCTGTCTGTGGAAACCATGCTTGTTCTTGTTGATGAACCACTAATAACTTAAAGGTTAGAGCATGTTGGGCACTTATCTTAGTACACAATGCTTATCAGTAGAGTACTGACTTATTAGTATAGCATCTCAGTGTTAAGATGGATTAGTCTTGGTTGTGAGTGAATTTGTGCATTTAAAGTATGCACATGAACAATATCTGTCTTGTGTGATGAGAAAATTATGTATTAATAATACATGATCGAGCATACTGAATTATAACATCAGTAGTCCTTACCCAAATGTATTATGTAGGTGATTCAATGATCAAATAATTATCTGAGCTGCAAACTAGATGCTGATAATTTGTGGACATTAAAACTGATTTTTTTTATATTATTCTGAGAGTTTCATGTCCCAGCCTCAGTATTTGTGGTTCCATCCAAACATGACGAAAGATTCCTATATATTTTTACTGATTTTGAATTTATTTTTTTAAATACATTCCATTAATTCCTTTTTTTTCCCATGTGATGCAGTTTCATTGTGTCTTTTTCAAATAGAGTTCCCGATCCAAAAAGGGACAGTACCTCTGTTCAAGAGTTTCTTTCCAGCATGGAAGGGGCTTTCAGGGCACATTCCCTTTTCACTGGCTGTACAGAGGAAGAGCTGGAAAGTGCTGGCGAGGTGAGCAATAATGTTTATTCTTGGGCAATGTGGGAGACTTACATTATTCTCTGTATTATCAGATTGTTTCAAGCTCAGTTCTTATATTATACATCAAAACATCATAATCTTCAACATCTTCAATCTTTGTTAGATGGATGCACATATGGATTTGATATCATAACCAATTTCTTGAGTTGATGGGTTTGATGGATTATCAAGAAGTTTTGAGGGAGGCAAAGCATTCACTTTCATTATTTGTACTGATTCTAAAGATGACGATTTTGAAGACTTTGGACCTGTTGGACAAGGTTATTGGAAGGGGGGTAAAAAAATTTATGCTTATATTTGAATAAGTAAAATATTTTATTTATTAGGGGTGGTCAGTAGAAGTGGGATTATTAGTGGAGTGAATGGTTATATAATTAGTGGTTTAATTTGTACTCTTTATATAATATGTTTGTGGATGCTGCATGACTTATAATCAATAAAAAAAATATTTGACTCTTAGAAGGTTCACGTCTCCCTTGGTATGGGCACCAATGAAGGTTTAATCCCCATCAAAATGGGCATTATCATTGTTAGTCTGAGCTTAAAAATAGACACATCAGTTTATTCTAAAAGCCTTACACTCTAAAGGGGTTTCTTTGACCATATTTTCCATCAGATGGATCTGTATGACTTATTTATTTTATCCATGGTCTATTTGTAGGGACTGGAGAAATATGTTATGACAAAATTATTTAATCGTGCATTTGCATCACTTCCAGAAGAGGTAAAGCGTGATGAGGAATTATCTGAGAAGATGTCATTATTACAACAATTTATTCGACCAGAAAGCTTGGACATCAAGCCGACCTTTCAAAACGAAACATCATGGCTGGTGAGTATGGGTTTCTCTTATTGAGGATGATTGTTTTTCTAATACAACAAATTTTAATATGCTTACTCGTATTCTTCCTATATTAGTTTAGCATTTGAAACTATGTTTTATGATCAGCATCGATCTCCTGTTTGATAAGTGTTATAATTTACCAGTGGTGCTTTTGGTAAGGTATATTCTATTGTTTTGTGAAAACACACATTTATTTGCTGTGATTTTCATTCATTTATGATATTCTTATGCTATCAGTCTGATTGGGGCTTGGGCCTGTAGATCAGTGGTTGACAAGAATATTTGTAACTAAGAGGTCATGGATTGGATTCCCAACATATACCTATACAAAAAATAATAATGTCAGTCTGATTGCTGTTGGTATGAATAAGGTATAAATAAGAGTCTGATTGCTGTTGGTATAAATAAGACGTATAGGAACTAGAAAAATATGCTATAATGATGCCAGTAGAATCTAAATGCAAAAGTAAACTTCATTGAATATGGTTATAATTTTCAGATATTTTTGGTATCTAATTACAGCATGGTACATGTAGTCTGTACACTAGAGGCCATGAAATTTGTGCTGGTATTCACTCCCTTTTCAATGATGTGATTGACATTTCTTCCATCCATGCAATAAGAATTTGATCTCTTTGGAACTTCTGGTGGATCATTCCTTAAATCATGATCTTCATTTTCCACTTCTTGCAATGTCTGTTTCTGATGATAACCAATTTAGCTGAAGATTATAGTGCAAAGTTCTTTATGCATATATATTCAACCTATTCCATTAATTTTAAACATCTATGTCGAATTAATTCTAAATTCTACGCCCGTGCTTGATCCTATTTTCTTTTGTTTAGCTTGCACAGAAAGAGCTCCAGAAGATCAACATGTACAAAGCTCCAAGAGACAAAATTATTTGCATTCTCAACTGCTGTAAAGTGATCAACAATTTGTTACTCAATGCATCGGTTGCATCAAATGATAATCCTCCAGGGGCTGATGAATTCCTTCCTGTCCTTATCTATGTTACCATAAAGGTAAGCCCCATATTTCATGCTGAGATAGAGATTGTCAGATTCAGAATGTATAACAATAAGATACAATACGTTACATATATTGAAGAAGTCCATTTAAATATCTTTAACCAGTGCAGCCACTGGTATATTTCTATTTCAATGTGAGCACATGATAATCTCTTGCACTGGACTGGTGAATGGCCAAGTAAGATATTTTATAGAAAAACTATGGGGGCCTCAGTTTAATTGTAACAGACTTCAATGCTAGGATAAGTGGACAACTGAAAGCATCTCTTACCATTTCCT
The DNA here is from genome assembly GCA_030737835.1 of Acorus gramineus. Classification (NCBI taxonomy): domain Eukaryota; kingdom Viridiplantae; phylum Streptophyta; class Magnoliopsida; order Acorales; family Acoraceae; genus Acorus; species Acorus gramineus. The sequence continues at coordinate 8,709,459 of CM060855.1, read as the reverse complement.
GGACATGATGATATATAAAGTACTGTGAAGTTGTCCAATAAGTACAAATGAGCCCAAAAGAACATTACTTATTCTCCATGTGCATGTGTGGGAGCAATCGGGTGCATATCTGCTCAGTTGTTTGTCAGACGCATTATAAAGTACATGATACAACTAATCTCTCAATGACAATTGTTACATCTTCTTTTTATTTGAATTTCGTGTTGGGGCTCGGATCCACAGCGCAATAGTTAACAAAATTCACAAGCACGAAGTCTTGTGTATGAGTTCCATAGCTTACCTTAAAAAAAATAATCTTCTTGAACCTAATTTGACTTTTTTTTTGCCTACTGATTGATTTCAAAAGTGCTTCTAATGGCATTGTTTTTCAGGCAAACCCGCCGCAATTGCATTCAAACTTGTTCTACATACAGCGATACAGAGGTCAATCCCGACTGGTCTCTGAAGCTGCGTATTTCTTCACAAATTTACTGTCTGCAGAGTCCTTCATCTGGAATATCGACGCAAAATCTCTTTCTATGGATGAAGAGGAGTTCAAAAACAATATGGATTCCGCTCGAGCACTTCTTTCAGGCTTGGAGAGACACACTGGTCAGGGAGATCAAGACAGAAGCCATCCTTCAAATGAAGAATCAAAGTCCATAAATAAAGGTGAGAAGGATCATTCATTAACGAAAACGACATCCATACCTGATTTAGAGAAAAAGGGAGCTACTGACCTTCTTAAGGAGGATGAGTTGAATAGATATTTTCAAGAGTATCCATTCTTATATGCGAACTATGGTGATCTGACTGTTGATGATGTGGAGAGCCTACTGAATAGTTACAAACAACTTGTATTGAAGTATGTATGTCTCTCCAAGGGCATGGGAAATAGCAGTCCATCTGTTTCTGAATCCTCAGCAAAAACAGAACCACAAACTGATAATAATGAGAAAATTTTGGACGGGACAAATGACGATAAAGGTGAAAACATTACAATAGAAGAGAGTGCCAGTTTTAGTTCTTTGATTGGTATGGATAACATTGATGCCTCAGTTAGGCACCAACGTCCGGAGAGTGATGAGACGTCAAACTGATTGTGCAACAATGGTCCAGGTGAAGTATTGCTTCAATTCTCATTCCATCAGAGGTTTCTCATTTACCAAAGATGAATGTCCATGGTGGGTTGTCTTGATTTTAAAATCCAAATTCAGTTCATTCATCTCCATCTGGGGCATGGCATTAGTGTCACTGCACTTGAGAACACCTTTGCTGCAGGGGAAAGATTTAAAGTTTTGATACACACAGCCTACTTTTAGCCACACCAAAGGTGCATGTATTCACATATGGTGAATACGCGTTCATATGGAAGCACGTTCATTTATTCGAATATATACTGTGATGGCCTTTTAAGGGGATATAAGTGGTGCTGAATGTATCCTCGTTAAAAAAATTCCTCTTTGGTGGGGGCTTTAAGTTCAACATGGCTATGGGGTGTGGGAATTGCATTGTGTTTCATCTATTATTTTGCTAGAGCTGATTCATCTAATGGCTGAATAATGTATCAAGTTGTTCTGGATGTGAGCTGATCTGATTCTGGTGTGTTCTGTCATATGATTTCTTCACTATTTGTTTTTTTTTATGGTATCAGTAAGCATCTTGGTCAAATATTCTATCATCACCAGGTGATAAGATTCGAATCTAAATTCCCTCACTAAGTGGTACCTCTATTATCCTATGAAGAGGAGGTTCGGTATTATTTGTTTTGTTTAGGTGCTAAAAGTCCTCGTGCGGTTTCTTTTATCGCTCTCGCTTTTTTCTAACCTTCTAGATGTCAGAAAAATTTCAAAAAAGAATGCGTTAAATTCATTTTTAGTATATAATTCAGATTTTGTAAAGCTATGAATTTTATGGAAGATGTTTTCAACCTTTGGGGCTGCTACAAAACTACTCTAGCAAACTATATATACATGATTAAAGCCTCGTTTGGATCCGTGATGGGGTAAAAAATCCATCAAAATGTCACTGTAGATCCAAACATCTTTTTTGCATTTATGTTGACAATGTTCACATGTCATTTTTTTGGAACACGAAGGTTTGGGCTGTATATTCAACCGAACCCTAAACAAACAACTTACATACATGAGTGTTATACGGTTGATTGTTTCACGGACACTTCATATACTTTCATAGCCGTCTAACGAAATATATACAGTGATATATATTTTTCATTCAAACATATACTTTATTAGATGAATTTTACTACTTAGGCGGCTTATATATTTTTCTATCTATGGAGCTATGGCTTATATTATTCTATAATATACATGTCCCTTACATTATTTTGTGTATATATATATATTACATTATCTCTCTCTCTCTCTCTCTCTCACACACACACACACACACACACACACACACAAGACTATATCAAAACATGTACATAACTATCTATGGAGACTCAGAGCTGGCTGCATTTGGCTGGAGCGAAGGACAGCAAATCCTTCTCCAGGTCATAAACCACGTGCAGATTCTGCTGCATGTAGTTCCCCAGAACCGACGCCCCCCTCGACTTCATCATGGCAAGGCAACGAATCCCCAACTCCGTATCCGTGTAAAAGCACTTCTCCTCGGCCAACACCAAGTCCGCCCCTCCTTCGAAATGGAACACCAGCTCCGGCATCGACCCTACATTATTTGATGAATTCGTCAAAGAGAAGCACAACAAATCAACTCCGGTTGCGGCCGACCCGTTCACCACCGGCAGCTTCACCTGTTCAACAATTGCCTTCTTCACCAAATCGTATCCAACCTCCTCCAACAAAGTAATCGAAATTCCGGTTTCAATGAAGAGTCCCCCCGTCCCGTTTTTGTTCAAAGCGAAGGTGGATTCCGGGATTTGAAGTCTCGTCCCACCTACGCTGATCCCTTTCAGCGATACGTAATACAGCGACGGGAAGAATTCGTTCTTGATGAGTGGTGTGGACGCCCCAGCTTCGCTGTCCTTCAGTTTTGCGAGCGAACCGAGCATCAGAGGACTGATTGTGGTGTTGGGATCGGTGTACGATGTGAAACAGTAGGAGAATTTGGTGAGGCCCAACTGGGATACGAGCGAGACCGCGCCCCGGCCCAGCCCGACGATCCCATGCCCATTGACGTTATAATAGTCCTGCGGCCAGCACCCGAAGCCTATGCCGGGTACGGAGACGCCGTCATCGAACGAGAAGGTCTCTTTTCCGAAGACGCCTTGCACGGTCGCGTTTTTGGTTGGGATGGAGTACTCGCAAGAAGTGGTGTTGGATTTGCACGTGGAACCTGTTGTGTCGTTACGAGATATACAAATTATTTTAAATTAACACTGTAATATATAATAAAACAATAATGAGATTGAAACAGGTTTTGGACCTCGAGTGCAAGACTGTAAGCTATACATGGAGAAACTACAAGGGACGGACTATGACCTCTAAATCAAAGAATTAAAACAACAATTATATGAGATGTTAAAAGAAGTAAAATTGTTGGACAACAAATATAATGAAGCTCTCTTTTTACAATAAAAAAATAAAAAAAATAAAAATGAAGCTCTCTGCCGAAAGGTCATACAAATACAATATCTGCTCAGTTGAGGATTCCCTTTTGAAATTTTTTTGAAAATAACCCTTTAAAAAAATATTTGAGTTTTGATCCTAGGATCTTTTTAATTATAAAACTGGCCTTGGGACCTGTTTTGACCGGTCAGCGCACTTACTCATCCAAAAATTGTCACGGGCAAAAAAGTGATTATCGTCTCCGCCCTTTCACCCCCCACCCCCCGTGCGTGTGCGCAGACCCGTGCACGCACGAGGGACTTGTCAGGGAGACGTGTGGGGGGAGACATGTCCCCGTGCGCGTCGATCCAATAGATTATTTATTTTTTATTATTTTTTTTTCTAACAGGACATTGTACTATTTACATTTTTATTTCAATAGATTATTTGTAGAGATGAGGTAGATAGATTCCACTAGGAGCTGAAAAAATTAAAAACAAACATGAAAAGATAAACAGAGGATCTATTCTCATGTCTCCGCCCGTGGTAATTTTTGGACCGATCAGCTTGCCACACAGGTGCGCTGACCAATCCCGATGTCAAAATTGAAAAAAAAAATAATTCAAGGGGTTATTTTAAAAAATTGCCCTTACTTTTTCATATCATTGGAGAGAGATTACTTTTTTTTATATATAGAGAAAATGTTGGAGTTTGGGGTGAGAGACATACCTGGGAAATAAAGAAGAACAGAGAGAAATAAAAAAAATATTTATTTGGATAAAATAAAACCTGATAGCTATTTATAGATAAGATAATTAAGAATGGACTGAATAATTATTTTTAGAGGGTGATGAAATTGTTTATCAAGTTAATAGATTTTTTATCACTTAAAATATGCACTAGTTATATATATGTGCCAAATGTACATGGACCCGAATGCACAAGGTATGACTATATGAATAACATAATATAAACAAAATATTTATAGAATATTAAACCATTTAAAAAATTTATATTTTTGAATATATAATGTAATAAATTTATATACCATATCATATTTTTTATATTATAATAAAAATAACAGAGCAATTTTTTATAGAATTCAATTGACATAGATTTAATGAATATCTTTATTTTTAAATTATTAATTCAATATATTGATATAACTTTTCTGATTTTGAAATCTTAAAATATATTTATGATTTATCTAAATTTGTTTTGAAATATTAAATTTTGAATAAATAGAATAGAAATAATTGTTAAATTTATAGGAGGATAAAAATAGAATGAAAATGCTCGATCACTTTATTTTTATGGTGTATTTGTATTAAAGAGAAAATGAGAGAAAGTGAAATTTTTTTCATAAATTATTAAAAAATCTAATGTTTTTGTCGAACAATTAAGGAAAGAAATTTTTTCCCCACTATTCTTAATAAGGCAAAATAGACAAGAAAAAGTAATAAAAATTTATTTTTTTCTTTTTCTTTGTTTGACACAAACATTAGATTTTTACATGACTAAAAGAAAAAATTTCATTTTAATGAGTAATAGATATACCAAAAGAATCAAGGGCGAGGCAGAGCGGGCTCTGGCACGAGACGTTGGAATAGGAGGAGGAGAGGGAGGGGTCGAATATCGGGGCGGATTGTTTGTGGCAGTTCTTGCATGGCTTGCATGGCGTTAATATGAGGTCGCTCCCCGTGCTGACGATGGCCGAGAAGGGGACTTTCGGAGTGCCGATCGCGAGCTCCATCAGGAACTCGCCCTCGTCGCTGTCCACGTGGACCGGCGCTTTGACATCGACGGTTGAATTTGTGATCAGTCTTGCCACCCTGTGATTCCCACGCGCGACGGCTCTGCGGAGGAGCTCGGGATTGGTGATGTTGAATCCCGAGTCGACAAGGTTGAGGAAGTCGATGGCCCTCCAGAGGAAGAAGAAAAGGCGGATGGCTGTGAGTAGGGATGCCATGGCTTTTAAGTTGCTATCTTGAGTTTTTTCATGCACGAGTTGTACTGTAATTTATAATGGGTGAGGAGGTAGAGCATGCATTGACCTGAATTCGCCCCGTTTGATTCGAGAATAGGGTTTGAAATAAGTAAGAATCAGTCATAATAGCTTCGAAATGAGTTTTTGAAAGATTATAATAAATAAGAATGTGTATGTCAGAATTAACTAGTGTAAAGTGGTATATGAATTCTGACTAACCCTTGAAATTGAGTTTAAATATGTGGGTCCACTGTCAAATCAATTGTCATCGTCTCTCATAAATCAACTATCATCAGTTTTTTACCATTTATAAAATCCTTATACACACCATTTTCACATTTTATCTAAACAACAAAAAATTTATTATTACGAACTTCATTATTGTGTTTTTCAACGAGAATATCCAAAGCATAACCAAATAATTTTTTTAAAATTTATATTATGATAGTCATAAACCTCATAATAATTCATCCAAACGGACGAAAACATTTACATGATTCATCAAAGTTATGTTTGGATGGGGGGTTTGATGATTATAATAATAAAATGAAAATCGTTTGATTTAGACAAAAAAAAAACAAATACAAATATACAAGAGAATTCATTAAAAAATTAAAAGGAAAGAAAAGAGTGTGTGGTCCACGGTACTTTAAAAATCCATTTGCACCACACCCGCGTGACATTATGTTCATTGAAACACCCAAATTCTTCAGATGGTCTAATCCCAATTCCCATCTTTGTTTACATTGCACGGCTTCCTAAAGTCAAACAAATAAATAAAGTGGAAGTGACTTGTAGAATTTATACACTATTGATTAATATTATTCTGTTTTTGCAACGAGGAACTGACGTGACAAACTACGCGTTTTAACCCCCGTTGTTTTGAAAATAAACCATCGAATAATTTTGGATAAGAGATAAAATCTATTTAAAAGCCTCAAATAATCTATAATAAAATGTTATAATAAAGTGATATAAAGTGACATATAGATTTTAATCAATCTCTGTAATTAAAATTATCATAGGTTATTAAATTCAATAAATATGTGTTTCTACTGTCAAATCAACTGTCATCATTTCTTATGAATCACCTATCAATATATATTAAGATGTTTAATTTTTGATCCCGTGTACACTCACTATGTCATTAACGTATATGATATATACTAGTTTTAATGGAGGCGCTTTGTGCTGAGTTAATAAAATACATATCAAATATGATATATACAGGTGCGGATCCATGAAGGGGTTTACAGTGGTCACGGCCCCCCTCTTTTTTTAAAAGAATCTTGTTTTATATGGGTTTCATTTGGGTTTGTGTACTGGAGAGAGAGGTCACAGAGAGGGGGAGAAAGAAGAATTGCATGGTCCCACCAAGGCACTGACATCTTATTTTATTAGGTTTGGTGTCACTGACACAAGTCTACGTTGGTCTCACCAACGAATCAACAGCTAAAGTTGCTCAAGTTTTTTTTATAATCTAAAACTCAGTCATTTTTTTTTATTTAAATAGTTAACATCTTCTAACGAAGTATATGCTTTATTAAAATATATATCATTTTATTTTAAATTAAATAAACTAATATTTAACAAGTGTAAAAAATAATTTAATTCCGGTATGCTTTACTGGATTTCTAACGAGATATATATGATTATATTTTTTACTATAAAAAAATTGAATATAACAGTACCCTTACTTTAAATCTATCAAAAGAAACAAAAAATATAGAGATCTAATATATGCAGATATCCACGCTCATCTTTTAGACTCATTGGGTTGAACTCTTATGAGAACCTATCATCTCAATGAGCTCAAGATTTGATCTGCAAACGGTTCATGAGATGCCGTATCTTCGTAGGGATGGGTGCTGATACGTGCAGCCTGTTTTATAGCCTCGCCTGTAGTTCTTGTATGTATTGAATTATAAAAATTTATTAGACATAATTATAAAATAAATATGTGATGAATTTGTTTTGGCCCCCCCTTACAAGTATTTCTGGCTCCGGCCTTGGATATATATGTATAACAACAAATATTAAAATATGTTGTATGATCAACTTGTACTTGTAAAACGGCAAATTTCAAATATGAAATTTCATCAAAAAATTAAACTTCCCAACAAAAAAAAAGTCCAAAATAATCCAAATATATGAAACCTAACTAAAAATAATTTTTTTTAAATTTTTTTTAAAACTAAAGGAAAGAGAATAAAAAAAACAAACCCAACAAAAAAAACTAAAAAAAAAAAACTTAGTAGAGAAACCCTCCCTCCAAAATATATACCATATCTGAAACCTTACACAAAACCAACTGGGCATTCGTGCGAGTTAATAAAATATATATCCAATACAAAATATATATATGATAACAAATGTTCAAATATGCTGTATGAGCAACTTATACTTATAAAACCCCTGTTGACAGATGATATATACAACTTAAACTTGTGTTTACATATGAAGAATAATATGTGAATATTTTATTTGATTAATCCTAACTAAAAATACATTATTCCAAAACACCCCTATAATTTATTAAAAATGTCAAAAATCATTTGTAAATAATGATTTTACCCCTCATGTAAGATTATATATATATAATCTTATCTAAGGGGTAAAATCATCATTTACAGAGCATTTTTTGTATTTTTAACACATTGTAGATGATTTTTTTTGTATATTGTGTTTACAGTCAAAGTTAACTAACAGAATATTTCGTCCCCAGTTGCCATAACACAACGGTTCATGGCTTATCAATGTTAAGGGTAACTCTTGGGTTCAAATCTTGGCGCTGTGTTATACCTTCTGTTTGTTATGTGAAATTCAAAAAAAAATTCTATGAGACTAGGGACAAATAAGCGAAAGTAACTTTCCTAGTTTGGCCGTAAGGTCAACTGTGGAGAGTCCCTCCAATAAAAAAAAAATTAAACAAAATATGCATAGAAATATTTTTTATCTGTCAACGAAAATGTAACTTATAGGTCTATTTGAATTTATATATGTGTTTTCAAGGAGTTATATGGACTTTAGAAAAAGTTACGAGGTTATATGGACAGGGGGTTATATGAATTTTTTCCAAAAATTAAACTTAGACAAAAAATTCTAAATGTAAAACCCAACTGAAAATTAAAACGGGAAAGTAAAGGAAAAATAATAAAAAAAAAACCCAAAAAAAACTAAATAAAAATCTGCTTTGGGATAATGGTACATAAAACTCCCTTTTCTAACCCAAATTCTAATTAACACGTGTTTTAAATTTTTTAGAAATAGCATACCTCACCTAATGAGGTAGATGCTATTATAAAAAAATGAAGAACATGCTCTCAATGAATTGTATGATTGTATTTATAGAATGTGAAAAAAATTTACCGAAACATATATCTTGTTAATATGAGTTTATACTCTGATGAATTTTTATCGATGCATAGTAGACTGGAATTATGGCTCAAAAAAATGTATGTAACAACACTCTTAGCTCAAAAGAAAATCATATATGAAACTTTACTAAAGAAAATCGCGAGAGCTAATAAAATGCATATTCAATGCAAAATAAATACATGAAATAAAAGTCCAAAAAAATCTAAATCATGGTCCCAAAATTTTTTTTTGAATAAAATTTCATTTAATTTGAAGTTTGACGAGTCATATTTTGAGAGACCATGGACCTAGTTATAAATATAGGAATATGAATTGAGGATATGTTTGTAACACAGATAGAGATCTAGTTCTTAAACTGGTAGAAGCTGGGGGCGGAACGTCAACTATCCCACAAAAGGACAAAATTGACAGTTTTTGTTAGGGACCTAATTATAAATATAAGAGACTTGTTTTAGAAAATGTTAGAACCTCAGGGGCTATAAGCTAGTTGAATTTGTCCTTAACCCCCCGTTTGGATGGGGGGTTAATATGGTATAAGGGTGGTATAAAAATAGATAAAGAAAATTATTGTTTATTTATAGAGTATAACTTAGTATTATTATGCCAGTATAAATGAGTATAAGAGAGTATAACAATTTTAAGTAACCCCTGGAATAAGCTTATGCCTATCTTATCTTATTCCCTTGAAAGGTGAGGCCCACTATCACATATAAAAATAAATCACATTTCATCACATTATATCAAATTACATATCATCATCTTTTATACATCAATAGAGCTCATATGTCAAATCAACTTTTTACACCTTATTCACATTTTATTCTTCATCAACCAAACAATTTAACATTTATTATTACGTTTTTCAATAAAAAAAAAAAAAACACAACCAAACAGAAAATCACTTATTTTATTGATAAAGTTATATGTTCCTGGAATAAATATAAACTCCAGAATTGCTTATTATTCCTTGATCCAAACATGGGATAAATGTATAACAAGAAGATGTTCCATAAAAATTCCAATTTGTTGGGTATTGATGAATGAATGAACAATAGGAATGTGTTTTTTAAAAATTAACACACCCGACCACAAAATTACGAACTGTATCATCTTAGATGAAAACTTTTGTCCGTATCATCGTGCTTTAAGATATCGGAGTATAGATATACAATAATTTAATATAATATATATACTAAAAAGATATAAAAATATATGTGTCCAATTCATATGAATATGTATTTTATTTTTTATAAAAATATATTTCATTAACAAAAATATATATATTTTTAAAAATTAAAATACACGTGGGTTGAAAACAAAATGATACGATGGATGGAGTACTGAGCATGACATTGTCCTATTTTATTAGACAGAAGAAATATTTCTTAGAATTCCTTCTATTATATATTTCAAAAGAAAATAAGTAAATCAATAGTGGATCAGTGTGCCTGAACATTGGATTTGGCTAGGAAATCAATGTGCCTGAACATTGGATTTGTTGTTCTTCACAGAACTTTCAAATCCTGTGTATCAGTGACGTAACTCTCGATGTCTTATCGCTGTAAAAATTATATATTGACAGCATTGTTGCATGCTTTCCAAAAACAAAATATGTGTTCGTGATATGTTCTAATATCCCATGTTGGGATAATAAAAAAATCATAAAATAAACAAATAATAAATAAATAACAATGTAGAGGAAACAGAGCAGATCCACGTTACCAGATGGGGGGTCGAGTTATTTGTTTGTTTTTTTAATATATTACATTATTAAAATACTAGTTAGATGGTACGCGCATCCGTGCGTATTCTATGCTCAGAATGAATTAAATTATATAAACTATTTTATATTATAACTGAAAGATAAACAAGAGTTCATATTATTATAAACAATTCTTTTAAAACAAAAACAATGTTTGATAACTTGGATTTTATTATGTATATTTTATATTTTTTAAAACAAAAAAAATATATTATTGTATTTCAGCATATATTTATTTTTTATATAATAGTTCCTTTTACAACTCAAAATACACCCTCGTATATCTCTTTAATCATTTAATAGTTATCTAACGATGTATATATACCTCCGTAGATGAGATATATATTTTGTTAAATTTTTTTAACATTTACTAAAAATGAGCACGTTAAATTTGAAATGGTGCAATATTTACTATTTTAAAAAATTAAAACATGTGATAACTGTATTTGAGGTTGTATTTGGGGTTGTACTTAAGATTAAGTGAAGATTCACTCAAAGTTATATTGAAAATAAAACAATAAAAAACATTTATTCCTTCTTTTTTAGAGACATTAATTTTTGAAAAGTTTTTAACTCAATCATTTTTACCAATTAAAATTAAGACCACAAAAAAAAAAAAAATCACCATTACCTTTGATAAGTATGCACATTCAACCACATAATCAATTTTTCGACCATCGCCCATTAAAAAAATTGATTACCAAACCCCCTATAAACAATCTAATTAATAAAAAAAATTGTCTTATAAAAACTAAAAATATATCTATTTTTACATATAAAGAAAAAAAGTGATACATATTAATCCAAAATCAATTCAAAAAAAAAATTAAAAAACAAGACATCCATCAATAATTTTATGGGATCAAATGAGTCCAAATCCATCTGCAATTTTTGTATTTATTAATTTGACTAAAATATTTATATTTTATAATTTTATAGATATCTTAATGGTCTGAAAAATCATTGAATGAAATTTGAAGTCCGGGAGTCATATTTTGAGATTAGGGATCTGTTTATAAATATTGAAATCTCAATTAGGAACCTGTTTGTAACACATGTAGGGTTTTGTTGTAAAACTGGTAGAACCTAGGGGTTGATCTGCAGAAAGCCCACGAAAAGACAAAAGTAGCCGTTTTCCGTCAGGGACCTGGTTATAAATACTAGGGACTTATTTATAACACATATAGGGGTTTATTTGTAAACATTTTACAACCGGGGGTCTATCTGATAAATACCCCCGGTACGCCCGTTTACTCGCGCTTTATGGAAGAGTATAGATAAATAAATAAATAAATAAATAACAGAGAGAACTAGATAAGAGAAAGGTTCTAATCATATCAAAAAAAAAAATTTCAAATTCAGAGGAGTTTTCTTTTGCCTAAATCAAACTAGAGTGTTATGAATTCTTCTTTCAAAAATTACACGGATTTTTCTGGGTGATAATGTTATGTACAATATTTTTTTAATTTTAATTTCAGTCTACATGTATTTTAATTTTTTTTAAAATTAATATACTTCATCTAATGACGTATATGTTTTCATAAAAAATGAAGCACGTGCTTCAATGAATTACATTGATGTCTTTTTAGAAAATGTAAAAAATTTATATTAAAACATATATCCCGTTAATGTAAGCACATGTTCAAATGATTTTTCATTGACGCATATGGGACTGAAAAACAAATGGGTGTAACAACACTTTTATGAGTGTTTTTGTTTAAATTAGGGATAAAAATATATATAGCCCCTGAAAGTTTGTTTATATCCATATTGATTACTCATTTTTCTGAAAAACTATATAACCCTCTGATTGGTTGGGTTATATTGATATGCCGTCTACTGTTAACATCCTAAAATTAAACTAAGGTACGGTTAACTTAACCATACATGATTAAATTACCTTTTTACCCTCATAACTTTCACCCACACAGTAAAAATTGCATATACACCCCTTAGTTTGAGAATTTTTAATATTTATATAACCCCCTGTATTTCCCCATGGATAAATATTTAAGCCCCTGATCAGTTAGTTTTGTATCAAATTTAAGTAATATTATGGATATATTTTATTTATCTAAAGGTGTTCCAAATGCGTATATCCAATTAATCTCTTGAGTTTTAAGAAAAATTCAATATGATCATTTTAAATTATCCCTCTATCGAAAAAATACCCGATCGTGCTTTCTTCACTGCGTTAAAGAATAAATTATTGTATATTGTTATTGATTGTTCTAATTTCTTTTTTTCATTCCACTTCATACTCAGTCATTTGTATATGTATATTAAAAAAAAATTTCCTCCATTGTGTCATGGTTAAAAAGCAAGCTGATCAAACCCAATTGGAGTTTATTCAACGAATGGATATGATGTGCCAATTGAGGTAAAATAGTCTTTTTTTTATTTTTTTTTTTTTTAAGATTGGTGCTCTCCCATACCCTAGCCTCCTTCAAGGAGGTAGGAGGTGCTAACCAATTAACCAAGTTGGGCACACAAGTTTTAACTAGATAGCGGTAGGAGGTGATATGAAATAAACTTTTCATTTGAGGATGTTATATATATATTCAAAAAATGAGGGATTGATATGTATATTCAAACTCTATTAGGTGGTTATATTAATATGTATTTTTAAGGTGACGTTAAATAATAGAATATTTCATTAATATTCTTCTCAAATTGACGGTCATCTAATTCAAGGGGTTTTTAATAGGGGGTTATATATGGATTTTCAGAAAAAATTGGGAGGGGGTTAAAAATTAGCAAACTTTCAAGGGTGATACATGCATTTTTACCTTAAAATTAATTGAATTTTGTTAATTGGTGCTAATATGATTTAACATAGTATCCGTGTAAAAGCACTTCTCCTCGGCCAACACCAAGTCCGCCCCTCCTTCGAAATGGAACACCAGCTCCGGCATCGACACTACATTATTTGATGAATTCGTCAAAGAGAAGCACAATGAAGAGTCCCCCCGTCCCGTTTTTGTTCAAAGCGAACGTGGATTCCGGGATTTGAAGTCTCGTCCCACCTACGCTGATCCCTTTCAGCGATACGTAGTACAGCGACGGGAAGAATTCGTTCTTGATGAGTGGTGTGGACGCCCCACCTTCGCTGTCCTTCAGTTTTGCGAGCGAACCGAGCATCAGAGGACTGGTTGTGGTGTTGGGATCGGTGTACGATGTGAAACAGTAGGAGAATTTGGTGAGGCCCAACTGGGATACGAGCGAGACCGCGCCCCGGCCCAGCCCGACGATCCCATGTCCATTGACGTTATAATAGTCCTGCGGCCAGCACCCGAAGCCTATGCCGGGTACGGAGACGCCGTCATCGAACGAGAAGGTCTCTTTTCCGAAGACGCCTTGCACGGTCGCGTAAACTGATCAAAATTCATATAACCCCCTAACTTTTCTTAAAATTCAAATAACCCCTTGAAAACATCTAGTAAATCCAAATAACCCCTTGAATAAAATTTATGTTGATAGATGATGAATATTTTGTGAATATTCTGTTTGACTAACTTTGGATAAAAACACAATATATCAAAAAATCTCTACAATGTGTTAAAAATGCAGAAAATCATTTGTAAATGAATATTTTTTAAATGCATATAACCCCTTGAAAGTTAGCGTATATAAAATAAAAACCCTTATTTTTGTGAATATTTATATAACCCCTTCAAAGTTGACATGGTTAAGCACTTAGCCCCTGGTTAACATTTCATTAAAAAAATTAGAATATTCCAAAAATATTCTGTCAGCTGTTAATTTACATATTCATATACCCCCCTGATTTGTTTCATAAATCCAAAATGACCCAAGTTTATGACGAAAATGCCCTTGTTATGAGAAGCTAATTAAAATATTCATATAACCCCTGATTTGTGCCATAAATCCAAAAGGACTCACTTTCTGATTTCACATATTCATATAACCCCCTACTTTATACAAAAAATACAAAATGACCCATTCTTCTTCTTCTTCTTCTTCCCGACGGTCATTTTTGTGACCGTTGCCATGGTTGGTCCTATAAACCTCATTCGATCTTTTTCCCTTGATTTATATAAACCGATCTTCTTCTTCTCGATCTCCTGCATGTACTTTTGAAGCTTCCAAGTGATTATGTCAGAAAGTGCAAATGTTTATAGTTGTGCCATTCAACTGTTTATTTTCCTCCATTTAAACATATCAAAGTTCAATGTAACCAAACGTTTTCAATTGATGTAAAACACACATAGGAAAAATGCATTAAAAAAAATGCATTAGCCCCAAAATCACCAAAAATTTCATTGAAATTTTATTAATATAATAACTACAATAAATGAAAACAAATAATTAAGATACGGCGATGTTGAGGGCGTTTTCGAGGACGTGGCGCAGGGAGGAGGAGATGAGACGGCGGAGGCAGGGTTTGTGAATGAAGGGGTGGGGGAGGGGTGTATTGGTCATTTTATTACGTTGGATTAACTTAACCACTGTAGTTACTTGATAAGATAATGGTAGGGGGGTTTTTGTATTAATCGACTACTTTGAGGGGGTTATATGGATATTCACATAAATGACGGGTTTTTTTTGGATATCGCTAACTTTTAGGGGGTTATATGCGTTTAACCTTATATTCAAATGGGTAAAATCATCATTTTCATATAATTTTTCACATTTTTAATAAATTGTAGAGGGTTTTTAGTATATTGTGCTTTCAGCCAGGGTTAATCTAACAGAATATTCACAAAATATTTATTATCTGTCAACAAAAATTTCATTAAGGGTTTTTTTTTATTTACTAGATATTTTTAAGGGATTATATGAATTTCAAGAAAAGTCAATGGATTATATGGATTTCGATCAGTTTATAGGAGTTTATTTTAATTTTTTTCTTTATAAAAATATATTTTATTAGTAAAATATATATCTTTGAGAAATAATCAAAATGCGTGTTTGAAACAAAACTGTAATACGGAGGGCTTCTTGTTTAATTTTTTTTTTTTGGTAATGATAACATTGTCAGTTATATTAGACAGAAGAAATCGTATTTAATCGGAATTCCTTATTATATTATATATCTCAAAATAAATGAGTGCTTTAAAATCCAACCCCACCCGGCCGATCGAACCTTCACCGGTTTTGAATTTTGCTTTAGTTTATATTTAAAATTCAATAATATAAAAAATCAGTAAAATCTAATCAACTCACCTATTGAATCAATGGCTTTTGTGAACCGACACAGGTTGATTAAATCAATCGATTCTTTATTCATAAAAATTGTGATTTAATTAATTGATCAATAAAATATAAAATTTAATAAAAAATTTAGATTTTATATACTAAAATCATGTTATGATGTTACATAAAAAAAAATTTATGTATTTTTTTTAAAAGATTTCATATTTTTTATTCAATGTCAATAATTAATATATTTATTATGTTATAATATTATTAAAGTTCAAATCTGGTAGATCCGACGGTTGAACCAATGACTCTTGACCCAGTTATTTTTTCAGTTCATTGAACTGTTTGATTTTTAAAACATTTAATAAATTAAGTAAATCAATAGTAGATCAATGTGCGTGAACATTGGATTTGGCAAGAAAATCAATGTGCCTGAACATTGGATTTTTTGTTTATTAAAGATTTAGTTCACAGAACTTTCAAATTAAATCCTGTGTGTATGAGTGACGTACTCTCGAGGTTTCATCGCTGCATAATTATATATTGATGACAGCACTGTTGCATGCTTTCAAATAACAAAATATGTGTGTTCATGATATGTTTTAATATCACATGCAGTTGAATTAATTAAAAAATATTCATAAAATAAATAAATAACAATGAAGAGGAGATCCACATTACCAGATGGGGGGTCGAATTTGGTTTTTTTTTTTTTAATACTACCCCAGGCATTATTAAATATATGAAAAAAGGAAAAAAGAAAAAAGAAAAAAAAAGAGAGAACAAGAGAAGAGAGAGGTTCTTATCATATCAAAGTAATTTCAAATTCATATGAATTTTCTTTTTGCCTAGATCAAAGTCAAAGAGTGTTATAAATTCATTCTTTCAAAAATTACAATGGATTTCCGTGAAACCTGTTTAAAATTAATTGAATTTTGTTCACTAGTGCCTGAAGGGTACTTAATTAGAGTAATTCATTATCATTGCTTTTGCAATTCACAAGTTCTTACTTTTCAACATTAAATGTCATTTTAAAAAAAACTTAATATGATTTATCATATTTTCTAAATCCCAAACTACCACACTGAATAATATATATTAATAAAATTGCCCAATCCTAAATTTTTTATACGGTATTTACTACAATAGTTTTTAGAATTACAATGCATAAATTTTTTATTCATTCATCTTATTTTAGAGTAATTTTATCTTGAATTTTTAAACTTTTGAAAAATTTGTATAACATACACGCGTGTTCTCACGATTTTGTTGAATATCATGATATACAATATATTCTCATATTTTATGAAAATATACATTTTTATTATATTTTATACCATTTATAAGGGATATTTTTGTGTGTGTATGTATAAAATAAATCACTCAAACTTATTGATGAGATGTTATTTAATATAAAGAAATTATATATGGATGTTTTGTAAAGCAAGAATATTAAATGACTCTTCTCAAGGGTTCTCAGGAACGAACCCATGAATACAACCCAACATAAATTTGATTCTAATCATACAATGTATATTTATAGGGTTTTATTTGATATTATATTACAAGTAGCTTTCTTTAAGCCCTTTAATTTGTAGAAAAGAAAATGATATGTCTGAACCCTCAGGAATGCGTCCGAGGCCATCACGTCAGGGAAAACGAGCGATATTTTAAAAAACAATATTTTAACGTGTTAGAGAAGTAAAAAAAATACACATAAAATGCACGGTCTGCAGAAGTTGTTTTTGTGTTTGTTTCAGATATTGCGTCTGTCGGTGTCCGTCAACGCCAATGCAGGGTGAGATGCACTTCCAAACGGCCCCTAAGACACTAATTAACTATAATCCCAATCCAAACTCATATTTTTCAAGCCCCCGTTTGAAAATGGGTGTGGATATCAACTTTTTTCAATAAATTAGGTTAAAACTGAGTTTGTAAGGAGCTCTTTCTCCACCCATTCTAAAAAAAACTTATTTTTTTATTTATCATTTTTTATAAAAATATGTCTGCAGTCACTAATTAAATTGTAATTTTTTTCTTGTTTGAAAATTGGTTTAAAAAACTCAACCTTACAACTTATACGCCTGCGGATGCATTAGCCAGAAGTGCACGAAGGACGCAGACCACACACCACATTTTGTGACTGATGGACTGCTGGATTGCAAGTGTTGTAAAAGAAAGTTTAGACCATGTTCGTAATATTGGAGCGTACTTGTAATCTAAACACTTTGGTTTTGCGATTGGATAATTTTTGCGTTTGTAAAAAATTAGTTTTGTAATCGTACAACTAAATAGTTTTACAATCGCATATTTCTACAAACAAATTTTAGACAAATAATACCCAAAAGTTGCGACTGGAGAAAGCTGGGGGAAGACAACTTCCTAAGGAATCAGTTTTAAACTTAACACTTGTAAAAAAATCAGTTTTATAATTCTACTATCAAACATTACCTAAGTAATGTAACTTTGATGTCTCTCTCAAATGGGAGGGACCTACCAAAAAAAAAAAAAAAACTCATCCTTATGACTTAAAACACCGTATAAATGGGCCTGATCCATGAGGACCAATCCATCGGATTCAGGTTGATGCTACCCATGAATAACAGTTCCGATTTATTTTCAAAAAGAAAATGTTAGATTCAGTTATTTTTATTAATCAAGACACATGTTTATTATTTTTTTCATCACTTAATAATATATATGTTTTAATAAAAAATACATATCAATCTATTTCGAATTAATTGAATCCATTATTAATAAATATTAAAAAAAATTTAACAAAACATATCCAATGTCTATATGTTTCACTGAATATTTAAGGAAGTATATGGAAGTGTAATTTGAAATGTAGTGTACCAACACTCATGGTTCCCGCGCGCCACGTGTAACACATTCTTCTATAGAACACATCCACTTTTAGTCCATTCTCATTTCTCCACTCTTCTCGTTCTTCCTCGCACAGTTCATCAAATCTCCTCTTCATTTCCCCACTTATTAAAGGATACATCTTTAAAAAAAAAAAAAAATTGGGAGATTGGGTATACCTTTTTTGCATTAGATGTTTGTTATGGGATCTTTTTGGGTTTTCAAGCTTTCGCATTCAATCTTCTGAAGTGACCCTCTCTTCTTGAATTTCATTTGTTAATATAGAGAGATGTGTAGCTCTGGAAATTCATGGAAGTTGGAGGATCACCCGAAGTTCCGAAAGGGAAGGGTCATAGGACTCGTTGTTCTTGATGGATGGTGCGAGGCCGACCCTGATAAGTACAATTGCATCCATGTCGCCGAGACCCCCACCGTGGACTCCCTTAAGAAGGTATGGAATCCTCTTTAAAAAGAAAATTTTAAGTCTGCCTGAGGTGGTTCAGTAGAGATTCTCTCTCTCTCTCTCTCTGCGACTGTGTGACCAACTTCGTGTTTTTGCCTCACCTGATAGAACACTAATTGATTTGGGGTTTTTTTATTGATCTATCTGTGCAATATGTGTCATCTGTTAGCCCTCACAATTTTGCACTCTGTCACAAATTTAGTACATTTACATTGTTTTTAAAAACAATTTTGTCTTGAGTTGTAATATTTGTAGAATTGTGTCTCTTTATACTAGGCTGGGTTGTACTAAATAATTTGAATGATTTTTTTTTTTTTTTTTTTGGGGGGGGGTGTTATGTGCAGTCGTTTGATCATGAATAAGTTTGTTAAATTTTTTTTCTTTAAAATTGTAATGTACTTTTGCAGGGTGCACCAGATAGATGGAGATTGATAATGGCTCATGGCACTGCAGTGGGTCTTCCGACTGAGGACGATATGGGTAACAGCGAAGTAGGCCACAATGCACTCGGTGCAGGACGGATTTATGCTCAGGGGTAGGCACTTGATCCTGTAAAACAGAGTCTATTTAAAGTCTCTATATTTTCTAAATAAAACATAGAATAATTCAACCTAAATGAAGAGGTTAGGTCCTTGAAAAAGCCTATTATAGTCTTTGGTTCCTGTCCCAACGAAACATATGTTCTTTAGTTATCCTATTTGAAACCAATTGTCAAACTGATTTTGCATTTCCAAAATCAGTTTTTGGATGATCGGTTCCATATTTTTTTAAAATATTAGCTTTTGGTTTTGGATTTTGGTTTCTATATGTTAAAAATCAACAAAATGGCTTTTATGAAAAAATTGGATGAGGGCAACTTTTTTGAGAAAGCTTTTTTTTTTTTTCCAACTATTGGTTGCAAATGGGGAATATCATAGGAGGATGCTGCGTCTAAAAAAATTTATTATCTCTACTTAACTTTGCTTTATTTATTTCTAAAGTTTTTTTCCTTTTTTGAATCATTTAATTTTATTTGCCTAATAGTTATGCTTACTTCTACAAATTTTAGAATTTGGTTTATGTTCTACTAAATTGAGAGTTTATATGCCTTGTCGTGTATGCTAATGTGGCTCATTCATTTGTGCTACAGTGCGAAGTTGGTGGACCTTGCTCTTGCTTCTGGAAAAATCTAGGAAGGAAAGGGTTTCAGGTAAATCCAGCAATGTTTTGACAAAGGAACCTTGCATCTTATTGGGTTATTGAGTGATGGTGGCGTCCACTCCCGGCTTGATCAATTACAGGTATCTTGAACTAGTCAAGTGGTTACGTCAATTTTGGTTGTCATTGTTGTTTTATAATGTCCGCAACTCAATCGTGATTTCTTTCCCCATAGTTGCTTCTCAAAGGAGCTAGCGAGCATGGTGCCAAAAGAATTCGTGTGCATGTACTCACTGATGGCCGTGATGTGTTGGATGGTTCAAGTGTAGGCTTTGTTGAGAAACTTGAGAGTGACCTTGTAAAGTTAAGAGAGAAGGGTGTTGATGCTCAGATTGCATCTGGTGGTGGTCGGATGTATGTTACCATGGATCGCTACGAGGTACCTGGAACCAATCTTTGTTTTATGGAAAATGTTAGGGACAATAATCCTTGCAATCCCTTTTATAGTGTCCAATATGTTTTGAATTTCTTTTGAAGGTATATACTTGTTTAATAAAATCTATACCTTCACAATAAATGAAATATATACTTGAATGAATTGACTGTCCAATATATACTATTTCCTTAAGTAGGTTAGGGTAAAGTGGTGGCTGTAGGTCATAGTCATAGTCATTATAAATTTCATTCGGCTTGAGTTATGTTTTTATGTGCTTGATTTGATAGAATGATTGGGAAGTTGTCAAGCGAGGATGGGATGCTCAGGTTCTTGGCCAAGCACCACACAAGTTTCGGAGTGCTGTGGAAGCTGTGAAGAAACTCAGAGAGGATCCCAATGCCAATGACCAATACCTTCCCCCTTTTATATTGTTGATGAGAATGGCAATGCGGTCGGGCCAATAGTGGATGGTGATGCTGTTGTAACCTTCAACTTCAGGGCAGATCGGATGGTCATGCTTGCAAAGGCCCTAGAGAACGAAGACTTTGACAAGTTTGATCGTGTTCGGTTCCCAAAGGTCCACTATGCTGGTATGCTTCAATATGATGGTGAGTTGAAGCTTCCGAGCCATTACCTTGTTTCCCCTCCTGAGATAGAGAGAACATCTGGTGAATACTTGGTGCATAACGGTGTTCGAACATTTGCATGCAGGTAATGCAATAATATCATGATTTTTGTTCTACAATTCCAAGTTTTCCTCTGGTATTTTGGTAGATGCTTTGGTTCTAGTACTTAGGCCTCGCTTGGAACCAATTGTCAAAATCAGTTCCCCATGAGTATTTTCAAACTTTAGTTTTTGGTTTCGAATTTTAGTTTTTACGTGTGAAAAGTCAACAAAATAGTTGTTATCAAAAATCGGTTGAGAGTGGCTTTTATGAAAAGCTGGATAAAGCTGTTTTTGTAAATTGTTTCCCAATGTGACCTTGATGCACTTGGTGTATTCATCCATGCAGCCTAGTAAGATTTTGTATCTAAGTTGATTGGTATTATTTTTTATTGCTTCTTAGATCCTAAGTATTGCTTGGTGTATTCTACTGAATGTAATATAACTCTACCATTTACAAGCATTGATCTTATTTATATACACCTCAGACTGATCCATATCTTCCTCTGCAGTGAGACTGTCAAGTTTGGTCATGTAACATTCTTCTGGAATGGAAACCGGTCTGGCTACTTCAATTCAGAGATGGAAGAATACGTTGAAATCCCGAGTGATGTTGGAATTACTTTCAATGTTCAGCCGAAGATGAAGGCCTTGGAGATTGCTGAGAAGGCAAGGGATGCTATTCTTAGCGAAAATTTCCATCAGGTAAGCAAAAAACTAAATTCATGCTATAGAAGGCTGCGGTACAAACAAACAGATTTCTTATTTCACTTTTTACGATATTTAGGTTCGTGTAAACTTACCTAATGGGGACATGGTGGGGCATACTGGTGATATAGAGGCGACTATCGAAGCTTGCAAGGCTGCTGATCAAGCCGTCAAGGTACTTCTAGACAGACTCATGAATGGTTGAAATGTTGTTTAATTTGATTTTCTGAAGAATGTGACGGTATACTTTTGACATCTTAAAGAACAGATCAAATAATCAAATAATCTAGTCCTTATTGTTCGGAAATGGGATTGTGTCATATTTGGAGATTATGCTAGCTTTTGCAAGATTCATAATTCACTCAAAGCGTGTTTCCAAAAGCCCCTAGTGGTCCTAGCTTTTGAAAGGAAATAAACTTTCAGTTGTAAATGGTGAAAAAGAATCTACCAAAACTTTGCTTCTTGGAAAGCTAATTGTAAAAGCACTTTTAAGTGACAAACTTTCTTTCAAATTCGTATCCAAACGCTAAGTGGAAATGCAAATTCCCTGGGGATAATCTTATTGCAAATGTTACAGTTACAATGCTAGCAGTATTAAACTGCATCTGAAATTTTCATGCAGATTATGATTGATGCCATAGAACAAGTTGGTGGGATTTATGTCATCACTGCAGACCATGGAAATGCTGAGGACATGGTGAAGAGGGACAAGAAGGGTCAACCTCTATTTGACAAGAATGGGAACATTCAGATCCTCACATCCCACACTCTCCATCCTGTAAGCTGAATATACTCTGTCAAGAGCCTGACCAATTGTTTGTATATCTATCCATTTTTTAAAACCTCAAACCCCGTGCACCTGGTAAGCCTTGGGAGATTCTAAGTCGAGACCTATAAAGACCAAACTCATGCCTGTATGGGCTTGTATTGTTTAGTTGTGGTTTTTTTCTTTTTCAGGTGCCGATCACAATTGGAGGACCAGGACTGGCTAAGGGTGTCAGATTCCGCAAGGATTTACCCGATGGTGGTCTAGCCAATGTCGCGGCCACGGTGATGAACTTTCATGGATTTGTGGCACCGAGTGATTATGAAAACAGTCTGATCGAGGTTGTTGACAAATGATGTCCTTTATCGACTCAATACTTGGATCATCATCACGCTTGATAATCTCAGACTCAGCCTGTAGTGTTGTTTATATACGTACAGTCTTTGAGATTAGTGATGGGAAATATAAGATGTTGTAGCTCTTTTTTCTCATCCTATTTTCTGTTTTTTGGGTAGAGATGATCTAAATTTCATGTAACATTGACTATATATATTTCTGTTATGTTGCATCTATATCCACTGGTTTCTATGTACCTTGTTTTGTATGTGACTCATTGTTTTTTATGATTCTCTGTCTCCTATTGGTTATATATTAAAGGTCAATTCAGTAACTCCGGTTGAGAAAGAAAATCTCTGGTTCTCATAGATTATGTGGAAGTAAAATTTTGCGTGAATGAAAGATGCCAAACTCAATTTTTTTTAGTATTTTAGCGAGAGGAGTGTAACATTTAACACCAAACGTGTGCGGCTATCCCCATCAAGTATTTTCCTTAACCCATCATAAAAAAAAAAAATCGGTGTTTTGGCTGTTTTCATCAATTCAGGTGGATCGAACTTGATCGTTATTTTAGGTTTTGAGCGACCAGACTTGATTGTCATTTCAGGTTTTAGGTGACTAAACTTAGTCACCATTTTAGGTTTTGGGCGATCGAAATTTGTCGAACAAGATCCAGAATTATATCTATCTATTATTTGTAAACAAATTAATTTTGAGTTTATCTATCATATTCTACATTTATTCTTTTATCCAAACAACAGCTAAGGGACTAGAAAAAATGTAAGTAGGTATACTTTCAATTAATTTAAATTTTTATAGAAAAATATCTTATTAGACAAATATATATCATTTTTAAGCTTCTTTTGAATTCGTAGTTAAGCAGATTCTTTGTTTGAAAACAAAAAAAACATATCAGTTGATCCAAACACATTTTATATTTGGCTTTTGAAAATTTGTCCGTCACTTATGTAAAAAAAAATTGTTCTTATGTTTTATATTTAAGAATAATGATTGATTCTCCCTACATTACAACTCAGAGTTGGAGTGACATGAAAGATCTTAGGAGAATACACGTCATGGGATTAGGTTTTCAAGAAAAAAAATTATAAATTTTATCACAAACTCTATTCGACCAAGTTCGGTCCCCCAAAACCTAAAATGGCAATCAAGTTAGGTCACCCAAAATATGAAATGATGAGTAAGTTCGATCGTCCAAAACTTAAAGTGACGACCAAGTTTGGTCGAACTGGTCGAATCGGAGGGAAACATCGTTTTTTTTTTTTTTTATTGGTGAGTTAAGGAAAATGCTTGGTAGGGATAGACGTGCCCACACCAAACAGGTCTTCATCCTATTAAGAATAAAAACAAAATGATGTTAAGGATTGTAACAGGTGCCTCTTTTAAATTTTTTTAAAATTATAAGTGTTCTAATGAAATGAGATATATGCTTATATGTATACTTTTATGAAATATAAATGTAAAAATTTTGAAATATATCTAGTTTTAATTAATGTAATTTTTTTTAAATATATCTAGTTTTAATAAATATAAATATCTAGTTTTAATAAATGTAAAAAAATTTGAACTAAATGTATAATTTATCTAGTGAAATATATAAATTATTGGAAAGCTATTGATATATATGTATTGTTCGCTTAACTATCCAGCGAACTACGTGTATGTATGTAACTTGTGCTCGATGGAACATGGTAGGTGTCTAGAACAGTATTCAAAGCGGAGGTGTATATAACAATAGTTGTTCTCTTGACTCTTCAATTATATATGTGGCATATATTCCTCATGTAACACCTGAATCTCAAGAATTTTTTTGTCCCTTTAATTTTCTACACTCACTTTCTTCACTTCCTCTTCTACCCACTAAATCGAGTCACTAAAAATATTACCAAAATTGATGTCAGGCTAACTATTGTCATATAATATCTGTAAAATTCCTTAATCCTAGGCTAAACCATATGACTGCCTGAAATCAGGGCTTATAATTCAAAGACACATTAATAACTAAAATAATGAATTTATTCGAAGTTTGATATAGTTTTAAGGGGGTACTCATGCCTGTCTTTTTTTTCTTTATCATTTTCTCTTTTATCAACACAAGATTTTAACAAGGAAGAATATCACGTGAGAATAGAAAAAAAAAATGACTTCATTTCAAGGAGCTTTGCTAATAAAGATTTATAAAAATCTAAATTTAAAAGATACATGATTTTGATTAATAATATACCCACAGTCGGCAACCTACCTATTAAGACAAACTTGTGAAACTCATTAGGGACAAAAATGTTATGTGCCAACCTATGCAATGCCAATTATTACATACACACACTCCTGACTTGCCGTCCTCATAAATCAATCATTCATCTATAATTAAAAATAATAATAATAAGGGGTGATAAAATAAGGGACAACTTGTACCTATCAGATTTATTACACTAACATATTTGATGAAAAATTAAAATTGGGAAAAGTCTAATAGTTATCCAAACAGGACTTTTTCAGTTCATCATTTATTAATGTGTTGTAGTTTGAACAGTTAGACCACTTCATCATTCAAATTCCCTGTGATAATGTTTAAAGATAAATGATTTTTTTTTTGATGGGTCAGATAAATGATTTAATTAGCTTCAAACCATCACTATAAGTGAAATCATCAATTAACTCTCATGGAGATCCAGTTAGGGCCTGCATCCTATCAACACTTGTTAGCTAAGATGCATATGTAATATATTTTTAGTTACGTGTCCATCTTCTATTAGATATTGATAAGTTTTATATCAATTGTTGTGCATCTTGGAATTTTAGATGAATGTATTGTGAATTTCTGATCAATTCAGTTCCACAACTGCAGTGTGAAAGGGATCTTCCCCTTCCCTCGTATTAATAGCTAACACACTCATCCATACACACATCAAACTCTTATCTACACACAATACAACAAAATAATGGTCTACTTTGTGTTATTTCAGCGTTGAAACCAAGTGATGAACCAACCAATATATTACAGACAAGCCACCATTTCACATTTTCCTCTACCCCTCCCCCTCTCCTTCCAACCTTCTTCCTCTTCATATCAAAAACTTAAAAACCAACCAAAATCTCAAGAAGAAAAGATCAAATCCACAAGGGAGTGGTGCAAACCCACAATGGCCAAGCAATCACTCTTTCTCTTAAACTTGTCTTCCAAAGACAAAACAACAACCAAAAGAAAATCCAATAATGGTAGAATGATCTCATGCAATCTGAAAACTGATTGTTGGGATGCATTTGAGGAGCCTTCATCACCCAGAGTGAGCTGTGTGGGTCAGATCAAGAGGGACCATGATAGGCTCACCCAAGCCAAAGGTGGTGGTGCTTATCACAAGTCTTTCTTCATGAAGATGTTGTCATGTGGAACAATCAGCCATAGAAGAATCAGTGCTGATCTATTCGAAGAAAAAGAAGATGAAGAAGAAGATTTTGAAGTGGTTGATGTTCTTGACATGGATCCTCCGTTGCCGGTTGTGAAGTGTGGTCTTAGTGAGAGAGGGTGTGTTAACCTGTGGAAGAGGCGATGTGGGGGTTCATTGGAAGGTCTCCAAGTAGGGCAGATTGAGAAACCATTATGAATATATAGTTGTGTTTTCTTGTTGTATTAATAATATTCTTTTAGTATTTCTGAAATGGTTTTTAGTAGAATGCTCTAGAGATTGATGAATGGAATACATGTTTTGATCTTGTTGTTTATTTGTAAGGTATATGTATTTGTCCAAAAAAAATGTGGAATATATACTCGAATACACTGTGTGCATGCAGCAATTCAGGAAGTGAAATAACAAAATTAGCAGCCAAGAATAAAATTTGAAGATCATGGAATCTCATCGACTCCTTTGTTCATTAAGCTAACTTTCTACAATATTGTTTTTAGGTAGAGTTTGGAAACACGTTTGAAAAATAAATTTTTTAATGAATTGGTTTAAATAGACTTTGATTCTTGAAAAACACATTTTCTGTGTTTTTTAAAAAATAATTTTTTTGCACTAAAAGCTATAAATAACTTTTTATTTAAGTCTGTTTCTTAAAATGTGTTTGATAACACATACATTTGAGCTTTCTACATTTTAAAAAAGGATTACCTCTGAACCCTCTTATCAAACACCCCCTTGCATCCAAATTAAATTCAGAGTCACTGATGCCCCGTTTGTTTGGATCCACCAATGGGGTAGATAGAATGGTGGGAAATTAGAAAAATACCATCACAAGTCCAAATAGGTTTTCAACTTTAGGATCCATGCCGCTCCACATTGCTGAATTACACTTCTGTTTGGCTCGGCGATATGAGCCTCCACGTTTGAAAACTCAATCAAGTGGTGAATAAGGGTTGTTTTTGTGCATTTCAAAACACCAAAAAAATTACTTGCTAATGCTACCACTCCAAATGAAACGCAAATGCCAAAATCATGTTTGGATAGGAGGTAGAGTTCTATGATGTTTGGAGACGCAAACTCACCCCATATCGCTAAGCCAAACGAAGTCGTTACTATACCAATTAAATTTTCTAGCATTTTCAAAAGCCCCTAAAAATTTTTTACCATGGAGTTTGAACCCCTTGGATTTTCAAAACGCGGTCATCCTCACTGCATATATCTAGACATGGCTTAAAATGTGTTCCAGATGTGTAAATCATTTTCAAATTCAAATGGACTGGCTGGCCAATTCTAGATGATATTCAAATTTAGGGTGCATTTGGTTGCGCGATTGTTAAACTGATTCTGTAGGTATTTAGGTTTTCAAACTGATTATGTAGAAATCTCACTCTGTAGTTTTTTTATACTATTTGTCTGAAATATGTCTATAAGAAACAGGTACAGTAAAACTGTTTGATTATACGATTGCAGAAGCGGCTTCCTACATATGTAAAAACTATCAATCGTATAACCACACGCTGTCTAGTGTCAATAGAATGTAATTCAACCTAGTACAAAAATGAAATAAAATGAAACAAGGCTGGCACAAAGAGATTAAAAAAAAGTGAGCAAATAAATGGAAAAGTGTACTGAAATTTTTAGTCGTAACAAAATCTATATATATTTTTCTTATGATTTCTGGGTGCTGCATCATGCTTTTGTTCCTCGATCTTATTGCATATAGAAACAGCTTTTTAAAAAAGGAATTATATCCATGATTGTTGCTTTGAGAGTATCAGTGATTAGTTTATTCATTTATAAAGTACTAACATGGTTAAAGAAGATTAGACAACAAATGAATCAATATCCCATCATATAATAATATCATTTGTTAGAGATAATTAGTAGGTCCCCTAAGAGAAAATTGGATCGGTGAAGACGGAAGCGAAATCTTAAAATCCGATCCCATCCGTATTCGCATAAAAAATTGATAATTATCCACCTAGGTTGTATATTTTTTCTTTTTGAAAAATAAATTTTTTTTTATGTTATATGTTATGATAGCACCGTATATACTATGATATCATGTATGAGACTGCATATTGGACTGCAAAACAGACTAAGTATTATAGGATAAAAAAAAAATGATTTGATGGTCTTGTCAGGGCATGGGCATAGGCGGCTGTTTAGGGTCAATGTTAGCCTTGACAATTACATAACTCACATTTGTTATGTTACCAAGATAATATTAACAGTGATAATCTTTTAGGAACATAAATTATTTTGTGATAGATAATTATTCTAATATAGATAAATAATAAGTTATTTTGTATGTGGTTGTGTTTTTTAGTTATTCTTGTGGGAAAATGTAATAAATAAAAAATTTATTATTTGGTTGATCGTAGATAAATTATAAATTATAAATAAAATGTGAATAAGATGTTGATAATGATATATAAAATATGAAAAATAATTTGACATATGAATCCCCTTATTTATGAGAGGTAATGACATGTGATTTGACATATAAATCTCATTATACCAGGGAATAGATTTGATGGAATAACACAATTTTAAAGAACCTGGAATACCAATATTATCTTATTTCCACATCTTCTGACATAGTTATACCTAATTATTCCATGTAAATAAACAAGTTTTTTTAGCTTATTCACCCCTATTCTTCCATGTTCCCCCTCTATTCCACAACCTAATCCTTTCTCTGTTGTCATCATGGGATCTTCCAGTATAGGTATGACAATAAGATCTTGGCAAATCTTTTCAACTTCTTTTACAAGAATTAAAAAAAAAACCATGAGTAGAAATGCATAATCCATGTTGAAAATTAAGCCACAAAATAAATGCCTCCATCAAATGTTTTTTTTATTTTTTATTTTTTCGCTGATTAATGTGGATAAAATGATTCTTGCTCTTCATGCCACATGAGACTAGATAAGAGTTTAGTGTTAAATTCTATTTCCAATCATCGAAAGTTTTAGATTTGACTACACAATTCACCAATCTTGTGTGTGATTCTGTGTATCGAGGATTTTTTCCAACTAATGTTATGGTTCTTGGTAAAAATAAATAAATAAATAAACTAGTCATCAATTAATCTCATATGGGACTGATTCTTTGAACCAGGCATTGGTGAACTGTAGCTGATTAAGAAAACCTTTAATCAAAATTTTAAAAAATGAAAGAAAAGGTCAAGTGAAGGGGATGTGGGTATTGTAGTTGTGGGTCATTTTCAAAATTTAAAAAACCAAACAATAATAGAACCCAAATGAGAGAAGACAAAGTCCAATCCGATGTCCCCAACCTACAAACCTCCAAACTGGACACAATGAAGAGACAGACAAAAAACAAAAAAAAAAACAGCCATTTTTTCTCCGGTATTGTCGCCGAGATCTGCCAATCAATCCATAAAAAGCTTAATTACAAGTCTCCCTAATTGAAAAATTAGGACACATAAGATCCATCCGCCCAATAAAATCGAACTCTTACACTGATTCAAATTTTTTATTCATTTTTATTTATCAAACTCATTTTAAATTTTTTTTAAAAAAAAGGTGCTCCCCAGATATCTAACCTCCTTTATAGAAAGGGGAGGTGATAACCAACTAATCAAAATTTAATTTATCATTTTAAAATTATTTATAAAAAATGCATGTCTTTTTTAGTTTTTAACTCACTTTTTAAAATCATCTAACGCTCATTAACAATTTAATTTTTTTGTTATAAAATCATTTTCAAATATGGGATCAAACCCGCCAGAGAACCTATTTTTTTAAAAAGAAAATTCATATTCAAATGGTTAGTCATTAAATTTAAAATAAAAATGAAGTGATTCATCAACAATTTAACAATTTATGAGATTAGTACACTTTTAATTTTTAAATGTAAATATTATTTAATGAAATATATATATATTAAAATATATTGAATGGATCCATTAAATAAAAAATTAAAAAATTGTTAATGAGCACTCGATGACTTTTGAGCTATATGGACGGAATGTGACATGCCTAACAACACTCATTTGAAAACTTATAAAATGCAAAAAAAAATAATAATAATAATAATAATAACTTCTGTAAAAATAAAAAACAGACAATGGAATTTTCAGACAGCAAAATCGATTGTTTAATTTAGAAAGCAAGAAAAACACAATTAATAATGTCAAGAAACAAAAAGTTTTGTAAAAGTGGGTCAGTTATGACTGATGCAGCTGAACTGACTATGGTTCGGGGAGTTCCCAATCGTGTGATTAAGGGGTTCCCCGTTCATGTCGTCAACTCGGACTGCCAAACGCGGAACCCAACATCTGCTACTACCGTTTCTTCTCTCTCTCTCTCCCCCTCTCTATAGTAGTTTAATTACATGGAATAAAACATCCTCTTTTAATACCCACACACGTTTTTCTTTTTGAGTTCCTCGCACCTGAGAGAGAGAGAGAGAGAGAGAGACAACTCCCTCGTATTAGCACAGAATCATGAGAGGGAGAGGCAGCGGAGGGAAGAAGGTGTCGATCAAATGGATCCTCATCTTTTGTGTCTCCAGCTTCCTACTTGGGATGCTCTTCACGAATAGGTCCTTCACAAAAACTGTTCTCTTAAAAAAAAAAATTGGTTTTTTTAATGTGGGTTGTTGTTTTTTTGTTGTTTGGATTGGATTCTCGTTTGGGTATGTTTGGTTTGGGTGATTTTGGAGGGTGTCTTTTTTTTGACGTTTGGGTATGTAATGCAGGCTTTGGTCGCCGCCGGAAACGAATACTCAGATGCTTTCAAGACGGCGGCAAGAGCAGGAGAAGCTGCAGATCGTCTCGGAGGATTGCCACACTAAAAGGGTTGGTTTTGTTACATTCAAAAATCTTTCCTTTTTTGATGTTTTGGGGGAAATTTTGGATTTTGATTCGACCCAATTGGTTTTTGTTGTTGGTATCAGAAACCGGGCCAAGACAAGGACATAATGGGAGAGGTCTCCAGGACCCATGAAGCGATTCAGTATACATTTGAACCTGAGATTTCTGTTCATATGTTTGTGAATCCAAATCATTGGATTTCAAGCTGATTGTTTTGGGTATTTCAGATCTTTGGACAAGACAATATCAACGTTGCAGATGGAGCTGGCGGCGACACGGAGCGCGCAGGAGATGGGCCGGGGGCTGGATGGTTCGCCCTCAGCTGTGGCATTGCGCGAGACCCAGCCCAGGAAAAAGGCACTCGTTGTGATCGGGATCAATACTGCATTCAGTAGCAGGAAGAGGCGGGATTCCGTCAGGGAGACGTGGATGCCCCAAGGTAAATTGAATAATTTTGATCTGATATGAATACATAAGGATTTTGAGATCTGAATTGACTGTTTGATAATGAAAAGTTGATATGAATTGACTGATACCTCACACAAGAAGACTATCTACTTATTTCTTCAGTGCAGTATCTGCTGATCCATTCATTATGGTGTATATATTGGTATCTTTATTAGCCAATGCAGCCTGATTTTATTTTTCCAATATTTGCATGATGAGTATGGTTTAGTTATTGGGCATCACCAGGGAATTTGAATTGTAGAATTACTGATCTGGTGCAAGTACTGAAAACAAGGTGCAGCTTTTTTCTTGTGGACCAATATTTTGAAGCAGGGGATAGCCATTCTAAATATTTGGGGATTGCATGTCTAATGAGTGCTGCAATGCTTGACCTTTCATCAGGCTTGGCATCTTTATTTGCTTGGATTGAAATTTACTTTGAGAATTATGGAATTTTGTAAATAGTACCACCTAAAATCACTATTAGCCATGTATGGGGGAGATTTTGATTTGTGGTTTGAGCATTTTATCTATCATTGTGTATATTGGTATTGATGAAAACTTACAGCGCATAAGTTTGGCCCTTTTTAAACTGCAATCAAACAGTGTTCTGAACATTTTTGTTAATGATAATATTTTTCTATCTCGTCACTATTTTCTATCAAAATTTCATGTTAAAACCAATGAAGAGGTATTGAGTATTTATAATTTCATTGGAATCAGAAATGATATTTAAGTATACACAATTCTCATAGTAGTTGTTAAATTTTTCTTCTTGTGTTTAATTAGGAGAAAAGCTCCAGCAATTAGAGCGGGAAAAGGGAATTGTCATTCGGTTCATGATTGGGCACAGGTACATCAACTTGTTGTTATAGCTGACTTTGCAATCTCGAATTTGCAGCAGAGTAACATGTGTTTCTAGTATCATATGTTAGATATTTGTTTTGTCTCGTATTTTCTGTTGATACATCTAACATCTCATTTTTATAATACCAATGATGTTTATTTCATTTTGTTGTATATGTGGCACAAAAAATTGTTTCTTTTTCCACCAAACTAACTAAATTTTCGAAATCCTACCATTATAGCCATTTATATAATTTCATCCTTCATATCTTTGATGTTTGTCATTTCAATGAAATCTGGTGAATGTTCCCACCTTACAATAAGAAAATAAAACTAAATCAAATTTTTTTATATTCGTTCTTCCTTGCTAGTTTCTATGTGGTCGCTGACACTATCAATATGTTAATTATCCTCTTTGTTACATGTATTAAATCTCCTCATCGAATCCACAGGTGAGATTTTTCTGATTATCATTTTCAGGCCCCATTTTGAACGATAATCTTCACCTTGGCCCCATTCTCTACCTGCGCTTATGTAGACGTGAACAAATCTTTAGGGTCACTTTTTCACTACAATGGGTGCCATTGTAGCACACTTATTGGGAACTCTTGAATGCCCACTAGCTCATCTCTTCCTACAGTCCAGATAAAAAGTGGATCTATCCTTCTGAAAATCATCCTAGACCCATTTGATGATTTCTCACTAAATATGAATGACTTGTAACAAAGGAATATTAACTTGGTAGGGTTCAATAGAATTTTGGGATTTGAACCATAGATTTGACAATATCATACAACGAAAACAATCTGGAAGTCATTTCCCAGCTTTGTGGTGTATAATCAAGTAAACCATTTCAATGAAGGCTTCAACCTTTTGTTCCAAAAAAAAAAATGTATACATTGCTGTTATTCTGTTCAACATTAGTATTCTATAGTCCCCCAAAATGATCTTACTTTCCTCAAAATTTGTGGTTGCACCAGAACATTAGTAAAATGTTTGTCAGTCTCACTTTTCTTAGTTGTCGGTTGTCACTGTCTCACTT
The DNA here is from genome assembly GCA_030737835.1 of Acorus gramineus. Lineage (NCBI taxonomy): Eukaryota > Viridiplantae > Streptophyta > Magnoliopsida > Acorales > Acoraceae > Acorus > Acorus gramineus. Next base: position 8,675,685 of record CM060855.1, on the reverse strand, counting down.
TCCAGTATAGAGTGTTGGAAGGAGCTGATTTAACTTTTTCATTTCTTAGTGTTTGTGATAATTTATTACCCGGTAAACATTTTTTTCATGTGAATGGTGGTATCCACCAAATTTATTTCAAAACTGATAGTGAGATACAATGAATACCCAGTAAACAATACTGTCTTCATAAATTCACTTTCCCATAAAGATCTCTAAACTCTCAGATTTCCAGCCTTTTCAGATAGCTGGCATATAAGCTGTCTGCCTGTCTAAGCTGATATGTGCAGAAATGATCATAAATCTACTTATACAGTTAAATTTTTTCTGCCTTTTCTTTGCTAATTTAAGACGTATTGGGATTTGAAATGAGCCCCGCATGCTTGTGTGATTCCCAAATATTATTGAACCATGATACTCTTTCAGTAGTAAGATTCTCATAATAGGCCACCCATATTCATTATTATTATTGAGGTAATGGTGATTTATAAGCTAGCTATTGTTCAAGTGTAGTAAAGACTGCTACTTTCCTATGGTTGCCTATGCATTTAGGTAAGTGAATCTTTGGTGTAGCAGTATTTCATGACCTTTCAAACTTGCAAAAAAGAATAATCCTGGGCTGATGACAATTAAGATATCAGGATCTCATAGGGTTATTAACAGATTTTCTTCCATATTATTGATCAAATTTATTCCATCTTCCACTTCTTGCCAAGGAAAAGAATTTGATGATTCAAGATAGCGTCATGATTTTGTTCTGAAGTGCTGACTCCATTGTTTCATGCAGTGCAACATCAAACAGCATTTTGGATCGAGCAATTGATTCAGAAGACAATCAGCATAACGATTTTCTTAGGCTGGTACGTCCTTTCATTATTAGGATGGCATATTTTCCTTGTGAAACAACATCATGCCATTGACAAGGATACCACTATCCTTTTTGGGTGGTCCTCACTTCAGTTTTATGGGTGTTGGAGAACCTCTTGGAACAAACATCTAAATTGTTTTATTCATTTGTCATCTAACTTTTTGGGTGGTCCTCACTTCAGTTTTATGGGTGTTGGAAAACCTCTTGGAACAAACATCTAAATTGTTTTATTCATTTGTCATCTAACTTGCAGGAACATGTTGAAGGTTACCATGAATTATCAGCAAAAACAAAGACATTCTTTTCCACTGCAGTTGCCAAATGGGATGCCGAGTTTTATGTGAAGGTGGATGATGATGTCCATGTAAATTTAGGTTTGTAATTTTCTTCTCAAATATCAAGATTCTCTTCAAGCAGTCATGATTATGACTTATATCATTTTCCTTGAAATATGCAGGCATGCTTGCTGCAACTCTTTCTCGCCACAGGTCCAAGCCCAGAACCTACATAGGGTGTATGAAGTCTGGACCAGTTCTCGCTCAAAAGTAAATTTTCTTACTACACATGAGGAATGTTTTTTCTCAATTCACATAATTTATAATTCAATTGTGGGGGACTCTATTTATTCCTTTATTATTTGACATAGAAATGTGAAGTACCATGAACCTGAATACTGGAAATTCGGAGAGGAAGGGAACAAATACTTCCGCCATGCAACAGGGCAGATTTATGCCATCTCAAAGGATCTGGCCACATACATCTCAATCAACCAGTAAGATGCAAGACATGGTCTTTTATATTAAAAGTCAGGCCTACTTCACTTTCAATGTACTAAAGCATTTGTTTGGTGATATCGTGACTAGGCCCATCTTGCACAAGTATGCCAATGAAGATGTATCTCTTGGTGCTTGGTTTATTGGACTTGATGTGGAACACATTGATGAGCGGAACATGTGTTGTGGAACACCACCAGGTACATTTTCCTAGGAAGACTTTTTGTCATGGTATGTTATTGCTAAAATTTTCATCAGTCTTAAACATAATATGCACCGGAACTTAATCTGGTTACATCATATTTCAGCCGTTATTTTACCAACACCAAAGAGAAAGGAATGATATGAACAACATGATTGAAACAACCTGATCTAAATGAGTGTCAATTCAAGTAAAACAAGAATATTTCTTTCAAAAAAATGAAGTAAAACAAGAATAGAAGGTGCAAGCACATCACCCAAAAAATTAAAAAAAAGGAGGTCCTTATTTATATAATAACAGGTCGAATGATGGTATTTGATTATGATTGCCAATCCAGATTGCGAGTGGAAAGCTCAAGCCGGGAATGTTTGCATTGCATCATTTGATTGGAGTTGCAGTGGGATCTGCAAGTCAGTCGAGAAGATCAAAGATGTGCACACAAAATGTGGAGAAGGAGATGGAGCTGTTTGGAGCACTTTGTTATGAGGGGAATCTGGTGTAGAACATGACTGATCAGAGCAAATTATTGCTCGGCAGCCATACCATCTCATCTCCTCAGAAACAATTATGAGGATTCATGAATCGGGGAGATAGAGATAGTGGCTTCACATTGGAAGCTTAAACACTTGAACCATACCCTGAAAACCTATAAAAAAGTCTTGAAGTCAAAGATTTGAACCATTCAAGCTGCAGAAGTCGGATTGGACAGAGATGATGCTGGCTATTATTGTATCGAGGAGAAGTTGATCCATTCAACTTTGATTTTCCTGTGTGGAGAGAGATTGTTTTTGTAGGATTAGGATAGCAAGGTTTTATCCTCTTTATTGACTGCATAGACTGTTGGGTGTAGAAGTGAAAATTATACTGGCTTTGTAGCCCATTAAATTAAATCCAGTGAAAACGAACAACCATAGTTCAATTTGTATTCTTTTGAACCACATTTGCAAGGGCCATATTGATTATATGCATCATGTGCAGAGTTCAATAACATTATATACTTATTTTTTGCAAGTACTTGTGTGCAAAAGAGTATGTCTTGTTTGATTTATTTTATTTTTTGCAAGTAATTCTTTTATTTATTTATTTTTTATCGAGATGTTTGATTAGCAGACCTGTTTCTGAGTCCACTACAAAATAGAGAAATGCAAAATGGTGTTAGAAGGGTCCCCAAGGTAGATATATGAGCAGTCTTTTTTTTTAAAGCATCTTTGGAGTGTCATGATTATGATGTCCAGAACAGGCACCTCTAGATTCTCTGTAACCCTGGTCAGCTCCACGTGCATGTTCTGCTTCTTGAAGTTCATGGTGAGGTTAGCCATGAATTCAGAGGTCCCTGAGAATCAATTTTTAAAAACAACTCAGGTTCTAAATTGATTAAAATAATCAATTCCAAAAAGCTTCTCCTGAGTAGCTTTTTAATTTTTTATTGATTTTTAATACATAAAAATTAAAACATGAAATCAAATACTAAGTTTAAGAATACCAATTTGAAACCAATTAGGTAAAAACTGATTTTGTAAAAAAAAATTCATTTGATAACTACTTCCAACAGGGTGTTACCGTGTTAGTATAAAAAAATATATGTAATCATTAAGTGCTGTTACACAGTTTTTTTTTCAAATATCATCGATAGAAAATCAGTGAAGCACATACTCGCATTAACGAGGTACATGCATCGATAATTTTTTTTTATATTTTTTATAAACACATTCATGCCATTCAATGAAGCATATGTTTTATTTTTTATAAAAGTATATACTTTATTAAATGATGTATATTATTTTTAAAAAATTTAAAACACTTGTAGATTAGAATTAGGGTTGAAAAAATGGGTTGTACATAACATTATCCGATCATTAATCGTAAAACAATAATTACTTGTTCTGGAATCACATTTTTTTTTCTTGTTAAGAAAAATAATAAAAAAGAACGTAGTAAGTTGAGACTATTTAACTTATTGTAATACAATATATTGAGAGTAAAGCCGCCCTCCTCGTTTTGTTATTTGAAGGCTTGCAATGCAACACTGTGGGTGTTAATAAATAATAATTATGCAACAATGAGACACCAAATTTGAAAGATGTGCAGAAAATAATGGATCATTGAATCATAAAGCATGACAAATCCAATATAATGTTATAGCACATGTTGATTTCCTTCCCTTTTTAGATAATATAAAAAATTGCAAGAAAGGCATCCAGTGAGTGATATTTCTTAAATGTAATAATAAACATATATTCTCAATTTACAGGGGTGATGGAAGCTCATGACGCAGTAGTTGTTAACGTCACACAATTATTATTATTTTGCTAAAGTAAAAGTTGGCCATCACATGTCATTAACCAAGTTAAAAAGGTGACTAATTGTAAGTCCAATTTTCCACACACAACTATATTCATGAAAGCTACTCATTGATGCAACCAGTTCTGAGATTTACAATCAATTCTGGACCCTTTGTTTTCAAATTTCTTAATAATCATCCACCACTTCAAAATCAGGGATTTACAGGAACTTTTGATGCCTATAAACAACTCCCTCATTTTGGTTCAGTGTTTATGTGTGTTCAGAAAGTCTTCTAAGCTTCCAATTTATTTTTCTTGCTTTTTGATCAAATAATACTCAATATACTAGTGAATAGTGATGTTGGCCTTCCGATTCAATTTACATCACTCACCCATCGATCATTTGATTTTGGGGGATCATCAATTTGAGTGTTTTAATTTTTCCAAATGCCATCATGTATGCAAGAAACCTGGCTCTATGAATATTATTATAGTGCTCTTTTTACGGTTCTCAAAAATTTTGATTTTTTTTTTTTTGAAGACGTATATTAATGTGGTTTTATAAAAGAAAATACTCATTAAATTTACACGTTACACTGAAAGTCACATATTTCATCTTGATGAAGCATACAGCTTATTAGAAGAAGAAAATAAACTGCTTTTGAAACTATGTATCAATACTTTTGAGCCTTGGAATTTAATGATATGTCCATCTAAAATGCTACATCATTGGATGGTTGATCTTATCCAAGTCATTCAAAATCATTCAAGAATCTCTCTCCCTGCTCCATGACTTTCCTAGTCAAACAACAAACTGTGCAAACCATGTATCTCAAACCACACAATACCTATAAACTGGGGCCCAGACTAACCACTGTTGAAAAATGTGAGTCTAAAAACTAATACATAATCACACAAAAGAAGATTTACATTGTTCGCATAATAGAAAGTATTTCAGTATTTTTTTTACATTACAAATTCTATGTATGGAGGGGCTATAGGCTCTCTTAGATTTAGGTGTTATTCCTGTTGACTCACAAATGAGTATTATAGCTCAAATACATTACCACAATACCTTCACATGTTTCCATGCATAATGACAAATATTATTTCGATTTAGAAGAAAAAAAACCTTTGTAACTGCAAATTTTTCTTAATATACAGAAATCGGAACGCAAGACATAATCTAAACACATAATTCAATTTTCCTACTGTTATCACATACAACTCACCCAAAGATAACAGATCCACTAGCCATGATCTCTATAATGCACAGCTGATTGGAGAGCTACTTATCCGTAGTGCATTTGTGGAAGGAGTGGACCAAGACATTTATCAGATAGATTTCAACCTTGTCCATTTGAAGTACATAACAGTTGAAATTCTAACAAAAGCAAATTCAAGGGCCACTCTCATCATGGTCAACATGAGATACTGCTGCTGAGTGGTGTATTATTGTTAGTGTCCAGTTGACCTTAGTAATGCAAGATCAAAGTGGTACCTCCAATTATAATATAAAAAATATGGTCATGTATCACTCATGAAGATATGGGAGGCATGTGAAGCAATTGACGATTTGAATGGAAGGGATGAGTCTTCTGTGGATCAATCAACCACAAAGTGATGGTTGGTAGTCCTTAATTAGCCTAACTGCAGCTCCACCACCTAAAGCGGCCACGAGCAGGCGTCATGAATCGATTAGTTTATTCGTCTTTGAAGTGTTTCTTCATTAAAAAAAATAGTGAATCTATAAAAGGAGTTGAGGGGGTTCAGACAGGTTAACTGATTGGAAAAATTTTGTCAGCCCTGTAATGGAAAATCAATATAGAACTAATTTTTGATAATCAGTTCTAGAACAACTTGGTTTAAGAGATTTTGGTTTCTATGTTTTGCAAGCCAACAAAACAACTTTTATGAAAAAGGTAGTCAAGAATAATTTTTTCAGAATCGATTATTTTCATCAGTTTAGAGCATTAACTGTTTTTCAAAATTGGCTCCTACCAGAGCTGAAAATCAAAATCCTAAGAAAGAATAAAAGGAGAAAAAAAAAATGAAAAAGAACTTTTGCCAAAGTGGAGCTTATACTGTTGGACATAGATTCAATTCCTCGAGGATTAGACAGCAATCTTGAATATTTGGATACAGGTGCCTAGGTCCCCATATATTTTTAGGACATCATATAGACATGGATAGTAGCATCCGATGCGACAATCAAAAAAGCTTCATGGATCTAAACAACGTGATATGAATGAGTGCATCCGGTGAAGGAATATATGTATCAAAGTAAAAAAAAAAAGAACTTGGCACTACTTTCAGCTTTATTATTAACTAATGAAAAGATGGAACACCAGGCATGAATTGTATGTGAGACTCCTCTTCACAACCAACATCAAAGTTTTTACTGTATTTCTCATATTAATTATCAGCATATATATCTAAAAAATGATTTAATTATCGAATTTTTGTCATACACAAACTTTATGGCTATGGTCAACACCCAAAAAAAAAGCTCACATTTGCTATTATGTCTTTCATGGTCACACTCAAGTAATTAAAGATATTGAGCTAATTCACCCATTTGTATATACAATTAAGAAAAGAAAATCAACCATACATTCTCAGTTCCAATCCAACACTCAAAACTTGTTGCTCTTCAAGTAACAAAGTTCACAGCACTACAGATTCATCTTGTCTAAGATATCCCTAACCATCAAGAATGAAACAAATGGATGATCCCATTATAGGCTCTCTTTTTTTTTTAGTATGTATTTTGTGAAGCTGAAGACAACCATATTGAATTATATATCTTTCATTCATCATCACCATCAAAGTCACTCAAATTCACAAGTTGAGAGGATTTTCTAATAATATCCAGATCTCCAACTTTGTCTAATTGACAAAAGAATATCCCAAAAAGCCACTACCACCCATCAAGGAGAAGCACTTAAAAACACCATCTTTCACTGCCAACGTCTATTGACTCTTTTTAAAGAGTCAATACATTCCCACCCAACAACAGGACACTCTGTTCCTTCCAAAATCTCTCACAGATTGAGCGGCTAAGAATGCAAATCCAAACACTTTACACCGTCCTGAGCATCTCAAAAAAAAAAAGGAAAAAAAACAATGTGACCACCACCCACTAGAGATCATGTGTGGTAGGTTCCACACATTGCATTTCATTGCATATTTGCATTGCTTGCCTCATTATTCTCAAGTACATGAAAGCACAAATGGTAGGCTGGATCATTTGGTGTTACCTATCCAATATTTGAAGATTTCCTGTAGAAACTTTTCCATGTGAGTCAAGGAACTTGCGAGGGCCGATCGATGTCCATCCGTACTTGAAAGTCTTTCTTTCTTTTCTGAAAGGCCCCCCACCCCCACCATGTATGTCTCCAGCAGTGTCACTACGCAATCTTCGATTGAATCATTCCCAACTACTGCATCCAAAATAAAATATACTTGCTAGTGATTGAGACTTTATTCACTTTAGCTTTGAACCAAGCACTACGTTCACTTGTTACATCCATTTAACCATGCCTACTAAACTTTTAAGCACCCATTATCAGAAAAAAAAAACCTTCCATTAACTTTCACAGCCATCAAAAGATTCGGTTGGGATGCAGACATATCGCCCGATATTTACCAATGAGCCATCCATTCCTCAGCCTTATAAATTGCAAATCCTCAAAGTGTGGAGTTCACAACACATCTTCTTATCTGTAATTGAATTGTCTATCCCTCCTAAAAGAACCATCATGCAAGACGACAAGCGGGCGAAGAAGGTGAAGAAGGGATGTTTGGTGGTGAGGGTGGGCATGGAAGGCGAGGATGGTGGATTCAAGAGGTTCACCATACCTATATCATACCTCTCGCACCCGCTCTTCAGAAGGCTCCTAGAGAAGGCTCAGGAGGTCTATGGATTCCACTCGTCTGGCCCTCTCAAGCTACCCTGCTCGGTCGATGACTTCCTCCACCTTCGATGGCGCATTGAGAGAGAATCGCAATACTCTCACCATGGTCATCCCCACCAGAGTTCTTCTTTTTCATTACATGCTTGTTGATAGTTCATACTTGCTTTGAATATTGGAGCCACTCTTCTTTTTGGTTAGTTAGGCATAGGCTTTGTGAGAAATCAATCATGGTGAAGTAGGCCATGGTTGTATTGGGTTTTCCTCTCAAAGTTGGGAGGATTTTGATCACTTTGTTATGAAATAAAATTTTATAAAACATAGAAGGGGTGCTTCAAATCTTCTTGGATTTATTTCTATACAATTTTTATTATTATTATTTTTGGGGGTGGCTTTGTTTGGAATGTTTGAAGTTTCATGAATTAAACATGTCCCAAAGAGTTCTATAAGTTTTCCTTAGAACACAGACAGTTGTAAAAAATTGTGTGGCAACTACACACCAGAAGCAGATAAAAGTTCAGCCACAGAAAGGTTATATAAAACCATGGAAGGATTATCCCTTCATCATATATTTTTTTTAATATAGATTCAATTGCTATTACAATCAAAACTGTATTTTCAGTTTATATGTTAAATTTAGTGCATATAGATGACCAAATTAATTTGATGAGCTCTTCTTTACTTCTTTTTCTTTTTCTTCTCTCTTCTGTATGATTATCACTAATCAAAATGAAAAAAGTTTACATGATTATATGTGACTATTTCAGTATCCATATTCCACACCACACACAAGAATACATCTAACACTATTATATTATGCCCACAAGGTTGATTACAAAAGGATTTACATGCATGGTTGGTGGAAAATACTTTTCTCAATTGATGGAGATATCAATCCTATACTTGCACGAGTGATGTCTCCATTAGTTTTTTTAGTGAAATTATAGGCTAGTATCAAATCCAATAAAAAATCAAAATAGACACTGTCCAAATGAGGAGTGGAGGAGATATCTCCATCAATTAGACTCTTGTACCATATTTGGCCTACAATGCAAGGACAAGATAAGTTTGAAGATTCAGGGTTTATTTCCTAGGATAATGTTACATTCAGCCCCATTTACAACCTCAATTCCAGTCAGCATGTGTTTCAAATTTTTTAAAAATAGTATACCTCATCTAATGAGATACATATTTTTATAAAAAAAAATGAAGCACGTGCTCCAATGAATTGCATGAATACATTTATAGAAAATGTAAAAAAAATCTTTCAATGCATATGCCTTGTTAACATGAGCAGGGCTGGAATTAAGGCTGAAAATAGATCTCGGTGTAGCAGCGCCCTTATTTCCCATCTCTTCGTCCAATGTAATATACTCCACATTTATCATTCAGATGTTATGTTATTTATTTTTCATTTACACAGAAAAATCTTATCAGGTTATTTTTTATATTTTTTGTTTACATGTTTATTTTTTGTTTCTCAAACACAAGTATTATTTTTATGATTTTTATTATTTTTCTAGCTATTTTATTGAGATTTTATTTTGGTTAGTGTCAATTATGTAAATAAAAATTTAAAACTATTCAAAAACTTTTTGTAATAGTAACTATTGTATGTGAATTTACATGTCCCTTTATAAGAGTTCATCTTAGGGTGTGCCTGATGGGATGAATGCATCAGCACTTAAAAAAAAAAAATTTCCAAACACATCACCAAGTGATTGGAGTATTATGCTTGGCAGCCACAACAGTTAATGAGAATAAACAAGCCACCAATAATATTCCCATGACGTCGTCACAAGAACAATCCTGTCTGAATCAGATTAAATTTGGGGTTTTTGCAAATATAAAACCCTATTAAACTAAATGTTATCAAAATACCCTTGTAAAAAAAAGAGTGCATAAATACCCCTAAAAACTTTTAAGGTAGAGCAGGCATACCCCTACGATCAAGTTCCGTCTGCTATGGTTAAGCTTCTCTGTTTTCTTTTCTCACCATTAGAGAGAGACAAAATAACCCTTATACCCTCAGTTTACCCGAATTTAGGTCTTCAACCTCCTTAAACCACCCCTTCCCCCCTCCCCTCCAAGCCATCACATCTTGTTCTTATCCTATTCATTCCATCACCCCTCACCAAAATGAGTGTTGTTACACCAATATCCGTTTTCAACCTCAATTTCAGTTTTATATGCGTCAATAGAAAATTAACAGAGCATATGCTCATGTTAACAAGGCATATGCTTCGAAAGAATTTTTTTTACATTTTCTATAAATACATTCATACAATTCATTGGAGTATATGTTTAATTTTTTAGAAAAACATGTACCTTATTGAATAAAATATACTATTTTTAAAAAAATAAAAAAAAATTAGAATTAGGACTGTACGTAACATTATCCAAAATATATTCCACAAGGTGATTTAGAGTTAGCGTTCGACGTAAAAGCAAGGGGGGGGTAGGGTTTCTAGAAATGTAGGTTGAAAGGGAAATAATTAGGTTTTATTAGATTGTAATAAGGGCATTTAGGACTTTTTACATATAGGATTAGGCTTTGTAATAGTAACAAAAAATTAGGGGTATTTATGCACTCCTGTTTTTACATGTACTTTCACAAATTTAAATTTAACAGGGATATAAATGCAAAAGTCCCATTAATTTTACTTGAGGTGAATCGTAAGACATTTGATTTCGGGACCAATATAGACCGCACATTTTTCTGAAGGTCGAATCTATGGCTTGATGTTGATATTCTGTTTGCAAACAAACTACATGGCTTGCTGGGTGAGAATCGCAATCCAATGCTCCAATTCCAATTCAAGCATTTAATTGAACAGAGAAGTCCCTTATTCGTTTTGCCAAATCAACCATCTCATAAAACAAAATTCTGGTAATAACAAGACAGGAAATCATCAAAATCTCAGGTTTATATCAAACCATCCGATCAGGTTTTAAAAAGTAACATCAAAACTCACTTCCAACCGCAAGTATCATCTGACATGTGAAAACTCACAAAAATGATAAGTGCCGAGGTTTGCTCACTCAATCCTCATCTTCCTCAGAACCATCTCCACCAGAAGCCTTTTTGGCTGCGGCGTTGAGGTTCCTCCGCTTCACTCTGCCAGGGCGCCCACCACCAAGCGGGCTGGTCAGTGAGAAGTCGATGTGCTTCTGTGAATCCACCCTCACCATGAACGATGGGATGTTAACAACCTGCCTACCCACCCTGCAAGGAGATTTAAAAATATAACTAGCTGATGATATGCAAACAGAGAATCACGGGTGAGAAGGAGATGGACTATTGAACATCAGAATATTAACTCACCCTGAAATAATGCAAGAACAAAAAGAAATTGGTATAAATTTATATTATAGAAACAGAGACAATTAAGTTAATGATGAATGCAATAAACAATTTCAAAGTTTCAACATATATGAAAGTTAATAGGTAGGATTTCTGTTTCAACAAGGGATAAACTGTAAATAACAAACTGCAATGCAATTCCCAATTCCATAAGCACGTAATAATTGGGAGATAAACCAAGCAATTATCAAAGTCAATTAGACTTCTTTACTATTCCCAATTCCATAAGCTATTATCAAGTCAATTTGATTTCAACTATTCACTGAACATAAGATAAAACATCAAATGCAAATGAATCGTATATAATATCATGAAAGAATGAATAAATTTTAAAATACATATCATTCAAACTCCAACAGGGAGCATGGGGTAATAAACACATCATATAAATATATCTTGCTTTTGTTTCATATCCAAATTCCACAACAAAAATAAGCTGAATTTTATTAGCAAATTGCAATCTTTGATAAGGAAAACATATTAAATCTATTAGGGGTAGTTTAATCATTTCAGTCTTTCCCCTTTCTATACTATAAATATTGGATACAAACCCTAATAACATCAATGGTTTATTCTCTTCAATTCCTAATTCTAACATGGTATCAGAGCCACCTCAAAACTTTTGTAGATCTAAGGTTTTTTAGGTGGCTTTGATACCATGTTAGAATTAGGAATTGAAAAGAATAAATCATTGATGTTGTTAGGGTTTATACCCAATATTTATAGCATAGAAAGGGAAAAGACTGAAATGATTAAACTACCCCTCATAGATTTCTTCTCCTTCTTCTCCGCTCTGATTGAGGAGTTTTCAATCGGAACCGGGGAGGACTTTTCGTACCCATATTTTTTTTTCTTTCGGCCTTCTATCTGTGCGAGCCTCCGACCCGCACACAATGGTTGAGAATAAAAAAAAAAAACTAACAAAAAATTAAGACCATTCCTTTAATCAAGATAACAGCAAATTAATAAATATTTTGACGAACTCTGGGACAACGGTTTGATGTTTATTGATTAAGGGCCCATTTAGATGGGCGATTAGCGTGAGTTTGCATTTCCAAAAACCAAGGAACTCTTACCTCCCATCCAAACACAATTTTTGCAATTGCATTTCATTTGGAATGGTAGCTTTGGTGTTTTGAAATGCACAAAAACACTACTTCTCCACCACCTGGCCGAGTTTCCAAACACGGAAGCCCACACCGCTGAGCCAAACGGGCCCCAAGTGCCATGCTTCTTATGTGTTTCTAACACAAAAGAATTATTTGGAAAATACATGGGCGGCTATTTCCTCTCTTCTTAGAGATTGGGTTGTTATAATATTGTAAGTTGCTATTCCTTCATCCATTATGGGGAATCTTTGGTTGGGGTGTAATTTTTGGGGGCAATTTTGTACATGTCCGGTATCTCCCCCTTTCTTGTCTCCTCTCTTAGGGTTAGTTTGGCAAGGAGTTAAGGTTCTGAAGACAAATAGTCCTAATTTTAGAGGATAAAAAGGCTTATCAATTTTGTTCATATTTACATTTGTCAAAATTAGGATAAAAAGTGAGGATAAATATCACCTCAGCCTTTAGGTGGAACAAAATATCATCATTTTCATTTCAAAATTGGGACAACTATTCGCAGTTTATCCCGATTATTTTTTTATACCAAACAGGGATAATTCTCCCACTCACTTATCCTCATAATTATCCTTTATCCTAACATTTATCCCTTATCAAACCAGCCCTTAAAGAGATCCCCCGTCCTTCTTTCCGGGGGTTCTTTCTAAAAGATTCTCCAAGTTTTTCTCAAAAACAAATGCCATGCATCTTAGTTTTGAAATAGCTTCGTAAGACTAATTGACAACCACAAAATACAACTGGTTAAGATCAGTGTCTAGTAAAGAGAGTAAAGAGAGCAAATTTATTAAAAGAACTTCTATCAGATCAGTTCAACTGCATTCCTGAATGATAAGGGAACATATTTTGACATTTGATTGAAAAATTATGGAGATAAAAGAGAGCACCATCATGATTGACATTCTGAGATGAGTTTAGAACCCAAATGTAATCTGACAGCAATGCATCATGGAAATGCCGGAATGCAGGGAAAATCCTTCAAACTATTTATATATGAAGAAGGCATCCTCAGCAGCCTATAAAGCGACGTAGATTGAACTAATAAACTTGTAAGGGAAATATTATCAAAGACCAGAATTCTAAACATTTAAAATGATAAATAAATACAAAAAGTATATACAGATATTTCCAGGTTAATTTTATGGTTGCATGCTCAGAAGTCAAAGAGTAAAAGAGAACATCAAATAAGACAATAGCAAAAATAAAATTAAAAACAGAATGCACAAGTAAAACATCAGGAACTGCAATCTACTTCAGGCCTTTGCAAGACCACGTCTGTGATCTCGAATGTAACCTACCTTACTGGGGAAAAGAAAGAAGAAAGTTTCAAACTATCTTGGGTATCATGAATAACATGATCAAAATAAGGAAATAGCAAATCACATTTTATTTGCATAAAAATTAACAAAAAAATCATTTCCAAGCTAAGCATAAAACATAAACAAAAACAGATCATTCAATGTTTTTTCATTGTTTGACAAACAAAATAAGTTCCCATTTCATAATCAGACTCTCAGTGAATTCATCAAGGCTAATAACAACGAACATCATATATAGGTAATAAACTAATTCTACGAATTCATTACCAAAAAGAAAAGATTAAACATAACAACTTAGATGGAAACCAAAAGTAGTCAATGGCTCTTGATCCCAACATCCATATGAGGCAAACATTTGGGCTGCCATTATGGTGCGTTCAAGGGATTGGATTAAAGTACTCATAGGAAAAGAAAAGGTTTTCAATATCATGGGAATTAAGAGAGGGTAATTCATCTCGTTTAGTCGTTTTCTTCGGCAAGGTTTCTACTGTACTTTTGATTTATTTTTAATTTTATTATCTCTTGTGTAATTGGAGACCCCTAGTCTCCATTGCCTTTGAAAGGCGTCATTTCAGTTAGCCCAATCCTTTTCCAAAAAAAAAGTGATAGTGGAAAATAAATTTATGAATATAATCATTCTCCAGAATAAATCCACTCAGAATTACTCAATCACTCTAGTATTTAAAAGGTAGGCACCCTACCGCAATTTCATTAAGATAATTGAGGCATGTGCCCAAAGCATACAAGATATTTTCCTACAAAATGTAATGACATCTTTTTTACATGCCACAAACACCAAAGACTCTCTCCAAGACATACTTTTAATATCATAATTATTGAAAAATATTATATGCCACTAAATACAGACTATGCTAAAATAGTAATAAACACTCCTAATGATAATTATTAAAACTAGTAAAAAATTAAGAAAAGAACAAAAGAAAATATTGCAAATCCTAAATAAGATACTAAAAATCCTAAATTTACATTTCACTAATAAAAGGTGATTATTAACTCTAAATAAGAAAACATACTAAAATGGAAAATTTTCAAAAATCAACTGTTCCATGTTACATTGAAGTAAGTTTGACTTTTTTCATCGTTTCACCAAGTCTTGGCATCCTGACTTGCATCATTCACAATCAGCAACGTATACATTTCAGCCATTTAAGGATCATCAAAACAACAAATGAGAAACAATGGAGCCCAGTACAATGATTGCAAATTTACATAAGCAATATACTTCTTATTCCTCAAAAAACTAGCACGGGCACAAGTTAGCAACTCATCTCTCCGTCATCAACTTTAAGTACAAGTAAAAAAAAACAATAAATAAGCTAACATATTTACGCATCTTTCTGAGATAATCATCTTCATAAAATAAGACTACATGCTACATGTAAAGACCTTCCCTAGCTACTAACTCCTCAAACCAAAACAATAAAAACTGGGAGACATTTGGTTTTCACATTTTTCCATTAGCATTAAGAGAAATAATAAAATATAAAAATCATGATCATCAAATTTCTAAGGTGAAAGCACGATAAGAAAAAGGACACATGGAGATCATGACCATAAGATTTTTTTAGGTGAAATCACGGTTAAAAAAGGGCCCATATGTGCGAGAAATATTTAGGACTTCGATGCACAATCAGATGATATACTATGTTTTTTTAATTTTATACTACGTTTTTTGATATTTTAAGACACATTTATTACATCATTTTAGTCCTGTCTACCTTGTGCTTAATCAACGCAAAAAAGCCAACCACTTTATACCTGATATGGCGCTGCCTGATGAGGACACGGGCATGGTGGATCGACTTCGCCATCCCAGACTTGAAGACAAGCGTCTGGAGGCGGCGCTCGAGGAAGTTCTCAACTGTGAGCGCAAGCACGTAATCAAGCTTGTTCTGGCCCTCGTCGAGGAGTCCATACCGATTCATCCTCCGGAGGAGGGCCTCGCCCTCAAAGATCCTCTTCGGGTTCTTCTCGTCCAGCGTCAGAAGCTCCCTCGCAGCGTTCCTGATGCGGCTGAGCGCGTACTGCACCCTCCACAGCTCCCGCTTGCACCGCAGCCCATACTCCCCCACGAGCTTCAGCTCCGCGTCCAGCCGCTCCTTCTCGTAAGGTCGGCGGGGCTTCTTGAATGTCTTCCCATCTGAACATCAAAAAACGCAAATGTAGAATCACATCGCCCCTTGAAATCAAGAAAAACATAGATCTTTCGAGGAATGCGTGAACAGAAGACGAGATCGAATCGTTGACGATGAGAATGAAGAGATTTTGATCGGAATGAACGTGCAGAGATCGGAGGACACTTACAGTTCCTATAGAAACTGACGTGCACCATTGCTTCGCTCCGCTCCTACGATCGACGATGGAACCCTAGAAATGGAAAATGTAGGGTTTCAGAGGAGGCGCAAAGACGTAAATTGGAGATTGATGGTATTTATAAGGGAAGGAAAGGAGCGCTAATGGACCCGTAATGGGTCGGGTCCGAAAACTGGGCTTTAACGGGCCGGCCCGAGCCGTAGAACTGGGCTAACGGGCTACCCTGTCGTTAATTTTAACGGGCCGGGCCAACAGGCCACCCATCATTTTAAAAAAAAATTATATTTTAATTCTAAATTGAATATTATACACACCAAATATATGTATTACAAATTTACAGATACATATATACACAATCATATTATATAGGCACACACACAATAAAAAATAAATAAAATACTTATTCAACATATTGTATGTCGTGTTTATCGTATCATGTCTACTATATCATGCTCGCTAACGTGTCATATCAAATGAATCATAGGGATGGCCTGATATGGCTCATATCTCCTTAACGTGACATCATGCAATGTCAATAAAATGTTATGTCGTGTCAATTTTTTAACATGTTGTGTCTCATGCTCTGATATATCGATTTAAAAGAAAGATAGCCTGTCAAGCTCGTCAATATTTGAATCATGAGTTGTAATAGAAGGGATGTAATAGGAGTGATTTGGATTAAGGTGGAATTTAATCCGAATTAGAGTAGGTCAATCCAATTAATCCAATCTTATCTTCAAACCTGAAAAGTGAACACAAATTCAACCTCTCCGGTATCATTCGAGTTTACATTAGGTTTAAGTTTTATTTGACTTAGGTTGATTTCAGATTTAGGCTTTAAAACAATATAAAGTTTAATTTCATACGTACTGTGCTCTACAAGTCTACATGGAGAATATAATAAAGATGAAAACAAGTAAAGAGAATAGAAAAATAAAAATATGAAGTGACCAGTTTTAAAATAAAAAATTCCAGAAAACCTGTGTTGTGAATTATAATAACTTTTTTAAATATAAAAAAAAATAAAGATAAAAATGATTTAAAAAACGACAATAAAAAATTGGATTTGTTAGTTTTCAGTCCCTGTAAACATATTTATTTAGGGATCGATCTTTCACTTCTTCATATTTTAGTTTTAGTCCCCACATTTAAAAGATATGTGCTTTTTTAGTCCCTCCCAAAGACTAAAAACAAAACCAAAAAATTTAGAAATTGGTCCCTCACAGGAATTAAAAAGAAAAATCTGATGACTAAAATCAAAATGTGAAGAATGGAGGAATCAATTACTAAATCATATAGTTTATAAAAACTTAAAAATAAAAATTCCTATAACATTTCATGCATTATGTTTTAAAAAGCCCCGTTGTAATAGATGAGGTAGCCATAATGATGTCGATATAAGAATTATTAAAATAAAGCTTCGTTATTTTTAAATCCCAATGGATAGAGATATCGGAGCAGGTAGACGATCAATGAACTGCTTTCTAACGTGGTTGTTGGAGCAACTATAATTCAAAAATATGTGAGCTTTATATTGTATGGACATCAGATTATAAGTCAAACTATTCTGTTGAAAATTCAATTACTAATTCTAGATCAAGTTGAGCTTCAATAATCTCTTTAATTGTTTCACTAGAAAGATTTAATAATAACAAAAATTAGAACAATTTGATAATATGGGCCAGAACTAAAACTGATAAAAAAAAAGTACTCGGGATATAATGACATGCACTTTTATAATTGGTCCAAAATGACAAATTCTCTTATAATTGATGCAAAATGTTATATTTTTCTTTTTGAACGAAGACTATCAATCTTGCAAAAAAAAATTTCGGTTCAAGAATGAGGAAATATAACTTCTAATTAAGAAAGTTCATACTTTAGAAAAAAGTATATAATTTTAAATGCATATATGTTTTTCCATCGTCCTTTTATACGCACACATACTAGTTTGATATAGTGTATACTAAAATAAATAAGCATGAAAATTAAAGGGTATTAAGAGCGTCTCCAATGCTACTGGAATTGGAGGCTCTCAAGTTATATTTGAGAATGATATAAAAAAAAACTGAGCTTTCTACGTTTAACATTTAGCATTTTCCAGTGAGAAAATCTTCTTATATTTAGAAGTGAAATTTAACTCTTAAATGCATGAGCCTCACTCACATCACATGAC
Organism: Acorus gramineus; assembly: GCA_030737835.1. NCBI lineage: Eukaryota > Viridiplantae > Streptophyta > Magnoliopsida > Acorales > Acoraceae > Acorus > Acorus gramineus. Next base: position 8,657,356 of record CM060855.1, on the reverse strand, counting down.
TTTATGAATTAAATGTTTTCAATAATAATTTTTTTTTTACTAACATTAAATAAATATTCATAATGATTCTCACATCACACTTTATTAATAAAAAAAAATATAGGGAGTCATTGAGGAGCAAGGTTGACCTCTTATTTTTATTGACTCCTAAATGTAAAGAATATTTATGGAGCATGATTGGAGATACTCTAATGCATTTCACTACATTTTTGCTTTTGCAAAAATCAGAAAAGTCAAACATGTTTCCAAATGATTTATAAAAAACATGATTACTTGAAGTAATTGTTTCAACTTTTAGTACAGAATATATACTTTTTTTAGAAAAAACAAAGAAAGTGAGCTTTTTTAAAACAAGTTTTATAAGACTATTTTATACAAAATCAGATCTTTCAAATGAGTTTTCAGAGGGTCGGAGGCATTGGTTTTCAAAGAGAGTTTGACAATCTCCCCGGTGTAGACATTGCAAATGAAGCGTTATGCCCCCACCTGGGTAGTTGGAGAACTATAATATATCCAGAGTCCCAAACAACCAAATAATTTATTTTAGCACATTTGAAGTTTCCTTTGGAGTGGTTAAGCATCCAGTGCATCATTAGTCACCCTCTCTTGGAAGTTCCCAGCAACAACCCCGCCCGCCAGACTAGTCACACCTTGAAAGTGTCCACTGTCCTCACATGATAATCAAATAAGTCTTTGAAGAGGAAGATTAAGCACTATAAAATGTGGTTTTCATACATGCATTACTCCTACTCAATCTGATAATGCACTTATCAGTCACAATGGATGTTCATGAATCATCAGTGATTGACATCAAGACCCTAGAGGCGAGGGTCCACCGCAACGACTGGCGAAAAGACGAGGCACCCTCCATCTTTAGGGTTCCGCCCAACCTCCGGTGCCACGAGGACAAGTCCTACTACAAAGGAGGTTATGAGCCAAGGTTCGTGTCCATCGGTCCGTACCACCGTGGGAAGGATCACCTCAAATTGATGGAGGAGCACAAGTGGACCGCCCTCCACAAGCTCCTCCACAGGAAGGACAACGTTAACCCGTCGGACGCCTTGAATAGGTGTACTAATGAGTTGAAAGATCTTGAGGAAAGCGCGCGAAGGTGTTGTATATCTTAGAGTAATATTTTCTCCTTTGTACTATATATATTATCGATTCGTTCTCTCAATTCCTAAATCTAACAGGTGCTACTCTGAGGACATAGGATTGGATAGCGATAAATTCGTAGATATGTTGCTCCTTGATGGTTGCTTCATTGTCTCTATATTGGAGATGGGAGGTGAAGATGGCGGCGGCACGTGGATATGGAAAGAAGTAAAGAAGGACCTTCTTTTGCTCGAAAACCAGATCCCATTCTTCGTGATTCGAAAACTCTGCGAGCTTCTCGCGACCTCAGAAAACACACACACCCCACCCGAACGCCTCGCGCTCAACGCGCTATCCGAATTTGCCCTCGGCAAAATGTTTGATCCTCCCCCAGCAACCCATCACCTGCTCCACCTCTTCTACTCATCCTCATTCGAACCAGACCAGTTACCCTCATCAGCCGATTATTTCAACATGTTCAAGCCCAACAAAAAGACGGCGGCTGTGCCGGACCCCCCAAAGTGGATCCCGAGCGCGACGAAGCTAGCCGAGTCAGGGGTCAAACTGAAGGCGAAAACGGGGAGCCGCCGATTCAGCTTCTTAGACGTGACGTTCAACGAAGAGGACGGCGCGCTGGAGATACCGACGCTGGCGCTCCACGACAGCAGCGAATCCATCCTGCGCAACCTCATCGCGTACGAGCAGTGCGTCGGCCCGCGCGCGCACCACGTCGCGGACTACGCGTTCTTCATGGACTGCCTCGTCGACAGGCGCGAGGACGTCGCGATACTCGAAGAGGAGGAGATCGTTTTGAACTCGCTGAGCAGCGGAGACAACGCGGCGAAGATGTTCAACCATCTGGTTGTGGAGGTCTGTTCGGAGAGGAGGAATAATTATCTGTCGAAGCTGTTCCACGACGTGACGAAGCGCAGCAACTCGAGGAAGAACCAGTGGTTGGCGAAGCTGGTGCGCGACTATTTCAGTAACCCTTGGAGCTTCATTTCGCTGGTGGCGGCGGTGACGCTGCTGCTTCTCACTTTGGACCAGACGTTCTTCATCACTTACTCTTACTTTCATCCTCCGTCTTAGTTGAATGGGCTCTGTTTTTTTGTGGTGGATGTGTGTTTGTTGTGTCCTACTGTCCTGTGCGCGCGCGTCGTCCATTCATTTTTTTGAGGTCTCTTTGTAAATCTGAATATTATCTTTGCACGAGCTTAATTGGATCAACGCATACGCCTTTGATATTTAAATAGATATATCTAAAATTGAAATCATATATCTTATGTCCAAAATATTTAAAAAATAAATATCAATAATCAATTAGTAGAAAACATAAATTTATAAGCATAACCGAAAACATTACATGATTTAATATTCAAAAATAACTCATACTAATACTAAAAATATAAATATATTTATATAATAAATAACAATAATAAATATAATAATATATCGAATACTTATTGAAGGTGGTGTTTTCTCTCAATAAATGTAGTCAGGTCGAAGGTTCGTGTCCTGGTGAATGTCCGGGTCGTCGTACTTAAGATCCTATACCAAGAGAGTCTGGGACACCGGTGTGGTGCCGATCAAAAAGACTCTGACGCTCAAGTCAGTAGAGTGAATGAAGAAGAACAAGATGACCCTAAGAATCAGAAGACTAAGATATTTTTGAGTGCTTACTTGGAGTGTCCTCTCTCTCCTCCTTCTCTTGCCCTTTTAACCAAGTAAGGAGCCACATCGGCTGGAATCTCCTGAAATGGAAGACTCCGCAGGGTATAGGACATTAGGACTGAGGATTTGTTATGATGTTATGATTACGTGGATATCATCATATCTGTATCTGATCCAAACTATTTAAAATACCTATACAATTTTTTGGATAACATATAATTTCTAAATTTTTTGATACCGATTGATACTGGCTTTAGAGATATTCAAGTTATTAAGAAAAGATCTGAAATCAGGGTTAGACATAGAGACGAGGGGCCTTAGTCTCAGACTTGGGGATGTAATAATAAGTTTCACGTGGAAAGTTCGAAGGCCCGGGTTAACTCATGTGCCCGGGGCCTGGACTGCAGTTGACCAAAGCTAGAGGTTGAAGTATGATTTGAGTAGCCCAAAACTAGGATTCGACCCATGGGTCCAAAAGTCAGACGTTCAATCTTCCTGGACAGGAAATGATATGTCCAATCCTTCTCCACCCTCTTTTACCGTCCACATTGTTTTTTTAAAAAAAAACTTATATTTTTTTATTTAAATATATACTGTTATAAGAAATTAAATATATATTCAGATAAAATAGTGTATTTTTTTCTCTTTGAAATTTTTTTTTTTACTACATACACTATGATAGAAAGAGATGCCACCATGGGAGTGGGTGAGTACACATAAACCTCAGAGACCAAAAATCTGAGGCTCAATTTGGATAGTGAGATTGAAAAATGATGATTCTTGTAATCTTATTTTAAAACTCATTTTTTTAAACACACAGGTTTCATAGCTTTTCAAACTTTTTTTTTCCATCAATTTGGAACGCAACCACGGGATGTGTTTGGACCCGCATTAGTTTTTTTCTGATTCTGAAACACAGAATTGGCTTAAACACGGAACCGAACACTACATAAAGTCTGGTTCAAGAGTCATCAAGCTTTGGCTCAACCTTCAATCGGGCTCAATCTCTCATTCCAAGGCTACAGGGTCAAAACAACCAAATGGTTACCAGTTTCATGAAGTTGATGGAAAGAAATGAAGGATATACTGCATGCAGGCGCATTCGTGAAGAAATCAACATCAAAATGAGCCATCTAGCCTGAGTGAACATTTCAACAGACAGAGAATTTAAAGTTCAGTTACAGCAGCTAATGCATGTACAAAGGACACATCACATTAAAGAAGCCAAGAAGGGAGTGGTTATTCCCCCAACCCCTTATTCCACACCCACCACCAAACCCTTGAGTGATGGTTACGGAAAGCCACGAGGGGATGGAAGGGAAAGAGGTGAGAGAGAGAGAGAGAGAGGGTGGCAGCTAGAGGGGGTGGTGGGGTAGAGGAGGCAGTGGCCGGAGGACGCCGGAGAGGGAGTGGGTTAGAACTTAGAAGGGGAGTGATGGTGAATAGGGAGAGAATGAGAGCCAGGAAGGATAGGGCAACAGAGCAGAGAGGGCAGCGGGGTGGCAGGCAGAGCGGCACGATCCACCCCACCACCCCCTCCGGCCGACACCCTCCTCTCTCTCTTTCCTTTCCTTCTCCCCTCTCTCAGCTTTCCCAGACCCACCACCCCCAAAAAAAAATTGGGTGGTGGATTTGAAATAAAGGGTGGGGAGAATAACCCACCCCTCCCAAGAAAAGGAAATGCTTTGAAATTAATGGGACAACATCAGCACTCAAGCACTTCACATGAAAAATGGAACAGTTTCAAGAAAGATCAGTAATAGTGAGAGTGATCTTTTAAGTCAATAGAAAAACTAGTTCTATACAAAAATATGGGGGACTGGCGCATAAAAATACACTAGCATACAAGGTATAAATTAAAAAAAAAAAAAAAACTTGGCAATTTAAATAACAATTCTATCATGGAATTTCAATTTATGAAGTGTGATAAACTGAATTACAAATATTACAACATTTGATGAATATAAAATGACCATGGCATAATCAAACAACAATGGGCATAATTCCATTCCTGCCTCAGCAGCAGCTAACAGAGGATGACTACATAATCAAGTTTCATCTTTAGGTTCATAAATGAAATTTTTAAAAAATGGCTATAAGTGAGAAATCGACAAAATGACACAAATGCATATCAGTCATTAGTGAACAGAAAAAATTATTCAAAAGAAATAACATGACATGAAATTGTATGATAAAACATATAGAATGAAATGCCACATCAAACGGCAACATATCACCACAAAGCTTCAGCAGCATAATGAAAGGTGATAAGTTGCACTGCTAATATTTCCTCTTCAATACAGGTTTGCATTTCAAATCTGGAAACAATCTGATATAAATGAAGATAAACTGGACAAAGGGAACTGGGGCATAGATACAGGTATAACAAATCTCTGAAAGAAATATAAATGCAATGGTGTCTGGTCGTTTAGAAATTAAGTGGCACTCTTGAGATGAAAAAGGAAATTAAATAAAATTAAAATCTAAAGTGAAATATAGAAAATTAAAGATCGGCATGAGAGTTCACATTTGCAATCATGAAAAAGAACACAATGCAGTAAATTCAGCAGAAAATATACAAAGGGGAGACCAGTTACATTATGATACATTTCAAGTCTATGTAATGAGTAGAGATGCATGGACAAAAATAATAAATTGAGAACCAACAATGAACGGTTGCTCAGAACTCAAGCGGCACTCTCTAAATTAAATTACAGTTAAGCAGGATACCGCACATCTTGTACCTGAAAGTACATAACAAAATGAGTGGAGTAAACTGCGACACTGAAGAGTTCAATTACAAAAATGCCTGTTCAATTCACCCCAATATCAATCTACATGAAGAACATGAATAAAAACAAACGAGTGTGGCAGACAAAAAGTTATCAAAACAAAGAGATCATTAACCACACTCTAGGCATGCATTTGACTGAAAAAGTACACAAACCTTTACCAAGAAAAATAAAACAGCCACAATACCGTCAGAATAAAGTATCCAGGTAAAAAGGTCACCAATGAACAAGCACCAGAAATACTGCCAGACGGGCCATTAGCGGGCGAAGAACCTGGAAGTGCGATAGTTCCTGGAACTGAAGACTTTGGTGTCGTTAAAGATCCCCCTGATTCAGCCGGTGCAGGCGCTGGAGAAAGAAATGATTCTCGAATAACTGAAGAGGGTGGGGGTAGCAAAGGAGGAAACTGATGCTGCCCTGCATCATTTTAAGAATAGTTCAAATATATACCAGCATTAACATCTCTAAATCCAAAATGTGAAGCATAAGCTTCCAAAGAAAGATAACACTCAAGAATAAAATATTACCTGGACACTGAGGTTGAAGCGATGTGGATAACCTGCAAAAATTTTAAGGCAAATCTCATTACAAAGAATAAAATAAGCTCTTTAACAGGGCAGTGATCAAAAGGAAGAAAGAAGCACTCACGTGGCGACAATGCTTCCATTGATAAAACCACCATAACTGCATGAAGTTACATTGCAACCACCACTGGTGGATTGAAAAGTAACATTTCCTACCATCAGGTTGCTATTCTTGCATTGCATGCTAGAACATGACACAGCCAATAAAGCAGGCGTACAGTACAGGCTGCAAGAAACCAGGATGCCACTAAATAGCTTGACATGGAAAACAAAATGGAGTGGAGAAAAAGAAAGAACAAGATAATACTAAGGGGAACAAAATTGTGGAACTCAAAAGCAAGAGCAGATTACTTCAGATCCCCAGGTCCACAACTACACTGGACGCAATGGCTTGCAGAGATGGCATAACTCCCATTTGCCACAATCAAACCATGATCTGAGGCAGAGTTTGGATAGTTGGATGCACAAGCTGAAAAACACATGCCCAAAACCAAAGAAGTAAAATCTTGCAAACTAACCTGAAAGCGTGAATAACCTAACATGGTAAACGCCGAGACTTAGCAGTTCTCAATGGAAAGTTGAAAAACAAAAAAATTAAATTTGAAATATAAAACATGTACAAATACACCCGAGTAGAGAACCCGACCAATGCAAACAATGCTGAACATGGAAAAATATAAAAGCATCAGGAGTGAAAACAAAGGAGACCCGTTTTTACCCTATAAACCACCAAACTCTGTATCCCCTCCATAGTTGATTTCTATATTATTACATCCAGAAAAACCTCAGCTATGAAATTCCACCACCTTTATAGTCATTAAGAACCTGAATTTTGCCACAATCAATCTACATGATTGAATCAGCAAACAAGCAAAAGGAGCTCACAAATGAAACAGATGGATTGAACTACAAATCCACCCAAGTCCAAAAATTACATAAACATTTAAAAGGTCACTCATTTTGTCCATCAGAACATTTTTGCTTCAGTTTCCCAAACAAATCAATCAGTACAACACATAAACAAACAAACATGCACTTTATACATGACAAATAACAAGTCTAAAGACTCAATCAGTAAAACAACCCCACAAGAACCTAAAATCCACCAATCAAAACAAATCAATGCGTAACAAGTTTTCAGTTTTCAAAACTCACCAGGCAAAGGAACAGAGATAATGTCCCCGGCCTTCACGACGGGCGCACCCATCGCATTGACCGCCATGATATCCGTGACGGTGGTCGAATACCTCGCCGCGATCCCCGCCACGGTGTCCCCCGCCGCCACCACATACGACAGATACACCGCCGGAAGCCCATTATCGCTGGAATTAAAGCACGTGCAAGGCAAAGGAATCACCAGACTCTGCCCCGCCTCGAGCCCATCCCCTCCTCCGCCGCTGAGCGAGTTGGCCTCCCTGATCTGGTCGGCGGAGACGAGCCCGGCGAAGACGGAGCCGGCGACGAATCCGAGGGTGTCGGAGGGCCTAGCACGGTAGGTGGTGGAGACGGAGCGGCGGATGCCGTCGGAGCAGGAGCAGACGACGGGGACCTTGAGGAAGAGTCCGGAGGGGAGGATGCGGTGGTCGATGTCGGAGAGGGAGAAGTCGAGGGAGTTGGCGGCGAGGAGGGAGACGGGGTCGGCGGAGAAGAGGGTGGCGAGTTCGGAGACCTTGAGGTCGGCGTAGAGGGTGTAGCCGACCATGGCGGGGCAGGTGTCGGAGACCGAGCAGGGCTCGATCGTCGATTTGGAGTGGACGGTCGCGATGGAGAGGAAGACGAGGAGGATGAACGAGAGGAGGGGAATCGCCATTTTTAGGGTTTCTGAGGGGATTCGTTTGGAGGGGGGAAGTGTGCATGGGGAGTGATGAACGGGAAGGATGTCAGAAGGGGTGTTTTGTTTTGTTCTCTTTATGGCTTTTTGGTGGGGAACACCCTGTAATTATTTGTTTTTGGAGTTTTTTTAATGTTTTTCTTTTTTTGAAACCCTCATGTTGAGTTATTCCTTTGGGTGGAGCCCAATGGATTCGGAAAAACTTTGGTTTATTGCGTTTTGGCCCCCCGGAAAATTTAAGCAAACATCTGGGTACAAGGTACTAGGGTATAGGATGGACTCATTTTGACGATCTGAATATCCGTATAAAGAAAAAGTTTGAAAAATGATGTACAATCCTAAGTGAAAAAAATTATATTTTTTTATTGAAATACACGTTTATTGTATTAAATAAAATAATATTTTTTAAAAAAATAAAAAAAAATATTTTTCATACAATATAGTATTTATTATATTTTCATAGCGCATGAGGTTATAAATAAGACTACAAAATAAAATAAATACATTAAAAAAATTTATTATTTAGTTCAAGTCCAACACTGAGTTAGTGACTACTCAAACTCAAGCTAACCCTCGAGATTAATGTGAGAGACAGTCAACATGATAGTCTCACAAGCCGTCTATATTTTTAATTTTTTATTAAAAAAATAAAATAAGAATTAAATGAATTATTTTTTACGAAGAAGAATTAACGAGAAAAATGGATTGTGTGTGCATTCAACCCTAAGACCCAGTAGGTTATCATGAAACTTCAAAGGTTAAATTGCCTAAATATCCCTTGACTGACCCCTTTTTTTTTTTTTGTACCCCTGAATTTTTTTTATTTTTTATTTATCCCTAGAGAGTTGTCTCATTGTTTTTTTAACCTTCACCCCGATCACATCACATTTGTTACCTAAACTATCCTCTCCACCTTAATTTTGCTCCAAATCTTTTGTAACTTTCCCCAAATCCTCTCTCTTCCAATCCCTCTCTCTACCCCCATCTAATACTCTGTGAGCTTTCTGAAGCAATTGGAGACATTTGTGTACCTAAAGCTTGAAGCGGACCGACAATCGTCTCGACCATCTTCTCCTCCGCCGACTCCGACTCCACTGTGCTTATTTAGGCGGCCACCGCCGCTCTCGAGAGCTTCGCATGTGGCGTTGATGCGGGAGCCCGAGCGGTGCTCGACAATAGCGCCATGGCGATCCTCGTGAGGTTGCTCTCCAACTATGATGAGAATGTATACGTTGCAGTCTCGTATGCTGCTTTATGTGATTTTTTTATGCAAAAGTAGGGATTTTTTACCGGAGAGGTTGAGAAGCATTTGTTCAAGCCCCATGAAGCAAAGTTGGTTGCTGAACACCTCAAAATGCATGTCATTCAACAAAAGAGAAAGGAAGAGAGAATAAATCTAATTAATGAAGGCAAGAGAAAAATGGTGGAGAAAAAGAAATTGTTGAAGAGAGGTAGGGAAAGAAGATGCAGGAGGGACAAAAGACAAATAAAGAGGTGCCGGAGTGGACTATTGATGAAACCAAAACAAAACACATCAAATACTGAAATCAAAATAAGTCCAGTCATGCATAAAAAATGGTTAAACCCAAATGTACACAAAAATATATACATCAAATATTTAAATTACTACATTGTATGCCTAGTCTTTGCAAGGAGGAACAAATGGTCTACATTGGGTCTGACCATGACAAACGTGTTTTTGAAATATTTTATGTAATTCCTGTGATGGACTTCATCTGCATAAGATATATATACATCAGATTGATACAAAGTTGTAATGTTCATCAAATAAATATAATTATAACTTATAGAACCGTACTAATGAATTATAGAAACTACCATTTACAGAACATAAACTACCACTTACATAATCGAAACTATCATTTACATAATAAAAACAATTCAATTACAAAAATTACTAATAATAGAAACTATCAATTACAAAAACTACAAACATTACATATTCAGTATAACAACTACAACATAACAACTACCAATGCAATACCCAATTACAATAGAAACTATCATTCACATAATGTAATGCCGCAACTACAATATAATTATACTAAGGACATAATGTAATACCCAAACTACAAAATTGAGATATATCAGCTTATGAAAGTGATCCACATCGTAAAAGATTTACCCAGGTTGTCTAATGAGATCACCCCACATGCCAATCATTAGGCTATGAGCTTCGCTAGATTCACCATGGACGTTCGCCAATGCCATATCATTTGGTTGTTCGACTGTATTTTGATTATCACCTACTTGTGATCCATTCATGTAAATAGGACCAACTTCAATTCTGTAAGTACTTACAGAAATTATATTACAAGTTACACTGTGTACGAATAGATTCACATAATATATATATAACTTTACAGAAACACTATGATACTTTACATGATGATAAAAATTTGAAATCATATGTATGAAACTTATAGAATAAAATGACATAAATTACAATTTCTAAGCCTATACATAATCTAGTATAGAAAATATGCATGAACTGAGACAGCACCATAGATGACAGTTTTACTTAACCCAATTACAAGTTATACAATAAACGGTTACAGAAATGTATTATCTTGGATACTAATTCATTGAAACACAGAAACTGAATATAGCCCTTATACTACATGACTACAGAACCAGAAGGATGCATCAAAACTAGTTCATACTCATTTGTGTCGGAACTTTGAAGATAGATATGTATCATCTTTGCATTGAATTGAATATGCAGCTGAACCATCTTCTGTACATCGCTGTCATCAATGACTGAGACAAACTCTTTATCGCAGCCGGGAATGGAGTATTTCATCATGATTTGCTGTGGATCTAACTTCCATCTTGAACACAACTTCACAATCAAACTCTGAAACTCAGCATCTTCTCCAACATTTTCCATGGATGCAGCTTCTTTGTATTTACAAATGGAAGGTAGTGAAGACATTGGTGAAATGGATCGGCGAGGACTGTTGGGAGATCGAATGGTCAGATTAGTTGGTTGAACTTCAGATCAAATGAAACGACGAAAATAGGTGGTCTATGTAGATCGGCGACGGTGTGAAAGGCGACAAGGTAAATGGCGGACGACGAACAACTACCATGTCAAGGTTTTCAGTGTCGACAATGGATTGCGGCAATATTTTCGACGCTCGCTGTAGGAAGAAGAAGAAAAATGACAGGCATTTTTGGAGGATCTTCGCCTAGTCTGGCGAAGAAGAGAAAAAGAGGGGAAGAAGAAGAGCATTAAAGGGGGTTACGTGCAAATATAGGGGGATTACTTATGATATTTATAAAAAGCAAGGGTAAAAAAAAAATTGGATAAAGTTGTAGGAGCATAAAAAAAAATTTCAGAAGTTAGGGGGTACAGAAAAAACTGCGGGTTTGATCCAGGGGCACATGGGCAATTTACCGAACTTCAAAATCTGTATAAAAAAGAAAAAGAAAAAAAGAGAGGCATTGATTCGTTGGAACTTAACTTGGGTCGGAGTTCCCCAACTACCTGGATGGGGGGCAATAGTGACAGTTCAATCAGTCGACCTCGGAGACCACGCTCTTTAATGAGTACATCAAAACTAGGATTGATAATCAGTTGTTCTTGGGGTCCAAACTTAAATAATTGATTAAAATTGTATAGATATATGCACTATGTTTATTTGAATACTAACTCAATTAATTTTAAAGCATTACTTTATTGGATAAATATTTGTCTTGAAATAATTATAACATCTTCTTCAGAGAGTAATTGTAATATTTTCAATTGTAAGATGACATGTCGTGACTATTTATTGTTTTTGAGATTGGTTCTTGACACAATTGATCAAGTATTTGGTTATTAAATCTTTGTCATATATCAAAGTTTAAATTGATCTAGAATGTTTGAACCCGTAACAATATGCAATTAAGTGATCAAGAGATTTGATTCTCCCAGTATTTAGCTAAAAAAAAAAAAAGTATAATTTGATGTCTTTACAATATAAAAGCTCGAATGTTAAATTAGGATAATGCTGAAACACCGCCTACACTGGAGGTCAATTCTGATTTTATTAGCATGATTCTCCATGATCTCATATTCCATTTTTTAAAAAATAAAATATTATTTTTTTAAATCCTCCGTGATCTCATATTCCATTTTTTTTAAAATAAAATATTATTTTTTTAAATCCTTTTCCTACCATTCATTCATTAAAACATATGATCTTTTGTATTTTTTTTAAATATCTCGTTCAAGTTTTAACACAGTATCCCAAATGATATAGAAATATTTTAAACAAAAACAATCTCCCTTTAATTAAAATTTACATAAAAGTCAATCATCTCAAACAATTTTGTGTCACATGACCTCGTAGAGGTATATATTTACATAAAAATCAATTATCTCAACCAACTAGTGTTAGGTCACCTAGTTAATTTGATTAAAGAAGAAAGAACAGGCATACGTGCCTCTTTATTATTAGTCCACATGAAAGATTCTTTCACATCGACATTCAAACTCACTCACATCCCTAAAAAAAATTTCTGGTTTCATTATCGTCAGAAGTCCTTAAACCAACATCACACCAGTGTGAGATAAGATTAATGAAAACTAATATAAGCAGATCTAAAGTCACCTCACCAGCAATTTATAGAGCCACTTCATGTCAAGGTCAAACCAAATCTGAATCTAGCCCACTTGAGATTGAATGTTCGACATCAATAAATCTGTACAACATAACACGATTCTCCATGATCCTATATTACATTTTTCTTTAAATAAAATATTATCTTTTCTTTATGAAACCTTTTTCTTTACGACTCATTTATTGAAACATATGATCTTTTCTATTTCTTTTAAATATGCCATCAAATTTATACACCTAGTATCACAAAATATACAAAAATATTTTACACAAAAACAATCTCGCTTTAATCAAAATTTGCATAAAAATCACTCATCCTGGATTCTGTCTTCAACAAGACAATTGAAAGGTTTCGACAGATTTTGCATCCTTTTTTGATCGACATAAACAATGTTTAGATTGGTGATTTCTTTCAAATCCCAAGACCTGTTAGGGGCTATATATATGCAAAGGACCCAAATCAAATACAAGGCCATCTTGATTGCACTTCAAAGGAAAGTAAAATTACAGATACGTATCAAACCACTTCAAAGGAAGAAAAAGAAAGAAGACTGGGGAATTTCAAACTCATGAGCTTGTAGTGAAACACATTCCCAGCTTCACTGGCAATGACTCATACATCTCTTCCACCTCTCTCACAGCACCAGAGAGACCCTTCTTCATTTCAGCGATTGCCGCTAGTGTGTGCTCTTTGTATGAAGAGATCATATCGATCGCTCCCAGACATTGGCGCTCGTGCGCTTGCGTTTCCTCCTCGCTCTGTTTGATCACCGCCTGCAGTTTATGCTCGACGATCTGCACGAAATGTTGGAGGGCGATTAGAGTTGTTTTATAGTAAAGGAAATAGAACAAAAGTAGAGATTGGTGTTTCAGTAGTACCTCAAGATATTCAGCAGTTTTCTTTTCCCTGGAAATCATCCAGGCAGTTCTCCTCTTGACGTCTTCTTGTAATGCCTCTGCCTCAGCTGCACATCTGGAGGAGTGGTCTTGCATTTCCTTTTGTAGAAAATTCAACCGGGTTTCGATCTGACAAAATAATCCGTTGAGTGAGGAATTAACGGAAGGATGATTTGGAAGCAACTTATCAAGGATAAAGGTGTTTAAAGTTTTTCTAATGAATCCTAAATTTTACTAATTATTCAAATAATTGAGGTTGATGGGGTAGTTTTTCAGTAAGATAAATTCCAATGGTATGCATAATTGGAAAATCTGTGGATGAAACAGGGTGAATAGTCCCGTTCCGTCACGGTTATTTCAGACATCTACCGGGCAGCTGATTGAATGATCAACAAACCAAAAACATATAATTATAATAGAGCTTGACTATACGATAACATTAAGCCTTCTAAATATAATTTTCAGGCATTTTGTCATTCTGAAGTACTTCAGTAAAAATGTTCCCTCTCACCATCTAATAAATTCAACAGATAATTTACATTTACCATGCCGTTAAGTAGATCAATCAGAAATTTTCTTTCATTTCTATTTCCAACTGAAAAAAATAACAAGAAAAAAAATGAATAGGATGCGATCAAGTGCTGTCTTTCACAAACATTTCCTTCACTGAAATAGTTCTGCTTCTCTCCTTGTAATGCCCCAAGAAATAGCCAAATGGCATTCTTTCAATTGGTTCTTCATATCTCGCACACGTGACAACATTCTTCAGAATTTGCCAGATCATGCCATCTGATATAATCTACTTGACAGCTCCACTACCTGCTCCCATCATCTAGGGGGAAAATCCTCCTCTACTGTCCTGCATCTCCTTGTGCAACTTGGCTTGTGCAGAGAAAGCAAACAATTCCTCAATGAGGGTTCTTCAGTTATTGCCTCCCCTTGTACTCATTAGCTCAAGACTGTTGCTGATTGGGCCCTTGTAAGAATAATTGGCCTTGAAGGCCATGATGATTTAGATATAGAATGGATCTCCATTTTCCTCTTTGCCCCTTCACGACAGCAAAATCCAACGCCATTCTAGGAAACTGCATTAGGCAGCCATTTCAAATTAAGTTTTGATGGATGCTCAGTTCACTTGGAAACCCCGATGAGGCTGGAATTGGCCTTTTAATCAGGTAACCTGGGAGAAATGTAATCAAAAGTATTTTTTTTCAAACTAAGTTTTAATGGATGCTCACTTGGAAACCCTCATGAGGCCGGAATTGGCCTTTTAATCAGTTAACCTGGGAGAAATGTAATCAAAAGTATTTTTTGCAGTCCCAGATTTGGTCTACTAACTAGAAAGACTTGCTGCTCACTAGAGGCTCTGCCTAATTAAACAACTAACGCAGCATAATGCAAGGTTTGCTTCCAAAAACTGAATCTTAGGAGTCTCAAAGGAGGTTCTCCAGTGGCTCCATGGATCCAATGACCACCCTTGGCAATACCATGGAACGCAGATGAATGCCAATGGATGGTCACTCTTATTAAACAAGTACTTCAGTCTTCATGCATAATTCGCCAAATTTTCCCTGAGATGAGATGGCAATATACAGCTTTCACTGGCGATTTGTGGTTGTCCAGGATGATATGATCTCACTGAAATATTCTTTTCTCACATCCACTATGCTGCCCAAAACCTCAATGAAATCCTGTTTAGCCATTAAAATTTTGACCACTTAATGTACGATGAAGGAAAAGGAGATGATTCAACTGGTCTACTATTCAGCAAATGATATCTACTAATCAAAAGCCCCTCACGAGATTCTCTGGGACACTTACTTATCTTCCACAATCTAATGGAAAGATCTGGACCCTAAAGCTGCAATGCACACCAACTTATGACAGAGTAGATTGATCTCACTAAAATGTTCCTGTTACCTTCCATTACATTTCTTTTATCACCTCTAGACTAGTGTGCACCATCAAATCAACTCAGCATAACACATTCCTTGTTAGTTTGCTAGTACAGCCCATGCGACTTGTTTATTTGGAAATTTAAAGAAAACTAAATAAAATTTCAACCTAAGATTTATCGTTTTAAAAAGCCTTAGAAGGAGAAAGAATAGCTGATACAATCATTTAAGCACATTCACATTGAGTTTGCCAATATACAGACAATTCAATTTGGAGACATTAGAAACTATTTCAAGGATCAGACTCTACTGACCTAATTGAAGTTTTCAGGAATCTAACAAATAGACTATAGAAAAAGAAGATTACAAAATACAACTTTTTAGATCAATATTACCCTAATCAGTCAAGAAGTTGATAGATCGTTGTAGTAGGAGCATGTACAGTTATAAACAACAAGGGAATGTCCGTAAAAATATGAGAACAAATATCTGATAATTTGATAGATATGCAATATAATCAAGAAGAGCTAATCGTCCATTCATTGGAGGCCTAAATAGAATGCTCGGTCTGTAATAATAAGAATTCCCATGTAAACGCAAGTCCATGAAACCAAACAAAGCCAATGGCCCATAATGTCACATTATCCCGCATCAACACCCAAACAAAACCTCTTGGTATGCTGTTCGCCTGTTTCTGATAGCACAAATCAGTACTCTTAAACATTGAAGCGAACACTATCCTCTAAAATTATATTACTACAAAAGCACACGTGATTGGTCATAGTAGTAGTCTCCTTATGCAATCCATTAGGCTACAACTACTGTTTTTGAAATAAAATGGTATAAAACTCTCCATCCAAGAGAAATACCTTTTTACTCCTATTCTTATTCTAATTTTTAAGGGAACCTCTAGAAGAGGTCTTGAGTGAGATAATTGGATGAGAATTAACAGAGGTGTTTTGTGTGCATTCAATCAAGACAAGATACAACCCAATATACTGCAGAAATAGTGCGGAATATCAGATATCAACTATTGATGTAACCTCATGGAGGTTAAGACATGACAAGGATCTTTCGGAGCAATGAACTGGGATAACACAAGTGAAAATTGGGAAACAGATATTTTGTGGATTTTAGTGGAAGAATAAACTGGATGCACACCATATTTAAGTTAGAATTACAACTAGTCCTTGCTGAATTAAAGAAATGTGCAATCTCATGTAATAGGGAGTAAGATATCCAGATAATGCATCAGGGAATCAATTCTCAAAGTTGAGGCATTCAACTACACTAAGCAATCTTAAGTTTTACACAACAAAAATATAACTAAAAATTTAGAAGTTTGTTCCCTATGTTTTTTGGATACTGGAAGCTAGGAAACTAGCAAGGGATGTACGCTCTAGAAACTAATCAAATTAAACATTTAACCTTCAGAAGAACATCAATCTGGCCTGATTAGGAGGGGTGAAGTTTTGTTGAAAAAGGTGTGACCAAAAACAGTTTCCTGACAGGTTTGCAGTCATCTGTTGCCTTAAGAAATCAGCTTGGGACTTCCCTAATCCCCAACTAATCCTGATCCACAAATGCCCTCCCTACTCTTTTATCTTGATTCTCATGCAAGCAGGCCCCTCTCAGTGAGGAAACCTGCATATACTGAAGCTAACATTTAAAGCAAACAGTTAGGAGCCGTTTCTTGGGGCTAACAAGAGTTACAACATAAAGTCCTGGGTTTGAGTCCTAAGAGCAATCCCTTTGTGAAAAAAATTTAAAAATGTTAGGACTGTATCAAGTCTCTCTCCTCCCAACACCCTGCTATAAGCAAGACCACTATAAGTGATGATATTTTTTGCAGTGAAAATTCACCAAGATATGAGACAACTGCAGAATGCCAGAATTAGAACGTTTTGCACATCAAAAGAGAAGGCAATCGGGTTGTGGACTGGCTTGCAGGTTTTAAAGATTCTGTTGGCACTGAAGTTATCTCACCGGGAAACATTCATCCAGAACTGCTATCCCTTTTACAAGATGATGGCTCTGAAAGGGAATGTGTGAGAATCAAATTGAAATAGTGCCTACTCCATCAGGCCTGAATGATGTAATTTTTCGATGTTAACAGGCTTACTATTGGTTAGATCTGAGGGGATGCACTCCACCTCAGACTGGTTTTCTCTCCCTTAGTTTCTTTCTAATGGCTAGTCTGTTTTGTGGTTTTGTAAAGATACTTTTTGTAGATATCTTGTAAATCTCTCTTTGGTATAGCAATGCATTTATTACTTACCAAAGAAAAATTACTAGTTCCTAAACTTCATGTTTCATGTGTTGAGTTACATTTGACTACTACCTCCTAGTGTAAAACACAGCCTAAATGCATCAAAAAGTGATGGCAAGAAAAAATGCACAGTGTAATATAAATAACACAAAGGATCCAAGGTTCTTCTTACCCAAGATTGCAACACCATGTATACAGAACAAGACATGTTGCACATGACTTCACAGGCATATAAAAATGATAGACAAAATCAAAGCTTACCTCGTCAATTTTCGACTGAAGCTCGGCAAGACGTTTCCTCTTTGCATCCAGAGCAACACCATTCTCCTGCGATTGCTTCTGCAGGGAGATAAACTCCTCCAACTTCGCCACCGAGCTCTTCTTGACATCCTCCGCCAACGAAGTCAGCGCGGGTTTCAGCTTCGATTTGTAATCAGCCCCAATCACAAAACCGGGTGATGACCCCTCCATGTTCACATTATACTTGAAATCACACCCAAGCTTCAAGCTACAGAACTCCCACCAAAAAAAAAACATTTCCAAAGTCACTCTCAAAATCAATTGACACGGACAACAAAACACACCCAGACAAAAATTTCAACAAAGATCAGACCTTTTGATGGCCGCATTGCCTTCCACAGCGAGTGACTCGAGCTCCTTCATCTGCCGGGAGACCTCCGCGTCAAGCTCCCAACACTTATCCTCCCAAGCATTGCGCGCCGTCTCAGCCTCCTCGACATCACGGTCGACTACGGCGATCTCCCTCCGCATCCGCTCCGCATCCCTCCCACTCACTGCCTGCGCCCCGACCTTCACCCGCAGCGCCTCGACCTCCGCCTTAGCCGCAACCAACTCCTTCTCCTTCCCCTCCAGCAACCCCTCCCTCTCCGCAAGCACCCTCTCGGTCTCCGCCGCCTTGGCGGAGAACGAATCCACCACGGCCTGGAACTTCCACGAGTCCGCCGCAAACTCCGCCCTCTTCTTCTCCAGCGCCGCCCTCGAGGACGGCGCCGACGCCTCCAGCCTCGCCTCAAGCTCCGCGCGCTCCCTCTCCAACCCGTCCACCGCCGTAGAGTTCGCGTCCACCTCCGCCTCGGAATCCGCGATGTACCTCTGATCGAGCTCCTCCAGGGCGAGATCGTCCCCGGAGAGGAAGAGCGAGTACCCGCCGGAGAGGTAGCAGAGAAGCCGATCGGACGCGAAGGGGTGGGGGGAGGCGGAGACGGAGTCGGCGTACGAGGCGGTCTGGACGAGCCAGTGGAGGGCGGAGCGGACGAGGGGCCAGGCGTGGGGGGTGCTGGGGGCTTTGAGGGCGGACTTGGTGAGCTTGCCCGGGTAGCCGAGGCTCTGGAGGAAGACGAGGATGTCTTCGTCGAGGGAGGCGGAGGGGTTGGAGGGGAGGGGATAGTGGAGGCGGGAGAAGAGGAAGCGGAAGGCGTCGGAGATGTCTTTGTTGGAAGGGTAGGGGGAGCGGAGGGCGACGGGGCAGTTGCGGGAGGAGAGGTAGGCGTTGATGGATCTCATGACGGCGGCGGCGGTGGCGGGGGCGGCGGAGGGGGTGGCGAGAGGGGTTCGGGCGACGCTGCTGGCGAAGGAGGGGCGGTTGCTGTAGAGGCTGGCGTCGGAGTCGCGGCCGTGGGGGGTGGCGGCCGTCGCCGCCCAGCGGGTCGGGCCGCCGCCGCCGCCGGGTTTCATTTTTTTTTTTTGGAGGCGGTGAGAGAGTGAAAGGTGGGGGGTTTTGGGGGAATTCGGAGAGGGAAGGTTTTTTTTTTGGTTTGTTTTGGGCGGTCTCGGAATTTGTTTGTTTTGAAATGGCGTGATTGGGGGAAGAGGGGTGTGAGAACAGTGAGGCCATCTCTCTCCGTCAACTTATATTCAAATTGTATTTAATATTGAATAAGAGATTCATTTCAAATCGTACCTTTAATCTTAATCTGATTTACAAATTATGAAACTGAAAAATCTCTTAATTTGAATAAAATTTTAGATTAAAAACTTGATTTAGTATTAGTAATGGATAGAGTAAATAGTCAAATTTAAATTTGGGTATGAATATAAGATTGATGGTTGGACTAAATAGAGATTGTTATCTTAAGAAAAATGATAGGTCTTTGCAAGTCACATTTACTTTTTTTTTTTAATTATTAATATACACTCGTTTATTGAATTACATTAAAATATATATATATATATATATATATTTAAATAAATTAACATAGTTCTTGTTTTTATAAAAAAAATTAAAAAAATTATATATTGTATTACTGAAATATATACTGCAATATCATTGTGGCAGTCCAATAGTAGAGTTCATAAATCGTTGGAGGATCATTTTTAAACGGTAAACAAGATTAGAGAATTGACTAAATTTATCAGCTCTCCAATCCTAATCAAGAAGTTAATAAACTTGGGAGCATGACCTACGTTACGAATGCGCGATGTCGGTATCGTATCATTATCAACTTATCATGTGTAACGGTGTAACGGGTACTTACGGGTCACAGGAGGGCCACAGTTATTATATTTTACTATTCCTTTTTTTTAAAGATCTCTCAATTTTTTAAACATATTAGGTTAAATGATTTTAGGTTACAGTTGTTTATCCTATGGAAGCTGTCTTTTTTAAAAAAATGGCATTACTACGTCTAATCCCATATAGTCTCACACGCAATCCTACGTACCCCCAACAATATATATAAGAAGCATGCGATGTCTTATTCTGAGAGTGATATAAGCTATTATGAGATAAATAACTATTTTAATATAAATAAATAATAAATTTTTTTTTTTTAAAAAAAATAAATAATAAATTTTTTATTGTTTAATTGATAATGAATATGTTATTGATAAAAGTGAATAAGGATTTATAAAAGATAAAAAATTGATTTGACATATGCGTCATCTTATTTAATAGATATGATAATATATGATTTGACATATGTTATCCATTTTACATTAAAAAAAAAGATTGGATTGAATAATACAATTTCATAAAGATCTAAAATATCAATAACAGTAGCTATATCACATGCTCCTTACAAATATTTTTTTTTTTTTTTTTTTTTGTCATATCTTCCTCTATTCCTCTCCTACTCTCTGTTTGGGGGCTTAATTTTTTTATTTTTTATTTTTTGTGATAAAAGGGGGGCTTAAATATTATATAAGTGGTTCCATACCATCTATTATATCATATTTTCATGAAAATATATACGTAATAAAATTCATTCTAATTACATAGGAGAAAAAAGGGGCCCTACCTCCCCCGTATCCTCCTCCTGTCCAATCAAATTTACATCCATTCAATCTCATGGAGAAAAGGGCGAACAATCCATATAAGTCCCTGTAAACTTTTAAAAATTCATATACCCCCTGACTCTTATTGAAGTCCATATAACTATTTGAAAACACATATATAAATCCAAATAGTCCTTTAAGTTAAATTTTCTTTTATAGATAATGAATATTTTGTTAAATAATCATCGCTGAAAATATAATATAAAAAAAACTCATACAATATGTTAAAAATATAAAAATTTTATATAAATAACGATTTTACCTCTTCAAATAGAGTTTAGAGAGATAAAATCGTCAGTTACAGAGAGTTTTTCACATTTTTAACTAATTGTAGGGATTTTTTGACATACTGCGTCTTCAGTCAAGATTAACCAAAGCGACTCGTCAGTTACAGTTACAGTTACAGTTACAGAGGGTTTTCCGCATTTTTGACACATTGTAAGGATTTTTTTGATATACTGTGTTTTCAGCTATGATTAACCAAGGAGAACATTCACATATTATTCCCCATCTATCAAAAAAAATTTAACTAGCCTTTTGGACTTACAAAAGTGTTTTCACGAGGCTATATGGACTTCAAGAAAAGTCAAGGGGTTATATGAATTTCAGGTAGTTTACAAGGGGGTTATTTAAAATTTCCCAAACAAAAAGTTTCCTTCACCTTCACCAGCCGACCCTCTTTCGAAGAACAGACACCCACAAATATAAAGAAGGAACAAAAAAAAAAAAAGAGAAGAGAATCCCCCAAAAAGAGGCCCCAACCAACAAGGAAGGGGAGGGAAAAAAACAGATGGTGAGAGGAAGATGGGGAAGGGGAGGTTGTCGTTCCCCGGTAGGTCCCGCCGCCCCAACAAGAACAACAACCACAGCATCACCGACGCCGCCGCCGCCACCGAGCTTCAGCCGTTGCACCCCCCTCCGGAGACTTCGGAGTCCGTCGCCGCTGCTGCGACGACAACAACGCCTGCCAAGGGCGCCAAGAAGAAGGCCGGCGGGAGCAAGCTCTGGTTGAGGCTCGACGGCGTGTCGGGGAGGTCGGAGCTCGTTGAATTCGACAAGAGCGCGATATTAAGGCGGGTCTCCATCCCCGCCAGGGACCTCCGGATCCTCGGCCCCGTGTTCTCTCAGTCGTCTAACATTTTAGGTATCCGTCTCTTCTTAATCTCTCTGAAATGTTTGTTTGATTGGGGTGTTGGGAATTTGAATTGGGTGGATCATCAGTGATTGCAGTTATGATTTTAATTCTTCGTGTTTGGATGCTTTGGATTAATGGAATTTTTAGTGATTGATTATGGAATGTTGTGGCAAAAAGGATTGGCTTGATCTAATTTTCCTGTTTGTTGTTGATAAATCTCTATGACTTGCTCGCTCAGCATGCGAAATTTTTGACATTTATATTGGGTGCTTGGCATGGGATAAAAGGTACTTCTCATAGACGGATGATTCTTTGATTGTGGACTCTGATGAACACTAATCTTTCCTGCTCATTGACTTCCTCTGTGTGCTTTAAATTATTTTTTGGGACGTTGAAATGACTCCATTCAGACATGAATCATACTTGTTCATTTTATTGCATATAAAAAGATGGTCAACGCATATATGCTATCTTGCATGATCTTTGACACCTTTTTTTAAGGAAGAAAGAACAAGTCTTGTATATGTTTAATAAATCACCCCCCCCCCCCCCCCCAACATACACACACACACCAAAACAAAAAGAAAAAGAGGAAGAATTATTCAACTATGTGGCATCTCTCTTTCAACGAATCAAGATGATGGAGATGAAATTTAGTTTGAAACATGTAGTGATGCTTGTATGGTTTTCAACTTTCTGTATGTATGGGAAGATGAAATTACCTATCATTCGGAGATCACTTGGAAAACAAGTGCTCCAATGATATGGCATGGCACAACCCCAAGTATTGGATGCAGTAGTCACAGTTTCAGTGCACAGAAAGAGCTTCTATTCTTTCAAACATATCTAATAATTGTGAGGAATTGCTTCTGTTCTCTATGTTATTGGACATCATGATGTGTTTAATCAAGGCCCCATGCCGAATGCATATATGTCTCTTCCTAATAATTAGGATCCTCTATCTCTTATTCAGCTTTACATAAGTTCTTTTGGTTTCTAAAAGAAAATATGCTTTGGAGATGCATATGTACATTGTGTTCTAACTGATTCATCAAGATGTTGTACTTGTACATCATTTTCAAGTGTTTGACTGTTTGTCATTCATTTTATTATTTCGGTACTGATGCATGTGGTATTGTACGGATGTATCAAGTACTATGGGATTTATGTTGCTTAAGATTGGTTGTAAATGAATGGGCATGTGAGATTGCCACGTCAGTTCCCTATTGGGTCTGACAAATGCTGGTCTGATCTGATCTCTATAAATCTTTATCACATTCAGTTTCCTTGATGAAGAGGGTATGTACCAAGTTGTTCCCTTGTTGAAGAGGGATCAAAGTTGTTAACATTCTTTTATTATCATACTCAGACAATATCTTTTGATTGCGGTATAGTAATAGTTAAAAAGAGGAGTTGCTTGTGCTTATTACTGTTGTTATGTATATAATCTGTAGTGAACCAACTGGTCTGCAATGCGGCAATCAGTGGTCCTGGCCCTCACAGATTTACTTTGTTCTCTTGAATTTACATTACCCCAGTATCAAGTTGTGTTTGATTTTGGCACTCAGAAGTTGAATGTTGACCAACGATCCAAATTATATAGATTCAATTATTACATGATTTTTTCCAATAATTCATGCATTACATTCCTCAAGAGATTGACAGTCAATTATCTTACATTATGTTTTAAAAATTTGGATTTCTTTTTTCTTTTATTTTTCTTTTTTGGAATCTGAATATGAATAGTAGAATGGCCACCTTAATGGGGCATCAAAATTTTGTCACCATGCACATTGACGCCAATAATTTATGGGGTGAAAATTGGTCCTTAATTCTGGTATTTGCATTACCAAACTGTGACTGGGCAAAAAGAAAAATTCTTCTTTCCACCTGAACCAGTATGTAAAGCTTCTTAATCAGTACATGTCCATGTCAGAACAGATAAAATGGACAAAAAATGACAATTTTTTTCTAGCATACTTAAGATTGGACGCCAGAAATCTGTACTGTCACTGTCATGGTGATTGCTGGTTCTTTAAAACAGTCAACCCTTTATTTCATGCTGTAAGTATAAAATTGACATGTGAATCACATTAACAAGGTTAAATATTATGTTGCCATTAACAAGCATTGTATTGTATCCACATTATTTTTATCCTTACTACTTGTATTGATTGGGTTATCATCATTTTACAGCTATCTTTATTACTCGATTCTGTTATTATTATATACAACTATATCTTGTTCATCCATTAATGCATCGCATGGATGGGCTATATGCTTGTCTTTTTCTGTATTTCATTTCACTCAATTAGAATTGCGAATGACTTTTCATTGCTCCGGTCATTCAGGCATCAGGCATTGCTTCTTTTTCAAACTATGTATTGCAGTGGGTTTCATTAACTTATTTCATCTACAGTTATTTTGGTCCACCAAAGAAATGTTATTATGATGCAATGTTCCCTTTCTTCTCATTTTTCTAATTTTTTTGACTTGTTCCAGCTAGGGACAAAGCAATAATTGTCAATTTAGAGTTCATTAAGGCCATAGTTACTGCCGAGGAAATGTTGCTGCTGGATCCTTTGTCTCAGGAAGTTCTTCCTTTTGTGGATAAATTAAGGCAGCAGCTACCTCTGAAGAGCCCATCTAAGAGTAATGAGCCTGGGATTGAAGGGAAGGAAGTCTGTTCTCCAACTGTTGAATTAGGTGAAGGTCTGCAAAATGAATTACCATTTGAATTTCAGGTCCTGGAGATTGCTTTAGAAGTTGTATGCACGTATTTGGACTCCAATGTGTCAGATCTTGAAAGAGTTGCTTACCCTGCACTGGATGAATTGGCCAGGAATGTTAGTAATAAGAATCTAGAGCAAGTTCGAAGTCTGAAAAGCAATCTCACCCGTGTGCTTGCACGGGTACAAAAAGTAAGTTATTATTTGGTTTTTTCCATTTCCTATTTTAAATTATTATGTTCCATTTTTTTTAATTTTTCCCCATCAATATTCAACCAAGCATGCCTTGCTTGAGCTCTTTCTTCAGCCTTTTAATAGTGTGAGTTTATATATCTGGAAGATAAGAGTAATGTCTCAGATTTCTTCACCACTTCAAGTTTCAAGGCTGGTTCAGTAGTCATGATGGGGGATGATTGTGGAAGGGTGTTTGAGCACTGAATATCATCAAGAATCTAGAGCTGAGAATTGAAGAAGTGAGGAAAAAGAAGGGGTTTGAGAGAAGGAAGAAAAAGAAGGAGATTCTTGCACAAACAGAGGAAGGGGACTGGATAGGAAAACTCTTTTTCTTTTTCTTGTTCTTTTTCCTCTTTTGTTTCCCCTTTTGGTGGTGCTTGATGAAACGGTGAAGAACAGGGTTCACTGACTGATAAGGTGAAAAGTGCTAGAAAATGCAGTAAATAGAAACTAATGGGAATTCTCTACAAGGCAGAAGTTGGTTGGAGAGTAAATAATAATTTTTTATTGTATCTGGGACATTTGGAAGGCTCTATGTAAAATATAAGTTGGAAGGGAACATTTTAATTTTACATAGGGATGGAAGGTTTTTTGATGAGTAGGCCAACAGGGGTTTGGGTAAAAATTTTCGTTTAAGGCCTGAATGTGGATTATTTTCTTTTTTCTTTTTAAATTGTGGAGGCATCGTCTCCCCTTCCTTTTGGTGTTTGACATAATTAAAAGAGGACATTGTTACACAGTCCTTTTTGTAACCCCACATGCAGTCTCATTTATCTCCAACTATGTATATGCTTTGTTCAATAGAGCATGACAGCATGTAGATTACTTTTTCTACAAGTGAGTCTGTACACTTCATTGGAGTACATACATCGTTTGATGAAAGTGCATCCTTCGTTACATGAACTGTACACCTTTAAAAAAGTCCAAGCATATGGGGACTGCACGTGGTGACTGTCCCTAACATATCCTTTAATAAAATCTGGTGAATGTTGCACCTTTCCTTAAAAGAGAAGTCATAATCTTTTTTCCACTTTCACAGATGAGAAGAGAAGAGAGTACACAAAATCACAAATGCATGTGTTTCCTTAAGTATGTTTTTGTCATAATTGTATAATTTTTCCATGTCAGGTTAGGGATGAAATTGAACATCTTTTGGATGACGATGAAGATATGGCACAATTATATTTAACAAGGAAGCAGATACAGAACCAACAATTTGAAGCTTTGTATGCTGGTGGGAATGCAAATAGCATCGTCCCTGTTGAACCCAATTTACTACGGTCTAGTTCGAATATTTATGGCAGTGCAAGTTTTGCTACCAGCATCCACTCGGACAATAATGATGTAGAGGATCTCGAGATGTTACTTGAGGCTTATTTCATGCAGTTAGATGCTACCCGTAACAAAATCTTGTCGGTGAGTCCTACATCTTTGTTGGAAATGTGGAATTAAATGAGCTGCATATAATCTTAGTATATTGTGTTAGAAAATCATCTTTTCCTATGGTCATGATCAAGGGTAATAATAAATATAATGCTGCAGCTTACAGATGGGACATGTCAGACCTATGAATATGGTATTTTAGATTGCTGAAGTGTTTTCAGTTTCCTTGCAGGCTTCTCATTACCAATATGGTTTTATGTCTTTAAGGACGAAGAAAGGATTCAAGCGAAAACATACTTGTGCTGAGAAAATGTGTCTTTAGAAGTGTTATGTTGAGTTTCTGTTTTATTTGTTTTGTTCATCAACTTCCTTGCTCTAATGGAGGAAGAATTTCTTCCTGTAATACATCCTGATCAGATTACTGAATGAATTCATAAAAGGAGAAGAGATTACAAATGACCAGTAGGAAATTTTCTTACTTATTTTTTCCTTCTTAAATGATTACACTATTTATAGACTCCTATCGCAGCGGAATCTAATTCATAATGAGGCTGGACTCTTTAGATTAGATCCTTACTCCAATGTAGGATTTTTTAGGTTAGAAGTTAGATCCATACTTCAGTATAAAGCAAGCCTTTAGCCTTCACGTCTAATTTTTAAGTTTGGCAATTGATAACCATCCATCACTTTAACTGCGTGCATTATGGGCTTCTAACCATCATACACTTTACAAGTCTTATTTGTATAATGTACATTGTGGATTTTTAGTTTTTGTTATAAATTTGCATCACCTTGACATGCTCTTGTTCCCTGTGTAATCCACTCAACTTCCTTGGTGGTGGTATTTTCTATTTCAGGAACTTTATTTATATCCTTGGTCATTATGACAACTTCTTTTTCTTTATCTTGGAATAACAGGTCCGTGAATACATCGATGACACAGAAGATTATGTCAACATTCAACTTGACAACCAGCGAAATGAGCTCATTCAGCTCCAGCTGACATTGACGATCGCTTCCTTTGCCGTTGCTGTTGACACTTTCATTGTCGGGGCTTTCGCGATGAACATCCCATGCCACTTATACAATGTTAACGGCATCTTCGTCCCCTTTGTTGGAGGAACATCGTTTGGGTGTTTCTTGATCTTCCTTTTTGTTCTAGGTTATGCCAGATGGAAGAAATTGCTCGGTTCATAGTCGACCTGCATTTTTGTGTCACAAACAGGTTTTCCATTGGAAGATTGGAAATATATCATAAGAGGCGCAGACCTTGGTTGGTGGATTTGGCAGAGACTGCTTTCTTCATGATTAAATAACGTGCACTATTGAGTTCCTCTCCCATTGTTTTGGGTACTTTTTTTTTTTCTAACAATTTAAAGAAAATCACTCAATGAAGTTATTTGTATTCTGTTTTATTTTGTGATGCAAGTCATTGCAATTGCTGACTGACTGTATATGTCACCCTGGTTCAAAAGTGTTCTATCAATTATTAAAAGATTGTATACTTGTGGTATTGCATGCCTTTTTTACCTTATCAAGCATTGAAGCAACACTTCATTACATGTTATTGGTGTTGAATTTAAACGCAGTCCATCCATAATTTTTATTTTTTTTGAAAAATTATATATTTCATTTAATGGGGTATGTAATTTTATAACATGTGAATTATATATTTCAATGAATTAGATGATATCATCTATAAAAAAAATGTAAAAAATTTCAACAAGGTATGTATCTCGTTAAAATGAGTGAATAAGGCTATCAAGATATATGAGATTGTATTTAAGACCGTAAAAATGATCAGAGTATGATGACACTTTTCTCTTTGGATCCCTGAAACTATTCATGTGTTGACTGTTATAGAAAAACAGTCCAATCATTTCTGTGCTTTGGAATGAAAGAAAGAAACAACAGTAACTCAAATGAGCCAATCTGCAACAGCTATTCTCATTGCTGAATAAATAACAAGATTGTACTTTAAGTCTACAATAAATGTATATATGATACATGTCACATGTTCCATAACATGCATAAGCATCTACTGTTACACCACAAAACAAAACAATAACTGCGAGGCATATATATGTATATCTTCACAATCCAACTTATTTGATCTGCATTGCTACGCGTCACTGCCAGTTATGAGGATGACAAAGTGATCCTTCCATTCTATGGGAGATGCAAAGGGCATCAAACCAGCCAAAACAGGGAGAAAGAAAAACACAACACTGTAAAAGGTGACACGCCGGATCAGATAGGGCATCCTAACAACTTTGTCTCCTGGAGAAACCGAAACGGGACCATAGAGGAAGTTATAGAAAGCTGACGGGTTAACATTGGCAAAAAAATGTAGTAGAATGAGTGGCTCCCAATGTAAGAGCCACACGTACCCACTTCCCCCCAATGTCTCGATGCAGAATTTCCCAGCAAGACCACATAGGGACCCCAATAGCAAGAGATAGTAAGTCACCGGCATGACTGAGCTGGTGGTCCCTGGACGCTGCATAATCGAATATCCAATGGCCAAAATCATCAAAACCCCAAAAGAGATGCGGCTTATTGCAATCACATGGCACCTTAGCATCCGCAAACCTGAACTGAATGAATCCATCGGTTTTGGTACCCACCAAGATTTCGGTTCCTGAATGAGAAAACTAAAACTCATTAAACAAATTCAAGAAATCATAGCAGCGATTAAATCTCATGATATAATGTCCTACAAACCTTGAGTAGCATTTGAAAACAAGTTTGAGCAGCTTTTGCAAAAATCATACTTAGTCTAAACCCGTTTTCAAACACCCTTAATGGTCCCAGCTTTTAGAGAAAGCGGAATAAAACTTTTAATTATAAAAAAACAGCTTTTCAAGAAACCAACAAAAGCATGCTTTCTAGAAAGCTATTTTTAAAATACCGCTTTAAGTGAAGAATTATTTTCAAACTTATTTCCAAACGCTACCTTAGTGAAAGTTGTACATGCTTCAGTCATCTCCATGATCCTGTTGTATGCAAAAGTCTTTGCACCATAGATGAGGCAACCTGACATGACGAACAAGCCAACAATAAGGCAGTCCTTGCACTTGTTGAGGAATTCTGCATTTCTCGTCTCTTCCACTTGATTCTTGAATTTTTCTTTTCTAAAAGATGCATCCATGATACCCATGGATATTTTGGTTCTTGTCAACGAATTGGCATCATAGTTGAGGTTCAATTGCATTTTCTTTAACTCCATTTGCTTGAGTGTTAAGCCCAGCTCTACTTCTTTAAGTTTGTTTGCCCGAGCCTGTTCTGCAGCAAATCTCTCCAGAACAGATAGATTTTCAGTGGGAGCAGCATGGTTTACTGAGACAAGGGACAGTTCTTCACTCATTTGCCCATAAATAGATATCTGATTATCCAAACAACCAGTTATTTGATGCTCTGGAACCTCCTCGGGAGGATTAGTGTTTCTGGAAGAAACTGGAATAAGACAATCTTCTGAACCAAGATTTTCTGTACATGAAGTAGAAGCGGAAAACTCCATTGTGGTCCTAACATGTTTGCTAGAGCTTCGAGTGGGACAGTCTTCTATACCAATGTTTTCTACACGTGAGGTAGACGGGGGGCTATTTTGCTCATGAGACATCGCTCCGCTAATAGATCGAAGTGTGTTTAATGTGCTATGGAATGAACTCTCAAAGTTTGTCACAAAACGATCAAACCGATCCCCATAAACCTACCAGAAAAATTTAAAGATTTAATTCTTACTGTCTTCGTCTATTATACTTACAGGGGATCATCAAAAAAACTCAACTTGTAACCATCAATTTATTGCTAGATAAGCTTATTCTTACATTCGCTATCGATTCTTTCACAGCCAAAGAGCAGATCTGCATATATAAAAAAAAAATTGAGTTAGATAAAACTTACTATGTCTCTGAAGTAAAATTCATAGTAAATTGTAATATGGCAGTATTGAGTGTACTTGAAAGAGTATAGAAACTACCATCGAAAGACGAGCAGCCGGAATAAGCTCTGAAGTGTTTTGCCTCTCCAAAACCTGAATAAATGTTTAGTATTTGTGTCATTAACCAATAAAGAGGAACAACAAAGAACACCTATCATTGAATGTCTAAAATATTTAATGCTATACAAAGCCCAAGAAATTTTTCAGAGATCATAAAAACAAGTATTATTAGTATAAAATACAATTCACTCGGATCAACAGTGTTTCTCTTAGTTTATTCTATGCATATCCACAGAGAAATTCAGAAGATTCATAAACTTGGCTTGAATATCAAAACCTTAAGTTGAATTAGAATATATACTTATTTGATAGACATAACATAGAAGACCCAATATTTGATGAAAGAAATTTTTATTTTTTTTTGAAGAATGACGAAAGAAAATTTTAGATTAATTGATACAATCACCAATAAATAAAATTTGGAGGGGCTGATTAGGTGGCTCTACACAAAGTTGCCTGCCTTTTCTTCCTTGATAAAGCAGCAGAATAAGAGGAAACTAAACCTGTTTGGGCTTTCACTTTGATTGGATACAAAGGCGAAAGCCAATCCTTTTTCAAAAAAAAGAAAAAGAAAAAAAAAAAGAAGCTAATCCTTGAAAAAACCCCGGACTACTTAAGCATCAGTATTTAAAAAAGTACATAGTAGCCACACGAAATATATGTCTGAGTTCGGGACCTGCAGGCCTTCAACAAGGTTATAAGATGCAGCAAAAGAGCTGCTCAGTCATACCCGAACATCAATCTACAAGGACATCCAATGATTTTATTTGCAAATATCATATTGCAATGCGACAGTCGGACTGAATTAGATACAACAAAATAGATAGGGAACAAAACCAGAAATAGAGCAGCACATTACCATTTAAACATGGATCACAGTAACATATGTCTCGTGCGTTATGAAGGCCTCAGTCTCTCACAAAGCAGAAAAGATGAAAAAAAAGTACATAATGAATGACAAAGGTCGCATCTACAGGCTGCTAGATGAAATGAACGATAAGTTATTCAACTTATCCACAGAACTGTAAATTTGCTTAAAACCCTCAACTTGCGCACAAATGCCTAAAAAAGGGGTTAATGTCCCCACCTATAGTCTTTGCTCAATAATCTCTATAACCATCATCTTTCAATATGATCTAAAAGGATTGATATGCTTCAACAGTTGGTACCAGCAGTCAATTACCAACTGTTGCACCTTCAAATATGCGGTCACATGCTTCTGGAAACCAGAGGGGAACTGTACACTGGAAATAGCTTTGGGGTGAGGATAATCTAATTATAAAAATAACATGGAAACTACCCCGCAAACAAAAGTTTATGATTATAAATCACAATATGTAGGTATTAACTTTATTTGTATAATATTTTGGTCGACAAATGTTCTGTTTCTATTTTCAATTAAATTTTATCATATCAATAGGAGTAAAACTCGAACCCAGGACCCCTTCATGAAGAGGGAGTTACCTCTGCTAACCTCAAATTACAAGTTAACAGTTACCAATATCTTTGAAGTTCTTCCCCATTCGTTTATGATAAAAAAAAACGAAACAAAAGGCATAAACCCCACACCTACTTCTCCTCCAAAAAATATGAATTCCAATTTTATTTCATTGCTCCTTGTCAAAAAGAAAAACAAAAAAAAAGCCGAAAAGATGACAACTTTATTCAATGTTCAAACAGACTCACACATCCCCAACATATCCATCCTGGTTTCTCAGTCAAAAAGATCATTGCTTCAAAGAAGATCACAACAAGAAAGAAAGAAAAAAACAAAAACCGACCTCAGACATGACAACGGCCACCGACATCCCGAGCGAGAGACCGAGATCCTGCACCTGCTCCGCCTCGCCAACGCAGCGAGACGCCCCCGATCCGCGCCGCCGCCGCCTCCCGACTCGAAATCCCGTCGGCTGCTCCCGTTGTTCGTGTTGCGGACGCGAAGAAGACGAAGAGGAGGCGGAGGCGGAGGTGGAGGCGCTCGAGTTTTGTTTCGCACTACTCCTCTCCTCCTCCTCCTTCTCCTTCTTCTTCTTCTTCTTCTTCTTCTTCATGGGGACGATGTCTCCATCGTCGTCGGAAGGGTGTCCAGTGACCTCCACCGTCGGATTTACTGGGTCTTCGTTGATTCCATTGGCGGCGGCGGCGGGCTTCGGGAGGGGTTTGGTTGAGCAGCGTGAGAGGACTGTGCGTGAGCGGAACGCCATTGTTTACAGGGGAAGAGAGAGAGAGAGGGGGGGGAATCTCAAAAAAATAAAAATAAAATAAAATAAACTCGGTTGAGTTTCCATGAAAGCGATGGACAGAGGTTCCGTTATTTAAATATATTTTATTTTTATTTTATTCTTTAGAAAATTTTGCACACTTACATATGTTTTTTATTTTTATTAAAAATAACATATTTAATTTAAAATATATATATATATTTTTTAATAAATTATATTATATATTATATATAATAACTATTTATAAAGAAACCGATATCAAAACATTAAATCATGGAATATATTATTTTTATAATAAAACACTATTTATAAAAAAATAAATAAACTATATGTATCTTCTAAGATGAAAATTAATAGGGGTAGTCAATTAAGATTTTCATAGATAAAATGTTTATGTGCATGGATTTGTAAATCTAGTGTTTTTTAATCAGGATTTTGGTTTATGGACAAAAAGTCTAACGTTATTCAATTAAAACATTATTTCGTAAACAAAAAGTCCAACGTTATTCGATAGAGACATTATTTCATAGACAAAAAGTCTAGCGTTATTCGATTGAGACATTATTTCATGGACAAAAAGTTCAGCGTTATTCGATTGAGACATTATTTCATAGACAAAAAATCCAACGTTATTCGATTGAGACATTATTTCATGTACATAAAGTCTAGTGTTATTCGATTGAAACATTATTTCGTAGACATAAAATCCAGTGTTATTCAATTGAGACATTATTTCATGGACAAAACATCTAACGTTAGTCGATTGAGACTTTTCATAGTAAACATTTTGTCATGTGTTATTCAATTTAAACAGGATTTGTGAAGACTTTCATAAGTGATGGATTCTTGTGGATTTTTGAGAGAAAAATATAAGAAAAAAAGTCATTTCAAAATCCCACCTAATAAATGGGTGGGATTCTCATTGACTTTTATTTCAACATTGTGAATATTTTTTTTTTCTTTTAACAAATCTCCTTTTTTATTTTTATCCATGCTTTTCATATTTTTTTCTTTATTTATCATCTTTTTTTTATGAATGTCCATATGCATGAAATATTCTTATCACTTCATATGTTTGATGAATATATGAGAATGGTAGATTATTTTATATAATATATGCCTAGATTATCCACAATTATTTTCTAAAATATAGATTTATCATATATTTGATTATACGTATAATGTTTGATTTGATTTTCCTTGAAGATGTTTCTATTATTGTATAATATAGATGCATATATATTTTTTTTAAATGTTCTAACTGATGAGCAACAACGAGAGGACAATGAAGACCCTCCGGAAGTTTAAACTCATGAGCAACATCGTTGAAGTGCTAATAATTGACGATTAAATATAGTTAAACGTATGTGGGATGACCATGACATCAATATTCATGGTAAACTAATGTAATATTATCTAGTTAAAAATGGTGTCTTTATCATGACATTCTAGCAATATGCATTTCAGATATGTGAAAATTGATATTTACTATATTAAATTACATTTTATGTTGGGTATCAATAATTCATGTTGAATTTGAATATTTGAGTTCTTTATTTGTTATTTTAAAATTTTAAAAACATTATTGTGTTTATTAATAGAAATCCACGTATGAAAAGAGCCAATGTCTGAAAGTCTGTGAAAGTCTGCAAATGTCTGTGAAAGTCCATGAGAGTTAATCTGTGAAAGTCTGTGAAAGTCCATGAGAGTCAATATGTGAAAGTCTGCAAAAGTCTATGAAAGTCTGCAAAAGTCTGTGAAAGTCCATGAGAGTCAATTTGTGAAAGTCTGCAAAAGTCTATAAAAGCCTGTGAAAGTTTGAAAAGTCTACAAAAGTCCATCACTTAAAAAATGTTCACAGAAATCTATCAAAGTCTATATTGACTACCTAGTACTTTTGTGAGACTTTATTTTATTTATTGGTTGATTGCAAATATGAAATCTATTGGACTGTGTTATCATTATATATTTATTTGTGCTCTTTTTTAGTCTTTTGTTTGTTTGTTTTTTTTAAAAAAAAATTTGTGCTTTTTTTTACGTTTTTAAAATTATTGATAACAATGACTGAGGCTTAGTTTGATAAATAGATAAATATTTAGGATAAACTAGCATAATTTATGACGATAAAAAGATAATTATTTTTATCTATATTTACATTTGGTAATGCATTTTGTTATCCCCATTTTTTTGCGTTATTATCTTTAACTTTGCATTCGGATCACATAATGTAAAATATGGGATAACTTTCAAATTTTTTTTAAAAAATACGAAGTCTACATTTCTATTAAATGGGCATTAATATTGTTAGTTTTAGTTTCATGAAATTTTTTTTTTTTTTTGAAAGACAATCATAAATGTTGCTCATGTTTTACAAAATAAGGTTAAAAAATAGGGATGAAGTCTATTCTATCTTTTTAAGATGATTTTAGACCTTGATTTTTATTGGGACATATTTTTTTTTAATTCAGGAATCAATATTTTAAAGCAATTGATGTTTGGCAGAGAAAATTATTTTTCAATTCAAAAAATCGATTCCGATAAAAAAATAATGTTTTTAAGCTTTTCAAAACATGAATTTCGAGGGAAAAATTAAAAATAATCCAGCTTTCGATCCTAAATAAAGCTGCCCCGTTTGGCTCTACGATTTTAACTTTTCAGCTTTTCAAAAAGTAAAAACTGCCCCAAACGTGCAATCAAACGGTGTCTTTAGAATAAAATATCTCTAGTTTTTCTCTTAAAATACGATCAATTGTCAATGCTTTAACTTTTTTTTTTCTTATGCCATATGGAATAATATGTGATTTAACACAATTATTTCCTTATCCCACACCTTTATTCTAATGTCAAGTTTTTTTTTTATGTGTGGAAGGGAATTCTATTGCAGAATGCGCCTACGCCCCACCCACCGTTTTTTTTTTTTTTTTTAATATACAAATTTTATAAAGTTGCCAAAGATTTAAGTTTTTCTTTGTGTGTGTTATTCTTATTCCCCTCTAAAAAGAAAACATATAGTCTTCTCTTTTTTAGTGTGTATTGATTTTCAAACTTTTAAATTTGTTTTTTATATTTTCTTTTGTTTTTTTCTCATCTTTTTTTTTAAATGTGGTTTTTATAGCTATGATTGTTGTTTTTGTTAGGAATGAATCTATCTTTTATACTTAGCAAAAATATTTAAGTTTTCAAGTCCGTTCCTTCGTGACATTTTCAGATTTTATCTTTAATTATTAATTATTTTTTATTTTGCATTAAGGTTAATGATGAAAAAATATTTTTATTAGTTTTATATTGGGATAAAATTAAAAAAATATATATTTATTTATATGTGTGCTTATATATATAGATAGGATAATATCATATTCTAAAAAGTTTTATATTGGGATGAAGATAACAAAGTATATTTTTTTGTGTAATAGAAAAAAATTCTCTTATTAATAAAAACAAAAATTTTAAATTGTATTTTAGAAATATGATTATATATATTATTAATAAAAAAAGTTAAACAAATGAGCATCCAAAATAAAAGTTATTTAAAAATCTTAATAAGTTATAATGGCAAAAATATTTTTTAACTGACATAAACTCCCATAAAGTTAAACAAACATGTTGAAATTGTTTATTTAAATTAAGAGTTATAATATTTCGTTTATAAATTTTAACAAGTGCGTTGGTATGTAAGACCACCTCTAAGTTTATGAAATTAAACTTGGAGCTATTATACTTTTCACTTATACTCGATTTTAGAAATATGATTATATGAAGACAGTCATTATTGCAGTTAATTTTTGGAGTTTGGTGTTTAATAAAACACATAAACTCCATTAATACAATAATGATTGATATTGTGTTCAGCAGCTTCGATTGCATCTTTGCATGCATTTTGGATTTTTTTTTTGTAACATGCACTTAACTAAAGAAATAAGATTTTTATATAAAATATAAAGTACATACTAGTACAATTTGAATGCTTATTTAATAATATTTGTAATAGTGTATATATATTGAGATTATAAAATGTATGAGCTCTTTTACATTTAGTATTATATATATATATATATATAGTATCAAACACCATCTCATATATTTCATTAGCCACTCCACCCACTTGTTGTAAATTTTTCTTATTTTGTATAAATGATTTCTTCATGCTCTTTTATAAAACACATATACTAATTGTTGTATTAGGATCCGTTCTTTCAGAACGCATGAGTAACCCATGTGTCAGTATCAGAAATGTCTTTTGAATCATTTACAATGGTGTAAGAACACCTTGTCACATAGATTAAAATTCAAAAACAAATATTATTTTATTCAAAAAATTCGGACGAGATTTGAATTCGAAACTCAACCCACTCCAACCAGATAAAAAAAGGAAAAAAAAAAACATGTCATGTATGCTATTTTCGTAGAATCTAATGTGGGACATGAGATTATTATTGAGAAATAGTCATAGGCTGCGTTTGACAACCTGATTGGAGTTGTTTTTAGTTTTTTTAAAAGCTAAAAGCTCCAAACAAGTTATCAAAAAATGTCACTTAATTGAAAAGTTGCCTTCATCATTACATCAAAAATGTGTCTCAAAAAAAGTGTTTATTTCTACTAAAACAGCTTTTGTTAACAAATGTATTTAATTGATTAATTAAAAAGCAACACTCATCATTATATCCTAAAAAAATATGTATAAAGTTTAAAACTGCTTTGCAAACTATGTTATCAAACACACCCTTAGTGTAATTATCCAACCTAGCCCCGTCTATAGTTCACAATGATTTTAAATATATATATATATATATATATATATATACTCTTTTATTGAAGTACATTATTTGATATGAAATGAAGTAATAGTAAGATCCAATAGTGTGTTTTTTATTTGAAAAAGAAAAAAAAATACTCTATACACTATATATTATACTATCGTAGTGTATTAGTCTACAAATGAAACTGCGAAATAGACTGAGTGTTTCAGCGCTTGAAAAAGAAAATATTACAACCAGGGCGAAGCGAGGAAATAATTTTGGGGTGGGCTAAATTAATTTTTAATAATTTTGTTTTTAATGCTTGATAAAAAACACCAAGTAAAATTTTATATAAATAAATCATATTTATAATCAAAATCTCATCAAGAATCCCATCGATATATAAAAAACTATATAAACATTATTGGATTTGAGCGTAGCTCATCTAGATATTAGATTTTATGATAAAAATATTATTCTATTATATAATTTAAATAATATCAACATAATCTGACTCTATCAAAATTGATCACTCTAAAAAATCAATAAAACTACTATCTTTATTTTACAAAACAAAATTGATAATGAGACATTAAAAATAAATAAAAATACATATAAAAATAGAACTGCATTGTTTCAATGAAAGAAGTAATAAAAATCCTATTTATTTATTTTAAAAAATAAAACCACTGTCACATAGAAATTCAAATAGATATTCTATAAATATAAAATAAAATCAGTTGGTTATGAAAATAAAAAATTATGAATAAAAAAAATCAATAAGAGAGAGTGTCTTCAATGATTTGTGACAGCTCTCTTTTCCATTGAGAATAATTAAAAAAGAATTTCAAAGTGAAACTCTATTTCACATATGTATCACGTAGTGTAGGGCTTAAATTTTTATTTTTTTTTGTCATTTTCTTAACTAAAAAATATAAAATAATTTATTTTCTTATATACTTCATTTTATATAATAACATAAACTTTAGTGAAAGAGTGTATGATTTTTTTAAAAAGAAAACCGGTGTGAACTGCAATTGAAGCTGCACAAAAGTACTCATTTTTTTAATTTAAAAAAAATACACTAATGTATTTCAGTATATGCTTCATTTTACATAACAGCTTGAACTTTAATGGAAGAGTGTATGATTTAAAAAAAAAAAAAACCGGTATGAATTGCAATCGAAGTTGCACGTGAGCTGCCTACCTTAGGGATTTTCTTGAGAAACAAGCCTATCTATAGTTCCGCTCAAAAAATTACATCAAGTCTTTTTTTTTTAAGTCTGAAATGCAGTATATCCATATTTTTTTTTCTTCTAAATTATGCATTTCATCTAATTATATATGTGTTTTTATAAAAGTTGAAGTACATATACCAACCACTAATTTGCCTGTATACATGCTTATATACGGTGTATATCAAAATACTTTCAATTAGAATTTTCAACTTCCAATATATTTATTTCTCTCTCCCCTTTCATCCCACAAACACACATTCTCTCTCTTTGATCAAACCTTTCCGTTTTCTTATCTCTTCTATATGGTTTATCATCAATGTCTTGTGCGTCTTCACTGTCTTTCAAGTGCAGTTCAT
Organism: Acorus gramineus; assembly: GCA_030737835.1. Taxonomy (NCBI): domain Eukaryota; kingdom Viridiplantae; phylum Streptophyta; class Magnoliopsida; order Acorales; family Acoraceae; genus Acorus; species Acorus gramineus. The sequence continues at coordinate 8,618,364 of CM060855.1, read as the reverse complement.
TTTCTCTCTCTCAAAAGAACAAACACTTTTACCGGGTTTTCGATATCAGCGGGCTGGCCCGTTCAACCCATGCTCTGAGCCGCGCAGTTAAAGTTGGGCCTGCAGCCCGTGGACGGGTAATCCAGCCCACAATAGGAGGCGTAGGTTGCGTCTGATATAAGGCGGAGCATCGTATCACGCGTAAATTTCACTCTCGTATCAACCAGAATATCGGAACTATTAAAACGGCAAACCATATATAAAAGATTTTTTTGATTTCCAACCCATAGTGGGTCCCATACAAATATGCAATGGACATTCTTAACCATCCGATGAAATAGTAATAAATTTATTCGATCGTGTTGGTTTATATCCCCGGAATCCTTTTCGGTTACTTGGAATAATTTTCATAATTGTAATCCCTCCTATTCTCCTTTTATGTCAATCATTCAATTACCCATATATATTTTTTGGGAGTGTGATTAAGATTAGAGGGATTTTTGTTTATTGGGAAATTATGTAAGGTATTTAAAAATGGAAAGCCATAGATAGCTATAATAGATTACAAAATGATTTAATTGTATTTTTTTTTGTTGTTCTCATTTAAATATATAATTTTATTGTTTTTATATATTAATTTTTTTAGTGAAAAATCTTGGGTTTTGTAATTTGTATGTGTGTTAATTCATAAATTATGAAAAAGAATAATAAATATTGATACGGACAAAAAAATGATATATAATTTCTAGTTATACATTTCAATCACACATCCACGCACACATATATTTTATGCTAAAAATTATTTAATTTTCAGATCAAATACATTTAGATTTTCCAAACAAGATTTATTATTCATGCATGATGGTGAATGAATGAGGTGATAAAAATTAAATCTATTATATTTTTTGGATTGAAAATTTCAAGTTAAAAAATTATCTTTATTCTATCTATTAATTGAATAAAAAGAAGCCATTTTGTTTGTGATTTGCACATGGTAAAAAGAAAAATATTATAAACAATTATTCTTATTATGAATTTTGTTGTACCAATATATTTATACAATATTAAAAATACACATTTATTTAATAAAATACATGAAATATACATTTCAGTAAATCAAAGACACACATATTCAGAATTTCATGAAACTTATTAAGCAGACGAATATTTGACCACTACAGCAAATCAAACGTACACCCTCTTTAAATATCATTAAATCCCACAAAATCACCACAATTATCCGGTCAATAATGGAAGGTGTAGACCTCTTCCACCCCTGCCTCGAGATTCTCGAGATAGACGCGGATGCTTCGAGATTCACACTCGAGGAAAGGCGCACACAAGGCGAGCCCCCGAACACTTAACCATACCACACAGATAGGTATCCCCCCCGCAAAAGCACAACACCTGTAACCTATTCCAATTTCCAACCCGGAATAAATAAAACATAAAAACAAAACAAAAAAAAAAACACCACCCCCACAGCACAAGAAACCTACACACACACGTTCTGAATCCACGAATCCCCCCTTTTTATTTCGGTTTTGTAATTCCCATTTCGAAAACCCGAAGAGCAAGTTTCCTCTCTCAAAGACAAATAAATCCCTTCAGAGGATAAAAAAGAGAAACTCAATCGTCTCTCTCTCTCTCTCCCACATCAGTTCTGTACGGTCTCTCGATCCGCCTCTGTTTTATCGGACTATCGCTTCGGTTAGGGTTTTGTCTGACGGAGGATCCCACGGTGGTGGTGGTGGCGGCGGCGGCCGGTCGTCTGTCTTGAAACAGCGGTTCGTTGTTGGGGATTGGTCGTTCGGCCTCTATTGGGTTTTTTTTTTTTTTTTGACGAGTATAGTTTCCGGCGTCTGTTATTAGGGTTTCGGGTTCATTATTTTTTGAGAGGTGTTGGTGGTTTGATCGATTGGGGTTTTGTTTGACGGAGTGTCCTGTGGTGGTGGTGGTGATTGCGGCGGTGACGCCTGCGGCCCGGAAGGGGCGAGTCCGGTTGGGACTCTTGAGAGCGGTCGGTCGGTCGTTCTTAAAAGGGAGGGCTTGCGTTTTGCCCTGGTTTTGGCTTTTCGTTCCATTCGGCCCTTATTGGGCTTCCATTTTCCGAGGGTTATGGTGTACGCCGCCTGTTATTAGGGTTTTTTTTTTTTATTGGTTTCTTTGCGATGTTTGTTATGGTTTTCTTGGGGTTTGTTCGTTCGATTTTCTGTGTGACACCCCAGTCAGTGTGGGCGGTTTATGTTTGCTGAACCACCACTCATCGAAGATGGATCCCTAGAATTGGTTCATTCAATCCCTTCTGTTCATCTCTCTCTTGTAATCCTAACCTTCCACAGTTTCCACTGATTAGAACGCAGGGAATGTTTCTTGTTCAGTTTAGTTTTACCTCTCTGTGAGGGAGGCCCTATCTGGGTTTTTCGTTGAGAGGGATTCCTGTGAGAGCCTGTATTAGGATTTGAAGTATATTGAGGATTTAGGTTTGCCTGGGTTCAATATAATGGTCGATAATCACAATGGAAAGAAGTGAACCCTCGCTAATCCCTCAATGGTTGAAGGGACCCATCAGCAATAGCAGCAACAACAATGTCAGCAGCAGCAGCACTCTCTCCAATTTGAACCACCATTTCCCATCCTCTTCACATTCTGGTACATTATGCTCTTTTAACGTGGATTTCTTTGTTTGGTTATTTGTGCATAAAATTATTTGTGTATATGTACTGTAGATGAGCTTTTGACTACACAATCACCGAGGAATCGCAACTCAGGGCGTGAACAGAACGGTTCCCGATCGTTGTTGTCCTCCTCGTCTTTTCGTAGAGGATCAAGGGCCAATGGATCATCCACAGAGAAGGATGGTTCGAGGGCGTACAGCAGCTTTGGGAGGAGCCGCCACCACCGTGACAGCGATCGGGAGAGGGACCTTGACTGTCGTGAGAGGGAGAGGCCCTCTCGTCTCCATTTCGGGGACTACCCAGATGTTGTTACTCATCGTGGTGAGAAGGAGACTCTAAGGCGCTCACGCTCAATGGTTTCGGGGAGGTCTGGCAGTGGGGAGTTGTTGAACCGAAGGTCTGTTGATTTGAGCGGGAATGGCTTTCTTGGTGGTGGTGTTCATAAGGGTTTGTCTGAGAGGGACTTTCCATCATTGGGGGCTGACGAGAAGCAAGTTGGTTCAGAGATAAACCGGGTAGCTTCTCCTCGTGTGGCAGCGAGCCTTCCTATGGGTAGTTCGGCGATGATTGGGGGTGAGGGTTGGACTTCGGCTTTGGCAAACTTGCCTGGTGTGATTGGGGGTAGCAATGGTTCTTCCCAGCCACCTGCTCCTTCCACGCCCACTGGATTGAATATGGCTGAGACATTGGTGCAGGCACCTTTGCGAACTCGTGTAGCTCCACAGGTGAATTTTGTATGATATGCATATTTATATGTTTGTTTTGGTTGGTTCTGAAATTAGTTTCTCATTGAATGCTGTTATATAATTCCATTGGTTCAGGTATCTTCGGAAACTCAAAGGCTTGAGGAACTTGCACTTAAGCAGTCCAGGCAGTTGATTCCAGTGACCCCTTCAATGCCTAAAACATCTGTAAGATTCATTGCTCTTATCTTTGTTTAGTTTGTTCCACGCTTAATGTTTATGATTTACTCTAGATGCCATGGTCAGATTTGCTTGCTCCTCATCCACTTTAGCTATTATCTCTTCTACATTGGCAATGAATGATTTAGGTTGTCATCTATATTATTACTAGCATTATAAAGGTATCATTCGGGAAATTTCATCATATTATATTTCATTTATTTATTATTTTGTGTGTGTAGTGGCGGGGGGCCAGGGGGGGGGGGGGGGGGGGTTAAATTGTGTGGATGTCCTCATGAGAGATTTGATCGATTGGTCTGATAGTCATCAAAGTCATGTTTTAGCGTTTGTGTGGTGATAACTGATAAGTATTTGAGGTACTTTGTTGATCATTGGAATGAAATTTTTAAAGGTATAGTGGAATGCTCTCCATTTTGATTATATGAGGTATGCTGTTTCTGTTACTTTATAGTTGAATGGTGTTTTTCATTATCTTCGAAACACCTTAAGGGGGTATTATTTAGGCTTGCTTTCCCATGAGAGTGGCCACTCAAACCTGAAGAGATGGCTTTCTGGCTTCCCAAGTGATTCCAGTGTACACATTATTATTTTGAAAGATAAGCTCATTCCTCACAAGCAATATCCTCCAATGTACCTAGCTCTCTAAAAAAAAACTCCAATGTACCGCATGAGGAATGATCCTGAAGAATTTGACATCCTTGCTTCTATCACCCTTTTTTTAAAAAGAATTTCTGTGCCTTTAACATTTGTAAAAGCACAACTTTCATTAATAACTAAACTCACATTGGCCTTAACATTAACATTGTACATGCAATCAAATAAGTAGTGGTACTGGTTTTGTATTCAGGGGGTTCATTTATTATTCACAAGTAATTGCTTTGTGGGTGTCGAGTAGTTCCTCAGTAGAGGAGTCCTCTACTCCGAACTCATTCGGCCTTGTTTTGTTTACTCCCCTTCGTTTCCTAGTTTTTGGGCATTCCCTTTATTAATATAATTTAATATAATGTGGTGATCGCCTACTGTTTAGTTTAGAAAAACCGAGAGGTGGTTACATGATTCCTCCTCAATACTGCAAAGTTTGCAAAGGATTCCATTATTTACCCATTTAGCCCAGTAAATTTTGGTGAGAAGCTTGTCGAGGGAAAGCAACCACTTGGAAGTACCACACATTAAATGGTATACGGAGGAGTTCCAAATTTGGCAGACACATCTTGCAGCATGGAAAGTGTCTATTGAGGCATTAGTAGAATGACTTCAAGGGGATCTCTTCCAATACACTGTATTGTCATTTCCAACTCAAGATTCTCCTTGTGAAGTGTTGCTAGAAGAGAGATTTTAAATTTAGGGGGTGCATTATTGGAATTAAAATCAAACTTGAAGTGAAATGATGTTTCATCTTGAAACCCTTAATCATCTTCTATAAAAAAAATAGGCTCCAGTAGGCTTTTTTTTTGTAGACTCTGATTTGTTGTTTTTTCGCTATTTTTGGGTGGCTTCTTGCCCAACCCCCTCTTTTTTATTATTATTATTATTATTTTTTTGGTTTTTTTTATTGTTCTACAAGTTAGTGAAATGTAGGCGACATCCCACATTTCATCTACTGAGAAGAAGCGAAGTAGTAGGATACAAGATCAGAGAAACTGGGATTAGTAAGTGCAAAAGATTAACCAAGCTTTTGTGGGGGGGGGGGGTAAAATTTTTTTTGACAGTTCAGGCTTGTCGAAGAGTTTATTTATTTTGAGAAAATGTAAATCCCTCAAATTAAAAAAAAAGGAGATGAGACAGCTCCGTACAAAGAAAAGATAGCTAATGAAATAATTATACTCCCAGTCTCCCACAAATCAAGTCAACCTTTTTAATTGATGATCTCCACTCTGAACTACCCGAACCACGCATTAGCCAAGATGATGGAAGGTGGCTCCACGTTAATAACTTGGACCCATGATTTAAGAAGAGAGGAAATCGCCGCCCGTGTATTTTTCACATAAACCCTCTTATGTTGGAAGATGCATTCATTACGAGTCAACCAATGCCCTAACAAACCACTTGTGGGATTAGCCATTGGAATTTGACAATTACTTTGATCACTTCTTTCGCCTCTTGCGAAACCATGTCCACATGCCTTCCATATCTCTAAAAGAGCAATTTGACTTGAGGCCAAACCAACCTTTGCCCAAATTTGAGAACTGAATGGAAACCAGAGCAAAGATGTTGCCTTGCCAAGCCAACTCTAAAGCTACGACACGCTCATTTCAATCGATTGGTTTTAGTAAGGGCTTTGTCATGGGTAAGAGTCCAAATTAAACATCGAATCTTCGACAACACGACCCAAAGGGCATTCATGCCTAGTAATGAGGATATCTTATGGGGGATGTTTTTGAGCTTTTTGTAGGAGGACTTTACTGAGAAACTAGTGCGTCCACTGTTCAGATATGCGGTTTGTGCGGCCACATATGTGGTTCGATCTAGGGACCGAACCACATATGGCATCATAGATTTTGGAGAGGAGAGACTTGGTTAGTGGAGGAGTGACTTGATATAGTTGTATCCTGTACAAAGTGATTCCAGGACATTGTACTGGTAGCCTGAGACTTCAATATTGCTCCATGCAACACATCTCTTATAAAATATGGCATTTATTTATTTCTTGCATTTGGTTGAATGGTTTTTTGAATAAATGCAATTATAATCATCATATTTTTTTTTGTATATATCAATTATTAAATAGTTTGCAGATGGGATCTGCAGCGCAAAACTATAGGATCAGGAAGAAATCTTTAATTATTCTGTCTTAATTGAATACCTGACTGAATTTCAACTGGATAGGCCTTTTCCCTATGGACAATAGTTTACAAGATGAACCCTTCCATAGTTCCATTTGACCCATTCCAGCAATTCAAACCCCTATGTAACGCTGACACAGACACTCCTACACGTCAGTTTTTTTTAAAATAATACATGGATACAGCAGGGACTCGGCAACAAAAAAAACGTGTTGCAAATTTATATACATCCATGTGAAGTAACAAACAAGCAATCCACAAAAATATTATGGACACAACAAAACAAACATAGCCTGCATTCCCACTATCAATGGAGAAAAAAATCAAATGGAAACTTGTGATAAGTATGTGACAGCAAACGCATCTAGAAGACGGATAAGAGGAAGAAAAGAAGAAGATAAAATGATAAAGAAAACAGAAATAATAATTGAAACCAAACTGTTGGTCTTATGTATTTGATTATAAGGTTGTTTTTGACTTTCTTGTACTTAATTCAAATATTAATTTGGTTAACTTTTAAGGAGATCTATAGGATAAATTTATTTTTTGTATTCTAACTCTTTGTATGCATTTTGATTTGCTATTAATTTTCTCGCATTCTTAAATCGATAAATGGGTTATAAATTTCTTTGGTCAGTAATTTTCTCACCCAACTGATTCAGTGGGGGCATTAGTTCAAGTTGAACTTATATGGTGATGTTTGTTCATTAGTAATTACTGGACAAGATGCTTAATTCTGAATTTACAATCAAAATACTATGACAAGACAAGATGTGCAGCTGCCTTTGTTCTTGCTTTTTCCGTGATTTGGTTCAGTGTTGGGCCCGCATCTACCATATTTGAATGGGCTTGTGGAAAATTGAATGCCCGCGATTGGCTTACCTAGCTTATGGATTTTAGAATTTTTTTTTTATCTCAAATAAGATCATATGTTTTGTGGAATTGTCACAGTTTTCTCATGCTGTGGTCTATTGTCAGGCTCTCAGCACTTCGGATAAACTAAAGCCCAAGCCAGCTAGAAGCAACGAGTTGGCAGCAGCAACCAAGGTTGGTCAGCAGGTGTCCTCTCAGCCTGCTAGCCATAACCCTCGTGTTTCTGTTAGATCCGATGTTTCTAAGACGTCTCAAGTAGGGAAGCTTGTTGTTCTTAATCCTCCTAAAGAGAAGAATGGCATCATTCTCGCTACCAAAGACACTCAAACCAATGCAAGTGGACCTGCTAATAACACCGTTGGTGTTGTCTCTTCTACTCAGTTTGCATCCCTGAGAAGCCCTAACAACTCAGCAATGTCTGTTCCTGCTGACCGTAAGGGAGTTGCTTTATCAACAACGCAGAATTCCACTGTGCCTGATAAAAAAGCTATTTCACAGGCCCAGGAACGAAATGAGTTTTTCAAATCTCTTCGAAAGAGAAATTCAACAAATCATTCACCCATGGTGTGTGTCTCTGAGAAACCAGACCAAGATGTGACAGGGGTTGATGCTGGTGTTGTCAGCAAGGTCAAGTCTGATGATGCTTCTGTCGTGGCTTCTGGGGAATCTTGCTGTATTGAGAATGGGAGCAGTGAGGAGCTCCCATGTCCCGATCCCAATGAGGAAGAAGCGGCATTTTTGAAATCGCTTGGGTGGGAGGCGAATAATAGAGAAACAGCCCTGACACAGGAGGAGATTTGTGAGTTTCTAAAGGTAACTAATCTTACAATTTCTTCCATTGCATCATTGGTTTGCTTGCTCAGGAAACTTGCAAATGTTTGAAATGCTGAAAATTTAAAAATGATACATTACCCTTTGTGAAGTTGCTAATCGGTGTTGTTTCCAATAATGGTTTATGCTGGGAACACGGGTTATATCATTGTCTAATAAATCATCAAAAACATCCTCTGATGCAAAGGGTATTGTTGATGAGCATTAAAATGTGTAGTACATTGAAAATTACATGGTGTATAATGAATAGCTCATAGCTATCAACTTAATAGAAACAAGACAAAACGCTGCAACTTCTAGGATATCAACAGTGTAACCCATATGATATACTAACTTTTCTTGTGTTCTCCGCTTCTGCAGAAATCAAAGGATAGGCTGCCACCCAAATGGAAATCTCAAGTGAGCTGCAGTGTTGGTATCTCTGTTGGTTTAAGCTCTGACTCTGAAACTGAGGCGTGATTTTCTTATTCTCTGCTGCTTCATAGATTGGGAGGTGGTTTTATGTTATAGGTTTTCTTCTTCTTTTTTACTTCTCATTTTGTTTTCTTTCAATTGATATATTGAGAATGTAGGGAAAAAATGGTGAGAAGCGGGGTGGCTATGAAAGCATGCGCTGTTGATAGATTGAGGGAGGGTCTTTTTTCCCTCTCCCTTTTTTTGCGAAAGTAAAAAGTGGAAAATAAGTTTTAGGTGCTTTCTCATACATGTTTTTTTTTTCTTTCTTTCGGAAGCATTTTGATGACGGGGTATCACATAGCTATGGAAAGTTGAGGTTCTTTCCTTCATAATTTTAGTTTCCGCAAGCCTCAATCGACAAGTATGTATTGTGCTGTTTTATTGATGATTTTACACAGGTTTGACATGATTGTCAGGGAATCAATGTTCCAACATCAGGCAGCAGGTATTTGGTATCAATATTTTCTTAACGCAGCAGGTATTTGGTATCAATATTTTCTTAACATTCATCATATGCAAATCTGGTTCCTGCATCATTATATTCATTAAGTGCTTTTATTGGTTAGGGAAATTAATATTTCTGTGATAATCATGGTTAGGTCATTCGTTGGCCTTTGGTTGTGGCCTGGTCTGCCTTTGTGGCCCCTGCATTCAGATACGCTAACAGGTGGTTTGTGCTGGGTTTCACTTGGAGTATCTGATTGTTAACATTTTTTAAGTGGTTTTACCTACTTGGTGAGTGGCCTTTTGTTGTATGGGGTTGCAGAAAGTTAGGTCTAATTCAGAGTTTAGTTCCTAGCATCTCTAAGAAACCTTAACTATTATTGGTTATGAAAAATATTACCCCCTTTTGCAGCCCAAAATGCATCTGCATCCTTTTCGAATTTTTTTTTTAAAATAGTATGTTTTATTCTAATCTTATATTACTACATTTTTATTTTTTATTTTTTTTGTGAAAAATGATGTACTCTAATGAATTTGTGAGTTCATTTATTTGCTGTGTTTTTTTTTTTTTTTTATAAAAAAATTTGGCATACAAGTTTATTATTTGCTACGCCGCGTACAGTCTCATTTTTAGTTAATGAAGTGTGAAGGAAGCTTGCATGTACAATTTTATTGGTTTTTTTTTTTTTTCTATAAAATGCAATACTTTGTTAAAAAAATATATCTTCGAGACTTGAGAGAAAGGGGAGGGGGGAGTGAACTGGACATTGAACCAAAAAAATGTTTTTTTTGTAATCCTGTTTGCAATCTTGCAGTATATATTTTATTATAAAAAATGTAAAAATTTTATAAATTTAATATGAGTATGGAATTTATTTTTTATATAAAAAATGTACATTAATTAATTAAAAATGTTAGACTTGATCCAAAACTTAAACTATATATGTTTTTATTTTTTTAAACATTATCTAATGAGATATATGTTTTGATAAATGATAGATATCATTTCATCTTGAGTTGAATAAAAGTGTAAGAAAAATTTATCGAGATATATATTTTACTAGGTTTTTATTAGGATATATAGAATTATATTTTAAACAGTAAAAAAAAAATTGAATGTAAAGATGTCCTCTCTCTCTCTCTCTCTCTCTCTATATATATATATATATATTAGAAAAATGAATGCAATCTTGTAATTGGGACAGTAAACCGGGTTGAATGTTACATTTTTCAAAAGAGATCAGATTAGGCTGGACAATTTGATTGTTCATCGTGATTGTGATTGTCTGACTTTATCATTGGAGATAAAAAATTTAATTAAATCATAAAAAAGAAAAGGTTAGAGTTTAATTGATTCTAATTTTAAAAATCTAGCAGAATATTTTAATTATAATGTCTCAATAAGATTGAACAAAACGCTTTTGTGGAATCGTTACAAAGAATTGTGGTTGGAATAGATGTAATCTTCACATCTTAAAGCGGAGAGTTCAAGCAATTTGCAGATGATGTTGATAATATATAGGTGAGGTTAAGACATGAATTTCTTTTTTTCGTCTTTTGTTGTAAGTAGTTCTTCATTTTGTCTTCATCATGAAATCTTTGTCCGACTCTTCCATCAGTATTCTTGACCAGGAGCATTGACATTAACGTAGGTCCCTTTTAATGGAATGAAATACGCCAACAAAAACCTGGCACCATATGTACCAATTTGTGACCACTCAATGTCCTTGTGCATAAGTCATGCACAAGAAATGAAGGGTTCTTCACATGGACTTTTTTAATACCATTTTTCTTCTTCTTCATCATCATCTCTTTTTTTGTTTCAAGGTTCGTTCGTCTACTAATAAAATCCTCAGGTTAGCTAGGTTTAAAGTTGGGTAGATTTTGAAGATTCTGCTTTTACAATATTCATATTTAGGGCTTGTTTGGATTCGCAGTAGAATGATGTTGACGATACAAAAACTGAAAAGTTTTCATCTCGAATGCAAACAAAAATTGACATTGGGCATTTTGATGTATTTCATATGTTTTTATATTACGAAAAAATCGACGTTCGAGAAGCTGTGAAATCAATGTTTCTTAGATGCTGGATTTGAAGAGTGACTTTTTGAAAAGCATGCAGATTCAAATGGAGCTTTAATCTACTTTCAAACACCCCAAGCGTTCTCAATTTTTGTAGAATGCCAAAAACACTTTTTAAGAAATTTTATTTTATAAATGTTATTGCAAATTAAAGCTTTTTTTAAAACACGCTTTTCACATATGGTTTTTGAGAAGTCAAATGAATACTACACACACATTTTTATATAGGGCACATCTATTCCCACCTGTCTATTTGCTTATCCCCCCACCCACCCAGAAACAAGAGAAACCCAATTTTTTTTTTTATCTCGGAAACTATTAACCCCACCAAAATAAACAGAACATTGACTACGACACACCGACTCCCTCGCCGCCTGATCTCATCGACGGCCTCCTCGCCATTGGCACCCACGGCGTCGGCGGCGTCCTCTCCAACGAGATCGCCTCCTCCACCACCGAAGCCAAAGCCGAAGCACAATTAGAGATTAATTTGAAGCTCGTCAACGTCGAGCTTGAGAAGGTCCTCCTCGCAGAACCGCCCAAAGACATGCGTCTGTCGATGTTGAATCGGACAGTGAGCCTATCACGGTGTGTTCACTGCAGGGATACCTCTTTGGGTCGCCTGTAGAGATGGCGGAGACGAGAATGACGAAGAAGGAGGAGCTGTTTATCAGGGCGAAGGAGGAGGAGTCGATGAGAAGGAGGCGAAGAGGATGGCGTTGGAGGAGAAATCGACGGCGGAATCAATCTCGGAGGGTTGGCGGAGGCGCGGGCAGTGAGAACAGCAGAGAGAATGAGAGTGGGATTAGAGTTTGGTCAGTTGTGAATATACATGGTGGTGTGTTAAGAAATAACAAAAAAAAAATAAATGGTGGGTTAAGTTGTATGGTGGGATCAGTTATTAAGGTGGTGGGCCTAGACCTTTCCTTTTATATAGTATAAATTCACTGTCGGTCAATACTGTTGTCATTTGTTGTCGGCTTCACCAATCAGCCAAATTTTTGTTTTTGTAATTAATGTAATTGCTATGTTTGATATTTGGGACCAAGAAGCATACGATAGATAATAAATAGATGTCATATAATTGTTGGTCATTAATTGTAGAATAATTTTCATTTGAATTTTTTTTATTTTTAAATCCTTATAAATTATATGATTTAGTTATCGATCTCTCATTTTTTATATTTTAATTTAAATTCACATATTTAAAGAATATGTTCATTTTTAAATCAATTTACGTTATTCATGGATTATCTGGTGATAAGTAATGGTGCTTACTTTTGTACACAAATCAATGGAAATGACTGATGTAATTATTTGTTGATGTAGACATATCATTTATGCGATTATGCAGAAATCTTATCCATTTTTGTCTAATATAACCTAAATAAGTTAATCTAATGCGAAGTCTTGGTTGGCCATTTCACATGTTATGCGTATTTATAAGACTCTCAACTCGTGTAATGTGTGCCCTTATGTTCATTGCCTTTTCTCATTTTTTGCAAGGAAAACGTTACACAGTCCATTCAGCATTTCAGCCCCCAATTCTAGATGTTTTGATTTTTTTAAAAACTAATATTCCTCCTTCGGTGAATTATTTGTTTTTAGGAAAATAATATATATATTCTAATGAATTGTGTAAACTTTTGTGTATAAAAAAATATGAAAAAATTAAATACCTCATTCATGTGAATATATGATATTAGCGAAATATTTTAGATTAGAGTTTGGGGCTGAAAAATAACCATGTATAATAATACTCTTTATAATAGTGTTGTTGGATGGAATGTGATCCGGTGTGTTTTAAGCATGAAAAAATTCTCTCTTAATCAACTAGAGGACGTCATGTAGATGGCACAATGCATTCAAAGTATGTACACACTGATTTTCTGTAAATAACATCAAAATTGGTGACGATACAAAGAAACTCTGTGTTGATCACACTGATCTTCGCACTTGCTGGATGCCCAAGTTTTAATCCAACTACATAAGATGTGGATAATTATAAAATGAAATGAATCATCATTTATAAGTGATGTCAAATGATTTGATATGTAGGTCCGCCTTATATTTATCAATAGAATAAATTGGATAGAATAAAACAATTTTAGAATACTAATACCAGTTTATTCCCACCTATTTTAACATAACCATACCTAAAAAATTAAATTTAGTTTATCATAATATCTCGTTGAAATTTTCTAACGTTTAATTTGAAAAAATAGTTAAGTTGTGGATGAATGACTCTTTGAAGAGTATTCTTGCATAACTTAAAATATATATTTAGAAGAAGATAATCATGCAAAATTGAAATCTTTTGAGAGATGTTGGAAACAGGATCTCGCCGATAATATGTGACAAAATAAGATTTTTTATAAAGATGTTCATGCATGCAAATAATCCTAATTAATATCCAAAGAAACACCATTTAAATTATAAGAGAGAGAATATAAGAAGAAAGAGTGTCCTAATGAATAACTACGAGTGCTCCAGTGAAATTCAGAGAGGGAGGAGTTGACAAAAAAAAAAAGGGGGGGGGGGATCCTTTTGTTGTATCAGGCGCCTTGTTCTCATGATTATCTCAACCACTTTTCAAGTCTTTCTGGGGTTGTTTTAAAATTCACAGCTATAATGTGTTTTTAAGTGTAGAAGATTAGATGAGATCGATGACCAACGTGAGAAATGCCTGTTTTATATAATATACCTCTTAAATTCAAAACATATTCTTCGTTAGATGATATTTAATTAATATTTAAAAAAATTAAAATATGTGAAAATTAAATTTAAAATTGTACCTAACATTATTCATATTTTATATGTCGTGTGTTAATAGGTGAGACAATAAATGTGTTGGTCAATAAAGATGAGTCAGGACAAAATTATTTAGAAAGCTAGCATGGGGAGGTTCTGAAGTGGTCTTATAGTCAAAATAATTATTTTTCATGAAAAATAATTTATCATTTATATGATGCTTCATAATTGATCCACACATGAATGTCCTCAGTGGTCATAGCACAACGGTTCATGGTTTACCTGTGTTAAGGGTAGGTCTTGTGTTCGAGTTTTGGTGCTGACTTACCCACCTGTTTGTTGACGATTATTCGAAAGAATTTTATGTGCAAACAGGCGGATGTAGCATTTTCAGCTCGATCGTAAGATCAGCCACGAGATTTCCTCCGATATAAACAAAAAAACCCTTATGATACAATTAGATCTAGGACCTGGACCTGTAATTTAGTGGAAAATAAGAAAAAAATAAAAAATAAATTATATCCATCCATGAGGTGTTTCCTCGTAATTGCCACTTTGACATTCAACAATGACTTGGCACTTGGCTAAATTGACATCATGCTATAAAGATTTTTTTTTTTTTTTTTAGAAAGATAGATATTTGCTATCCGATTTTCATTGGATGAATATCGAAATGAATATCGAATTACAAACTTTATTGGGGGAAGGGGGGGGGAGGATGAGGATGGGGGATATATAGGATACATAAGTAATTACATAAGAACAAAAGACTCGACGCTCTCCTCGACCTCCCAGGTTAGATAAGGCATCTCCACCCGAGAGGATTAGACGCGCCTGTGACTCCTCCGCCTAAGGCTACATCCGCCCCTTGCCTCTCTATGAATCTGTTCCAGTCCTTGAGCGCTGCCCCAAACGAGTCCCACATGTTCTCGAGATACACGCGACTTTCATGAAACATCACCTCGTTTCTGGTACGCCAGTCCATATCTCCACGGGCACTATAGCTTGAGACCGTGTCCCTGCCTCTACATCCGTCACGCTGCTGAGCATTGCCTTCCCAAAACATCATGCTATAAAGTTGAATGATATTCTAATACCATTTTATAATAAAATGTAAATAATATATCTGGTATTAGAATATTTTATATTATTACCAGACTATGGATTAATAGCCCATTTGATAGATGAATTATGACTCCTCTCCTTTATATTATATCCAAATTTCACTTGACTGTAAATTTAGCATTTAATTAGAAAAGATGTACATATCATAAAAAAGACCAGTGAAAGACGGAGTGATTTATACAATAATACAAATTAAAATTTCAAAGATAAAAAATGGATTAATTAACTTCTTAATTATTACAATATAATACAATATAGCCAACAAAAAAAAGAGTTAACCTGTTCCTTTTGGGATGTACTACTTTACATAAATAATAAAAAAAATGTGAATTGACTTGATGTATGTAGATTTGGCATGTATAGTGGATTTATTCTTGCATTATATATTTTTATTTTTCAACACTAAATCAATGAATGGTTTATTTTAGCTACATCAATTATTTGGTTTGACGTTGGATATTGATGTTGTGGTCTTCCTAGTTGCACTGTTGGATTTATGTCATATATGTTGACCAACTTGAAATAGTAAATTAACCGATTCAAGGTGCAAAATAATAATTTGTCATAACACATGAAGTAATCCTTGAATTTGAATTTTCAAATGGACATGTATAGTAAAAGCTGATGAAATAGTTGAACAATTGATCTACCAAGACCACAATAATATATATTCTCATCCATGTACATCTTTCAATAAATTTCCACAGTCACGAACTTGATTGACCTTCCTATATATCATCGATCACTATGATTTTTATGAGGTTGATGTGAATTGAAAAAAAATGGAATAATTTGCAAATAAAATAATATAAAAATGAAGTAAGAATGAGACTTGTAACAACAAAGTAAGCTCAAATTTGGGATGCTAGAAACACTATATTTTACGTGAGTTTTGATATACTCAATTCTAGAAAACATTTAAACAATTGTTTCCCAATCATATATATTCATTTATTTGGAGGTTACATGTATTTTAAAAATACATAGTGATCAAACTCCATAAAAGTGTATATGATATCAAAGTACATAGTCCACTATGCTTGTAACCTTGTTGTGATGATATTATTTTTTAGGAAAATGATATGTTCAACCCCTCCTGCTGCCTTAATTACAATTCACAACGGTTTATTTTTCTTTTTAAATCACACACTTTTCCATTAAAAGTACACGCTGTTATATGATATGAAATATCTATTGAGATATATTTTTATCATTTTTTTGTTAAATTTTTTTAACGTCATATTACATTAACACAACGTATGAATGAATAGTAAAATTGTACGACTGTTTCAGCCGTCTATTTTATTTTTCTTTATAATTTCATAATATATATTTGGTTACGCTGTGTTAGAATAAACGGGTCAAATACCCATGATGGGTTGACCCGCCTGACCCATTTAGTGAGTGAAATGGATGTGATGTAACATTAATTTGTGAACAGTCACATCTATTGCATCTTCCTATCTCTTCTTTATTATTGATCACATATCATAAGAAATCAAAAGAGAGGGCTCTTGAGTTGTGAAAACTATTTGAGAAGTCCAAACAGATTTTTGTGATTCCTCAAAACTTGAGAAGCATTGATTCATCTACTAGAAGAGATCGCATTTCATTGCAAAGATCAAGAGATAACCGGAATCTTGATCTATTTGTTTCTTTCACATTGGCTGACATAATCGGACAAAGTTTGAACTCAAATTTGGCTTTTACTATGTGTTTCCATTGTTAATGACACGTATTATATCCGCTGATCGCGGCGTGTTTGCGAAGCTTGTCACATTAAATTCGTAATCAACCTTCCAGGTCAACTTGTCAATCACACAGCACCTATTTGTTTATTAATATCTAAATTGATTTTCTTTGTTATATTTTAATACATCGAAACAAGAATAAAAAGAATTTTTCATAGTTTTTTCCATTAAAGTTGTTGCGTTTGAAAAAAAAAAAATTTGTTTAGATAATTCTACTTTTACAGCTAAATTTCCAAACAGGACGGGCCTTAGTTATGTATGAACTATATAAACAATGAATATTTCAAGAATATTAAACAAATATAAGTTTTCAAGAAATTTAATTTAAAAAACAGTTAACTATAAATGAAAAGCTTTAATACTGGCTACCAGGTACACAAATAATTAAGCTTCCCTTTAGGCATTAATGGCATTTAAAGTTGTTCGATGAATTGAATAGGTGGTTAACTTAAGAAAGTTGTGTATATATACATGTCCATAGAAAGATACGAATAGTACTGTAACATAATTTTAATGCATAAAGAGTTGAAAAGCAGAGATGGGAGTTGCCCAGAAACCTCACTTGTTTATCTGCTTTGAAAGCAGAGCACTGACCATCATCTTGTGAGTACTCCCTGTGGTACTAGCCCCTCACCTAGTGTTAAGGTGATGAGAGCACCTTTGATAATTTATTTGATGGGAGTCTGAGCTCTTTTTTTTTTTTTTTTTTTAAATATGATATGATGTCTTGCTACAAGGTGGGATTCATCTTTCCTGTGAAACTCTTGAATTAATTGTTTATTTGCTTTTGATCAATGCTGAAAAAATATCTCATCTCATTATGAAGTGTTTGAAGGTATGCATACCTCGTCTCCAACTAGCTAGCTTGGTTATTATCAGATTTGACCTATACTGCACCTATGGATTTCTTTTTCTATTATGCAGCATTAAATTTTGTCTTCCTGGACATTTGCTAAATCAATATATTTGAGATAGCATTTGTCTACCGATTTCTAAAAAAAAACATAAAATTGTTTCATTGAAAGAGCTGTGCTCAGTGACGGAGCCAAGATTTAATTGAGGGGGGGAGGGGGGGGCTCGAGCATAAATGACGAATGTGAAATCATCAATTTTTTTTACTTCAGATATTTCAAAACAACTGAATAAAAAAAACAAATATAGATATATATTGTCCAAAAAGATTATTAAAAAATGTCATTCATGAGTAGTTTCAAAGAAATGTTTCTACAACAGTACCCCTTGACGACTTTTCATATTATGGAAACGTTGCATGATATTTTTCGGTATCAATGCTATCAAAAATAACATTTTCGATGTATGTTAACAAACAACCATTCATCTTCCATCCGATTGCGCATCCTATTCTTCACAATATGCATAGTAGAAAAAGCTTTCTCAACTGTAGCCGTCGTAACAATTGGTAATGTAAGCACCAATGTAATGAGTAAATAAACATGTGAATACACAATATTCTTTTTCATCTCAACCATCTTCATAGCTAGATCACTAATCCCATTCACTTGTGAAAATTCATTACTAGAGGGCATATCAATGACATAAGCTTTAAGTTGATTATCAAGAATCAATAGATCTTTTTTAGAAAATTCAATGGGGTAAAATTCTACAAGATATTTAGATTAATTTTTGCTTATCGAAAGATGAGAAAGAATCATTGGGGCACAAAGATGATCACTTTTTTTTTTTGAACAAATGAGGATCTGTCTCAATAAAAGATTATTAGAGCTTTAACTAACCCATATGGATTTTAAAAAAAATGACTGTTGCATCATCTTGAAACTTAAAAAAAAAGCCTTTCAAGAAAATTAGCACAAATATACTCACAAAGCAATCCTCATACAATAACAACAAAACAAGCAAAAACAATAGATATCGAAATAATATTTCAACCCCAAAAAATAAAGAAAACACAAAACAAAATAAACATTAATCGAATCACAACTTTCAACATCAAAGAACCAAAAAAAAATTTAATCTTTGTCAACACCGAATCACCCATACCTCACTGAGAAGCAACTTTGACGTACAAAGGAACAAGAAAATAAAGAGTTAAAAAAGAATAAAAACCTTAAATGGGGTATCCTCTAAATGGGTTGAGTTGTGGTTTTGTGGGGACCTCTATTTTTGCTCACCCTTGTGAATATAAGCAACCGAGCATGGGACCACCCTTTTCTTTTTTTTATAACATATTCCTATATTACCCCCACTAAAATATGTATAATATTATTTTGTTCCATATTTTTTCATTTGTCCAAACACACACATTATTACATTAGTACCTTAAGTTTTTTTTTTCAAAATTTAAGCGGGGGCTTGAGCCCCCACCCCCTTGCCCCTTAATGCCTCCTCCCCTGGCTGTGCAAATATATAAATACAAACTGACTTTGATCAACTTACCTCCACACGAGTCAAGTCTTGTCCACCCGGCCACTCCGGAAAATGGATTGGATACCGAATGAAATGTCTCAAACTTAGGAAGATATTGATCACTTTGCTTCTCAGTGAACTCATGACTTTAAATGCAAATTTTTTTTTGTGTGTAATAAGAACTCATAATGCCCGTTCTTCAATGAAGGTTCTGCATGCATCCTTTAAGGATGGAGAACATGCATGGTTCTCTGAAAACTCCCTATGAGATCAAAATTAAACCCGCCGCAATAGCTAGAACTTAATAAGTTTTTTATATATATATGTAGAGAACCTGTTTTATATATACAACCAGAATGACCCAATGGTTTTTCCATATGTTGAATAGAAAACAAGACTTGAAGTTTTGAGGGGCTTTTATAAAAAAAATCCCAAGAGTAGCCAACATGGCATTAATGGGAACATGCATAGAAGCAAGCCTAATGATTAACTTATCATATTTCCTTCTTTTAGTGTGGAAGTGAAGCTCCAAAAGGCATCATAGAATACATAAACAAGTGGGGTGTTTCATGGGTTGCTATATATTAAAGTTAAGATGGAGAAGATTAAATTATATTTTGATTAGTGAGGTGCTATTATTTTATGTTACCAATCGATGGATTGAAAACTCATTCAATGGCGTGAGCTTTCCAGTTGACATGTTCAAGAATTTGATTCCAAGTCATATATTTCAGGGTTTTGCATGAGATGGTTTAAGAGATGATACACTTAATTTGGAGTACATTTTTGAACAAACACTACAACAAAAATAGCTTTCAGACGTTCTACATGACGATAACATAAAACTTAGCTCTGGTGAAATTCTATCACTATAAATATATTTTCTATGATACAAATTTCTATCAGTCATATTATCATATTTTAGTGTGTGTAAAAAAAGGATATATATGACCTCTAAAAATAAGTTAAAGTGACATGCATGAATAAACTGTCGTATAAAAATTAATTAAATATTCATTATTATTGGTAATATATATAATAATTTGTCCTATAATATACATGTCAGACACTAATGATAATTAACTATATAAAATAACAGACTGTTATATAAGTATTTGATTAACCCCAAACCGGCCAGACTGTTAAACCTTCATATATGTAGTTTTCCTCTCATAACTAGATTATATTTGAACTATATAATCTAATGTGTTATTCTCTTAGAAGACCATATTGAAAAGAGTTTTTTTTTTTTAAATAACCTCCAAAAACTTAAAATAAAACCTTAATTTATTTCTAACAAATCTGAATTAGCAAAAGTGACATAACTGATCTTTCATCGCGCGCAATTGCACGCCAGCATCCTTGTTATATCTTATACACATATTTTAGATCTTAATACAAATTTAATTCAATTCATACTTACCTCATAATTTAATTAATTATATATTTCTCACACCTACCATATCTGCAGCAGTTCAGAAATAGAATTGCTCCTCATAATATAAAAGATGTTGCTATCAGCAAATCTCCTTCCAAGTCGTATTGTATGATAATTTCTCCCACATGCACATTTGGAAGCAAATGAAACACAGAACATGTTTTAATACATTACTATTAAATTTATTTCATAAGGTCAAGAGACTAACATCTTGCGTCAGATTATCTAAGCTTATACGATACATAAGATTAATAAAGTGTATCATAAGATCAGCAATTTATTTGTCATTTGGTGGATCTGATGAACTGTTTAACCAATTCAAATGGATATTAAATTTTCATTGATTTTCTGTAGTTAGTATAGTATTTTTTTTAAGGGGATGACTCTGAGAGAATCAAATTCTCATTAATGAAACAATCTTCTCACCTAAAAAATAATAAATACAATACAATAGGAACTCACAACTCACAAGACATGTAGAGGAGAAAAAATAAGAGTTCCGACCACATGCATGTGGAGCTTCTATTACATGACATGCATGAGATCAAATGTAAATGAAACATCACTTATTCATTTATAGTAGAGATGATGAAACAGTATTGTATTACGTTTTTATAGGGTAATTGTACGAAACAATTTTTTAAAGCATGTAATTAATGAAACATATATCTTTATAAAAGTAATGTAATATAATAAATTGTATATAAAAATAATAACAACATGTTTCATTTAATGAAATATATTAGTGAAATGAGATTACATACAAAGTTGCATATAACGATTACATATACATCTTTAAACAAAATCCTGCATAAATCACAATATCTAAGGTAGTATGTGAAATCTCTAAATATCACGTCATCCAAGATAGTATGTGAAATCTCTAGCTAATAGATTCTACTAATATATTTTATTATAAAAAATATAAAAATATATACACTCAATTAATTAGATCTATAATTCAGTTTTTTTAATAAAAGAATGCAATTAGTTTATTAGATATATATGTATTTTAAAAAAAAATTAAATATGTTTGTATAAAAATCACAGTAAAAATGATTAAATTTATCATTTTCTTTGCATATAATTGGAATAGGGTCCACTAACAACTAAGCTTCTGCATGTCATTTTCTTTTGTCTTTTGTTAAATAAGAACTGAGACTTGATCAACCATTGAGTTTTTTTTTTTTTTTTTAAAAAAATTATACTGTAAGAAACCTTGACCATAAACAAAGTTTCTACCCAGAAAATAACAAGATAATAAAACTGAAGCAAAATCAACACAAGCTACACACTATGATTATATTTATATATGCTTAGAAAAAAAAGACTTGAGGCGCAACAAAACTTAGAAGGTCATTAAACTGAAAAGGACTTCCGTCCTTAGATTCCATGAGTTGACCATCACAACACGAGAAAACTCCCAAAACACCCTTTTCAAATCAATGTCTTATGTACACTGTAATTTTGGTAAGAAGGGCATAATTGTCATTCCATTTTGTTGCAGCATTTTATGCGCGTACATCTACATATATAGAGAGAGAGACATTAAGTTTGACTTTGGTGGATTAGAAACAAAGAAAAAACAAAAAGGATTTGAGAGATTTTTAGCATGCCATTGAAGGAAAGCAAAGATCATAAGAGGAGAAGACTAACATGATGAGATCATTTGATCTCTCTCTCAATATTAATGAAGAAGTTCATGATGGAGATGGTGAAAAAGAGGAAGACAAAGAAGATCAAGACATCAACGAAGTTGATGAAGTTGTTAAAGAAGAAAAAGATCAAGAGGAAGGTGGAGTTGAAGAGATGGAGCAGTCCGAGAATTCCATGTCAGATGAGGTACATAATCAAAACCCTATATGTACATATGCATGTGTTTGTGTTTGCTTTTTGTGAAAGCTTTAATTAAACAGCCATTTTTGGTCTTAGTTGTGTTCGTTACATAACGAGATGATTCGAATCAAGGAAGAAAACAAGTCGCTTAGACGTGCGATCGAGCATACGATGAAGGAACACTATGACCTCCAAAACAAGTTCTCCGAAGGACAACAGAAGTCTCAAGTATTAAAGGTATGCAATACTTCTTATATGTCTCTCACATGCATGTGTACACTCAATTATATACTAAATGATCCATCTCTTCCTAGGATTGCCCAACATTTCTTTCTCTCGGAAGTAGTTCCTCACAAGGATTTAATAGATCCCACAAAGAAATAGATAAGAAACCGATGGCTTCTTTGCGATCTCGAGAAGGCGATACGAGTGAAGAAGACAAGGAGCTTGGGTTATCTTTGAGGCTACATGAGAGGGGAGAAGCTCTTGATCAAGTACACAAGGAAGAGATGAAAAGCTGGACTGCTCAAGTAATTGATATGAAGAGTAGTACTGAATTGGTTGCAGGGATTGCAAACCATATGGCACCGCCGGCGAATAGGAAGGCTAGGGTTTCTGTCCGGGCGAGGTGTCAAGGACCTACTGTGAGTTCTTTCAATTCTATCCATGGATCTATCATTCTTTCTCCTGAAAAGAAATCTATATAATTATGTGATGATGTTGATTAATTTCATAGATGAATGATGGGTGTCAATGGAGGAAATATGGGCAGAAGATTGCCAAGGGGAACCCTTGTCCTAGAGCCTATTATCGTTGCACCGTTGCGCCTGGATGCCCCGTTCGGAAGCAGGTATATAATCAAAACCATATATTGACGTACAGGTTGGTGGAATAGTGGATGTATAGTCTCTTCATCGATGGTTGGATTAATTCATCAGTTTTTTTGTCAACTGAGACATAATTAAAACAATCACAAAACTCACTGAGTGACACGTATAATCAGTTTCCATTGTGATGAGATCCAACATTGACTAAATCCCATCCCATAAACACCACTTCATGATCTGATACCCTCGATTTGTCTGTCCACAGGTGCAAAGATGTGTAGAGGACATGTCGATACTCATCACGACCTACGAGGGGACACACAACCATCCCTTACCGGTTGGGGCGACCGCCATGGCTTCGACCACAAGCACCGATTCCTCGAACTACCTCTTCCACCATGGTGCGAGTTCAAGAGGAGCGCAGACGCCCTTCTCATATCTTAGTAGCCCACATCTACTAGATTCATCTTCTCCTAATGAGATCAGTTTCAATTACTCCACGAACGCCAACCACTCGCACGTGCAAGCCCTCACCCTAGGCGGACCTCCTCCACGCATCGCTTTGGACCCAAAGTTTACTGTTGCGATCACGGATGCCATGGATGGTCAGGTGGTTCAGAAGGCGGAGTTGGCGGCGAAGAAGGACGACGGCAAAAATGGTGGCTCAGGTAGTTGGGTAAGAGAATCTCCTCCACATTTGCAGTAGTAGAACCATTTTTAGGTGTGAAAAAAAAAAACTCTGTATAGGAATTCTTGGTGAGGCACGGCATTTGGCATTATTTATGTTGATTCGAATTTATTGATCTGTGGAAATCTTGGTGAGTTCAATAATATTTTGTCTTTGGGTGTGACAGAGTACAACTGGGTTTTATGTAGATGTATACAATGGTATGGTAGGTTTTTTTTTTTTTTTTTCATGGTTGTGAGAACTTGGATTGAAGAGCCACAATTAAAACCTTTTGACCTATGAAATTAATTAAAGATATCAAAATGTTATTTTTTTTTATTGCATGGCACATTGAACGATGAACTTAAAGTTTAATTTGGATTCTCCATGATTTCCATTAATAGAACTTCACGTAGCTAGGTCTTGAGATCCCATGTTGCAACTTGTGGTTATTCAAATTAACAATCTTTTTGTGCTTTTTTAAGTATTGCAATGGAAGCTACGAGTATGCTATGAAATGCAACAACAAAAAAAAGAAGTAAGATTGACATATGGTTTGACACTATATATTTATATCAATTGATGAATTTCAAAGGCTATTAGACTTGGTTTGTTGTTTCCTGATAGTCTTCCTTTTGCGTCCAATCTTTCGCTTCCTTCTTATGGCTATGTTATTCTTTCCTATGTTGTGGTTCTAAATATATGTATATTCCATATGGACTTACAAGTTAAAATCAGGGATATATGAGATACTTCTCCAGCCTAGGTTTATCTTTTGAACTGTTTTACTTTCGTGAGTATTATGGTGGAATACAATTTTGACTTTATAGATAAAAAAAAGGATAAAAAGTGAGCAATTATCACATATGGCGTTTAGACATTATTACATATAGGAAAATGTTGGATTCAATTTGTTTTACATATCAAAATTAAGATCAAACATATTTTGCTAAAAAAATGTATCTCTTCATTTCGAATCGAATGAATATATTTTTAGTAAGTGTAAGAAAATATGTAACGAGATATATGCTTCATTGAATTTTTAATAAAATATATAAGACTGTATTTTGAACTGAGAAAAAAATCAAGTGTAAAATCAGTCTTTATATATATTGTTTGTGTACATGTATCAATAACGGGCCGGATCAGGCAAAAACACATCCAAATACCACTCAGGCCCAGGCCGAGGCCCGTGGGTTGTTTTGTTTAACCGCCCGAGCTGGCCCACCAAACAAAAAAAGTCAGGCCCTTGGGCCTAGGCCTGTCCGTGGACTTCGGCCTGACGGGCTAGGGTTGGGATTGGAGTCCATCGGTGGGCTGCATGCCTTTATGTAATTTAGATACGTTAAAAAATTAAAGGGAAAATTAATTTCTGGTACATTTAAAGTTATTTTTAGGTCCTCATATCTCATTATCTTCTATTTCCATGTGCTTTAGCATAATAGCTACCAAATACACTATTAACATTTTCAATTTACTTTTTCCCTTCACCAACTTGAAACACTGTTAACAAGTTTGAGTACACTGTTAAGATGGAAGGACGAAAGAGACATAAGGGAGAAAGTCACAAGAGAGAGTAGGTGACGAAAAGGATGGGGGCAACAGGAGGCCGTTAACAGAAGATGAGCTGCCATATGAGTGAATGAAATAACGAGGGGAACAAAAAAAAGGATGAATGCAAAGGTAAAAATGAGAAAAATGGTAACAAATAATCTTTAATGGATGAAAAAACCTAGAAATAATACTCCAATTAACCTTATGACCTAAATATAAGTATGAATGATCCAGGACCAAAAAAAATTAAGAGGTTCCTTGATGGCCTGGAATTAATCTCCTCAAAAATAAGTTTTTAAAACATTAAAAAAAAAAGCTGCTCTCTCTCTCCCGCCATGCATGAAATAATAGGGCCCCCACCCACGGCAACGAGAACATGGGTCCGTCAAACGGCCTACGAGCCAGCCCGATCGGGCTGAGTCGTGGGTCGGGCCTAGACACAGAATGAGAACCGGGCTGAATATATGGGCCTAGGCAGACGGCCGGTTCCTCATGATGGTACTCAATGGTGGATGTATATATACTGCAAACAAATTAGTTTTGTATTATTACTTAATTTTGATCCCATAATTGAATACTGATGTGCTCTATGGGAAATTTTGTATGGGTTTTTTTTTGTTCGTTCTTATTTAATTTACTTATGTTGTGTAGAGACGTGGAACTATGTGATAACAAGAATAGATCATGTCCAGTCTTTACTCAAACTTATATTTAAATTTCATTAAAAATTTGAGTATAAAGTTTCATTTGATATGACGTGTCAATCATCAATTTATATTTTAGCCTTAAAATTTGAGTTTCATTTGATTTAAGTAAAAAATCGAATAAAATATTGATTTGGTATATGTAAAGATAAATGATTGAAAATATTTTTTTTGAGATTTTTACATAAATTTAAATTTAGATACACATTTAACTATAGGATTAGGAACAATCTTATATTAAGGGTAAGAATGGAAAAAAACACATATTTTTAATATTTTAAAACATAATATGAAATATTTATCAAATCTATCTATTTATATAAAGATATATTGAATGAAAAATGATAATAAGGGTCAAATATGAGTTTCAACGTTTGATCTCATTTTTTATCATGCAATAGTCATTTTTGATAAAAATATATTGCACGGTCATAGATATGTATCAAAAAGATCTTTCCAATGAGTAATTAATCACCACAATATACTTGAAAAGTTATAAATTTTTAAAAGAATTTCAAGAATAATTTAATTCTTATTTTTTGTGTATATATATATTTTTAAAAAATCACATTTTTACAAAATATTATTTGTTATTTTCAATAACTTTATTCAAAATGATTTAAATTATACATTAACGTTATTTTTTTTTTCTTTTTCAATATGAGCGGGTATTATTGGTCTGAAAATTTCAAAAGAGGTTTTTTTATAATATACGGTTGATTAAAGAGGTACAGATATATATATAAAAAAAAAATCTAGTATTACCTAAGCATCAATACAGACTAATATAGTAGGAAACCTGAACTCCTGAAGTACATATTTGAAGGTCAATTCTTCGACTTCGTATTCGCTCTGAATCCGATCCGATCAAATACCCTAGAAACGCGAGGAGATGAGCCCAGATCAGCCGTATTAGGTGAAAAGGAGGATCACCGGTTCGATTGATCGCGATGGAATACGGGGAGCTGTGGGCGATATTCGGGCCGGGGGTGGCCGGGGCGGTGTTCGGCGCCGGCTGGTGGTTCTGGGTCGACGCCGTC
This sequence comes from Acorus gramineus, assembly GCA_030737835.1. NCBI lineage: Eukaryota > Viridiplantae > Streptophyta > Magnoliopsida > Acorales > Acoraceae > Acorus > Acorus gramineus. The sequence goes on along the minus strand of CM060855.1, from coordinate 8,591,237 downwards.
GTCTGCAGCGCCGTCAAAGTCTCCTTCCTCCATTACCTTCCTGGTTAGTTCTCTCTCTCTCCATGCATGCCACCTGCCCTTTTTTGGTTTTCCATTCCAAAATTAGGGTTTTGATTTTATTGTTCTTATTAATTGGGGGGTTCAAGGCATCTTCGCGTCTCTTGCGGCACTGATGTTCAATTGCGTGAAAAAGCATGACATCGATTACTCGCCCTACGAAGAGGGAGAGTGGAGGTTTGTTTTTTTTTTTTTCCCTTTCGTTTATTGTGATTGTTTTTTTGTTGGATTTTGGATTTGGATTTGGTTTGTAACCAGCATTCGGCATGTTCTCCAATCATGTTAGAGTCATGTAGTTTGCGTATGACTTGTTAATTCTGGTTATCTTGGCTCAATTTTTAGGTTTTACAATTCCATCACATCAGATTCAGATGGTGTATTATACAACAGAAATTCTGTAATTTTTTTTTTTTTTTAGAGAAGTTGTCCATTTTTTAGAGAACTCGTTCATATGTTCACAATGTCTGCTAAGTCTGGGTTCATCTTCTATTGAATGGGTGTATGGATAAAATGTTATATTTTGAGAGGACAACATTTTATTGCTTGCTTTCTTGATCGATGTGACACTATCATGTTGTCTACTCTACCTGATTTATCTGAAATTATGAAGAAAAAAAAAAGATTGGAGTTTCATATTGAAAATAGATAGCCACCCAAATATTGAAACACTATGGACTTCTTCAGGGAGGACGAAGTCCCAAGCACCCATGATAGCCACACTTGTTCTTTCAAGATAGATCCTTCTCCTTTGAAGGCAATCAAGCACAGCTTGTTGATCACCTAGAGTCGTGGTTTCAGACTTGGACCGTGTTAGTTTTATCCATCTAGGTGATTGTCTAATAAAACTAGCATGTCTTTCAAGGCCATTTAACGGTTTAGAAGAATGAGGAGAGATGCAGAGTTGAAATAAGAGGAATATTGGATGAAGAATAACCCTAAGATCTTTTGATTTCTTGTTTGAGGTGGTGTAAATAAGCGATTCTCCTCATAGAAAAATATATGGAATACAATTCTCTGTATTTAATTGCAATAGTATTCAGATTTACTTTTTCTTTTTCAATCTTGTGTTGCCCTTCTCAGTATATTTTGAATATACTCCCTTCATCTTTAATTTATCTCATTATGCCTCACAGGGATTGATCTCTTCTCATTGTCATCCAAACCTGATCCATAACCCTAGTCATTCTTTCCCTTACTTTTGCAAGTTTGTACATCTAAGTCACCTTGTAATCCATCTTGTTACTGAAATCTTCAGATGCAGCACGACTGCTTTATGTCTCATTTTGCATTTCTATACTTCATGAAAATCTAAGATTTAACCATTTTATTATACCTTTCCTTGTTTGGCAGTTGGCACATATTGGTTCTTCCTCTAATATCACACACATCCACAATTACATGTATATGTTAGGTAGTCCATAGTCCCTCTATTGGGAAGATCCTACATCCTATACGAGCATCTCTTTCCTCAATTAATATGCGATATCCGTAAATGTTTATCCTTTTCAATGTATTTTCTATTGATAAATCATAGGTTATGGCAAAATGTTGTTTTTCCCTTTACCATTTCCTGTTTGAGAACCACACCCCTTGATAATGTAAGCTATCTTTAGCATTTATGCTATAAAATACTGTGTGGTTGCCATCAGATATTTGATTGAAATTATCATCATACATATAAAATCTAGTATATCACAATCCAAACAATTTATTTTGAAGCATTCTATTTAATGTCAAAAATCTCTCAATAGTTTTAAGAATTCTCTTACGTGCAGTTTGTTATTCCAAACTTCTCCACATCAAATGGGCTACAGTTCAATTTTGTATTGCTGACATTTCTTTTGCTTGTGGAGTGATTGCTATATAACGCTCGACTTTAATACTACTTGTACTCTGAATGCTAAAGAAGTGGCATAAGATCCTTGAAATATTAATGTACAATTTGTTGTCTAAATCAAGGATTGCCTACCCTTTCTTTATAATTCTGTGAGGACAATAACTGTGAATTACCCAATTGTGGTGTGTTAGATATACCAAGAGAGGAAGACAATAAATAGACAGAGCAGTTATCATATATTCATAGGAATCATAACATACTATGAGAATTTTGTGCCTGACAAACTCCTCCCTCAAATACACAACCGTAGCTTCTGGAAAGATTCTTAGATTTCACCAGTTTAGATGAATAACGCAGTCAGTCATAACCCTAAAAAAAAGAAGGCCCCCTATATGGTCCAGGGTGTCTACAGAAGGAAAAACTATTTAGCAAGTTGATACTATAAGATTTTGTGCCCAATATTTCTTCTTCAATTACATTACTGCTGGTTGGTTATATGATATGAAAATGCCCTGAGTTCTGACCCTAGAAGCTACTTTTGCTGGATGATTGTCTTTGCTGAATTATTTTTTATTACTAGGAACATGGTATGTAGTCATGTAGACAGCTTTGATTCTTATGCAGTACACAACAACCCCCCCACTTCTAGTAAGTTACAGCAAGGAGGGTCTAATAAAAGTCTTTTATTCGGTATCCTATGACACAAAGAATTGTTTTTTCAAGAGTGTCACACATTGTTATGATGCAATATCTGGATTGAGTTCTGATTCTTACCTGAAATCAGAATAAAAGGTAAAAATACCTGAACATTCCCATGCATCTATGTAAATATCTTTTTCTCAGTGATTGGGACGAATCATCTTTTACTGTTGAGTCAATGTATACTTTCACGCTGCATGTAAACTTTTTTTTTTACTAGATTTTTTTGTGGCATCACAGATTGAAGCTTTGGCTATTTTTGGCATACGTTGTGTCCTTTGTGTCATTAGCAGCTTCTGTGGGGTTACTGGTCCAGGATTCCCTCACAGCTAAGGGGCCTTCAACATGGACAGGCATTGCCGGTGTATTGCAGTGTGTATTTGTCTTGATCAGGTATGCTTTCTTCCTGTTAAGAACTATGTATAAAAGGGTTAAGGTGGAAACGTGACATCGATGTCAAGGCTCCACGTTTGTCCAGCCTCACGTATGGCTGCCACATTAAATATTGATGCAGAAAGACCACCATGAATGAATATATATAGAAATCTTGGCAAACCAATTCATGGAATTGGATGTCTGGAATGAGGAGACAGAATTTTCTTCATGTTTAACACAACAGAATCAAATAAAAACATCTAATGTAGTTCTCATCTGAAACACGGATCTCATGTCTTCATTGATCTATTTTATCATGCAGTGGGCTTGTCTACTGGACCTCTCATTCAGACTAAAGTTCAGGAGATCAGAAAGCATTTGGACGCCTTGTGTAAGTAAATTTAAGTTAATCTGGTTGATTTGTCAAGAAATTCTGTTTGTCGTTCCTTGTGAGGGTGGGGGATACACATTTTGTGTAAATGAACTGATGCTGATGAATGTATACATTTTGAAATTTATTAGAGATTATATATATTCTGAATGCAAATTCTCTTCGTTTTTTTTTTGTCGCATCTATGGTGCATGGTCTGCTCATCCCAGTCATCAGCTTTTTTTTTTTTTTTTGAGATCCGTAGATGGGATATCATCAGCTTTTGTTGAAACTAGTTTTACAGTTTTGTTGAAATTTTGCAGTGTTTCATCTGAGTGTAACATTTAGCCATCCAATGTAAATCAGATGGCCTAAAAGATCATTACTAGCCCCAAAAATAATTAAGATGAACTGGAAATTCTAATGGAGGCAATACAATTCATGCATGCCTGAAAGTTGATGAATTACACCCCCCCCCCCCCCCCTGCGCAAAAAAAAAAAAAAATGGAAATTCTAGTGGACTGAATTCATTTCATGCATGCTAGTAAGCTGGTTAATTATCTAAAAAAATATCCATATACGATCTGAATCCGTATCCAAAAATCCAAAAAATATCCGATATCTGAAAAATCAGTATCCGAAACCGAAAAAATTATTTGTATAAAAAAACATTCGAATTGGATACGGATATGTCCGTATCCGATTAGAAAAATATTCGTATCTGAAAATATTATTATATTATTATTTATTTAATTATGTATTTATATTCTTAGAATTAATTTGAGTTTTTTATTTTTACTTTAAAATATGTAATGTTCTATATATATGTTTATAATTTTGTGTTTTATAATAGGTAATTATTATATTTTTATATATATCAAATATTAGATATATGATTTTTATTTTTGGATATTGAATCTTTAGATATTTTAGTCATTCCATATTTATTTTGAATATTTGGATATTTAGGATAATTATCCGTATCTGAATCTAGATTTTTAGATCGGATACAGATATTTTTTTAGATATCTAGTTTCAATACAGATACAGATATAAACATATCCGATCCGTATTTGTCCCACTGACAGGCTTACATGCTAGCACACAATCACTGCCCTTTGGGCTTCGGAATAAGTCCCCAATAAGTGGGAATAGCCAAAAGAAATCATTTATTTTAATGCGGAAGCCATGTGATGTAAGCCATAAGTATCCCAAAAGAACCCAATATAATTAGGCTCTGTTTGGGACTGAGGCGGGGATGTCCACGTTTATCAATACGAACCGTGGTTCATAACGTTGTTTCCATAAATCCTTTACCCCTGTATAGGGTGTGACTTAGGTCAACTTTTTGTTTGGTTATTTTTTTTGTTATTCTCATTGGAAAACGTAAAAATGACTTGTTTTGTTGTTTGGTTCACCTTGGATAAAGTGATGATAAATGATTGATAAGGGATGAATAAGAGTTTATGATTTTTTAAATGATAATTATACCCCCTGGAAATAGTGTGAAAGATATATGATTGATTTGATAGATGTGACAGTTTTTTGAATCTCTGTGAGTTTGTTAGGTGAGATAAATTTTTTAAAATGATAGAGAAGGGTATTTTTATCCATTGGTATAGATAAGCCTTGATAAGCAATTTCACAATTTTCTTAGAATAGTTATCAGGCCTTATCCTAGCTTATCCAGACATAACTATCAGAGTTTATTCTGTCAAAACAAACAGTTTTTTTTTCCTATTCTCCTTTATTCTTCTTTATTCTGGGCTTATTTCTCTAGCCATACAGGGGGTTAGGGCCCGTTTGGATAAATGCATAAGCTATTTTGGATTTTATATCTATTCCAGGAATTGTTAACTTTATCAATGGAATAAGTGATTTTCTGTTTGGTTGTGTTTTCAGTTATTCTCGTTGGGAAACGTGATAATAAAGGTTGAAATGTTTGGTTGATGAAAAATAAAATGTGAATAAGGTGTAAAAATTTGATTTGACATATGGACTCCATTGATGTTTAAAAGGTGATGATAGGTGATTTGAAATGAAAAAAAAAATGTAAAAAATGTGAGATCCACTTATAATTGTTGTTAGAATATGCTAATTCCATGGGTAAAGAGGGATTACTATATCCCTTTATTCTTTTTTATTCCAGTATCCAAATACAATTTTATTCCCTTCACCCAAACATCTTTTTTTTTCTTCTATTCCATGTCTATTCTTATTTATTCCTCTCTTATTTCTCCACCCAAACATCCCCTTGTTGCGGAGAGAAATGGCATGTGAATATCAATTTTGATGCCCCAACACTAACGCGTTTAGTGTTCCATTGCATTGCAAACGCAGAATCCAAGTCAAGACAAATCCCAAATGGGGTCTTAGGAAAAATGTAATAAAAGATGATAGAATAAAAAAAAATGTAACCTATATAATATATAGTGTTATGATAACACTACTTACCCCATGGTACTAATTTATTTCGGTTTGACTTGTGTCCATCCCAAACGGAAGCTTAATGTAGTCTAGTTTGTGCGCTAGATAATATATTTGAAGGCAACAAGTCCAATAATGAACATCACGTTGGTGTGCATCCAACTCTCCCCCCAAAATTATTGAAAAATAAAAGTTCTTTTGTTTCTATGTACACACTCACGACATAGGCTTCTAGTTTTCCTTGATATATAGTTCTTATGATTTGTTTAATTACCTTTGCACGTGTTCTGTGATCTATCTTCTACCTCCCACCTCCTCTGATAGGCAGTCACATACATTTGACATTAAATCATTTCCCAGTCACATACAAGATAAATTACAATGTCTAAGCAAGTTAATTTTTTTATAATATACATTTCATCTCCTATAACATTATATATTTTATTAAATAAGATACAATATTATTTAAAACAAAAATTTTTTAAGAAAAAGCTGAAAAAAAAAATATAAACATTATTCTCCACGTAACCATAAAACATCCCCCATGCGGCCATGCCCACACAGGCTCACACCAATCATAAAACATTAAAAAAAAAAAAATGAAAATACACAGCACATGAAAAAGCATTGTCACCACCACCACTTCACTTCCCCCACCTTTACTTCTCAGCTAAGAATCACAGTCCATCCAAAAACAAACCCAAAACAACCCTCTCAAAAGAAAACAAATCCAACTCCAAAAAGCACCATCCCTCCCACCACTGGTCCCCCTTTCCACTCTTCCCATTTCCCCTCCCCACTCCCCCCTTTCTGTTAAAAAAAAAAAAAAAACCATTCACATCCATTGATCCACACTGTATCTCTGAAACAATGAGAAAATCAAATCAAACACCACCACCACCACCACCACAACCATCACAACCACCACCACCAACAATGACAACAACAACAACAAGAACAAGACCAACAACATATGAAACCACCACCCACCAAAACCACCAAAACCACTACACACAAATCCCATACTACCACTCCTCCTCCTCCCTCAAGACCTGCTGCTGCTGCCTCTTCCTCCTCCTCATCTTCCTCGTCCTCCTCTGCCTCGCCATCGTCCTCGTCGTCGTCCTCGCCGTCCGTCCCAAGAAACCCCAATTCGACCTCCAACAGGTCACCGTCCAGTACCTCCTCGTCACCTCCCCCTCCTCCCCCTCCACCACCATCGCCGCCGTCTCCGCCGTCCCTCTCGCCTACCTCTCCCTCAACTTCACCATGGTCTTCACCGCCGTCAACCCCAACAAGGTCGGCATCAACTACGGCTCCTCGGGTTTCACCGTCATGTACAAGGGGGTCCCTCTCGGGTCCGCGTCCGTGCCGGGGTTCTTCCAGCCGGCCCACTCGGCCCGGCTCATCCAGGCCCGTGTCGCAGTGGACCGGGTCGACGTGTCCACGGCCGACGCGGCCGGGCTCGTCCGGGACGTCGCGCTCAACGATCGGGTCGAGCTCAACGTCGTCGGAGAGGTCGGGGCCAGTGTTCGGGTCATCGATTTCAACTCGCCCAAAGTGCAGGTCAGCGAGTGAGCTTACTATTCTCACCGCGTGGTGAGCTTATTCGACTTTTTATTTTATGTATTTATTTATACATTGACGTTTGTTTGTTTGTTTGTTTGTGAAGGTGTCGGTGAATTGTGTGATTGTGATAAGCCCAAGAAAACAGTCACTGACTTACAAGCAGTGTGGAGTGGATGGGTTGAATGTTTGATGATGACCTAGATGGTTCACTTTTTTTCTTTTTTTTTTTTTAATTTTTTTTCTTTTCAAGATGGATTGATTCCCTTGAAAAGCAAGAGAGGGAACAATTAAGTTTTAATTTTTTTTCTTTCTTTTTTGAGAATGTAGTTTTGGAGGCCACACCTTAAAGGGTTAGATGTAGTGGACTCTGATTTTAATTATGCCCCATTTGATGGATGGAATGTTCTTTTGCTCTTTTTTTTTTTTTTTTCTGCATTTATTTCCCCTCCAGAGCTGTCCATTTTGCATTGTTTGTTACTTGCTTTTGGTCTTCAAAAGAGGGTGAAAGAGAAAGTGTAGATCTTTTGCTCAAGGCACAATTATTTTTATTAACATGATCTGATTTACCTACCAAAAAAATGATCTAATTTTCTCAACATATAATCTTTTATGGCACAAATAGATGGAAAGGATGACTTATGAATAGTTCAATTTGATTATGGTTATTCAATTGGATTCATAAAAGTGAGTTTAATTTGATAGACACTTTCTTATTCAATAAAAGAAATTATTCAATTCGATTTCAATGTTTTATCTGATTCAATTCAATTTAAGCCGTTGTGAAGGATGGGATTTGATCTTTTCAGTTTCTGTCAATTCCAAAAAACCGAAAAGATGATATTCGGTCATCTCTTTGAGTGCACAGATAAGATCGGACTAAATCACATCTTCTTATATATATTGAGTTAAGTTAATACCAAAAAATATTCCCTTTAAAGAATGTGTCATCAGTTTTCTCAAGCTCTTTAATAAAAATCAATAAATGAATCAGTGAAACACACGTATTAAATGAATATAAATAAATGTTCTGGTCATCAACACAAAGTTCTTACAACAAAGCAAAAGCCACTGCCACAGTATACTTTTAAACTGGCATGTGCATGTGCACTAGATCTTCTTCTGTATCTCAAATTTACCACCTGAGGACTTGTTTGATCATGTGTGTCACCCAAACCCAGCTGTCCATGTTCTCCCCATCCCCATGTCATTATTGTTCCATCATCTGCAAATACAGATCATAAATAAGCAAAGAATTTAGAATGTTTGAACTGAATTCTGTGATTGCCAATATAAGAGCTTCCTAGGCTTTCTTACCCATCACAACAGCAGAATGTTCAGCTCCAGCCGAAACAAGCCTGACCTTCATCCCACAAGGAAAAGATATTTTGTGCTGAACAGGTGCACTGGGGGATCCTGGAAATGATATTATCATTTGACTGATTGTCATATTTGTAAATGAAAGAAAACATTATTAGATAAATGGAACAATGATGGATGATTGAAAAGTTGTGCTTCTTTGATCTACACCTGCAAATAAGCTAAAACCTACCATTTAGGATTTTATCACATCACAGCTTCAGTTGAATTAAACTAACAGAGTTTTGTTATCTCGAGTTTATATAAATACTTGATGATGGCATATGAAAAGCTCAGTGTGGGCTAGCTCCATGTCTTGGGCTGTTCTCCATGTCTATCAGACACTTCAATAGGAATTCATGATTTTAGGATTATGTCTTTTCATGTTAATGTTAATTCATCTAAGCAGCCAATACTTGCAGGATTTATTAATTCAGAAAGAAAGAAAGAAACATAGGATTATATTTGGATCTAAACCCCAATACACACAAGCTGGCTATTATCCGATGTTTCAATGTAACCTGCAGTCCACATATGCGGCCAGGGTCCAAAAGGTACATGCGGTCGCACATTGACCATTTGAACGGTTCTACATATTCATTTGATGGTTGCTAATTTTTCTTCTTCTTTGAACTATCGTTCAAACCCTATTCGAATGGCAGTTCAAACATCCAAAAATGGGTTATTTGGGAAAGAATGTCATTCAAACAACATTCAAATGGGACATTAAAAAGTCTTTTTAAAATACTTCATCTCAGAGTTTGATCGAACGGATGCAACGGAAATGTTCCATTCGAACAAATTGAAACATAACTAATGCAGCATGAAACGATAGAAGAGATCCAACCAACATTAAGATCTCATAACTTCGTGAATTCACAAGAAATCCTTAAATCAACAAGATAACCTCAAAATGGAAAAAATTTGAAATATTATTAATAAAAACTGTTTTTATGAGGTTACAAGTCTCCCCTTTGTACTAATAACAGAAAATTAAAAATGATTAATAATAGTAAATACCGAAATTGGTTATAATTGAATCGTTGGGGTTGACGGCGGTGAAGACCCACTCTCCTTCTTCGAGAACTCAACACCTCTAACGATGACATATCATTAGGGTTGGCCCTCGAATTATCCCCATCTTTTGTAGGACTTGCTTGTCGCCTAGTTGCGCCTTTGACATCTCCAGTCATGTATCCACCCTTTCAGCTTGGCAGCAATTTTGATACAAGGGCAAATATTATTCGTAATCTGGTGGTAGAAATCGATTCATGAGAGCTGTTTCATCCCCCTCCACGTACAAACAAGTGCTCTTCCTCGCCGTTATCAAATTCTCTAAAGTTGGTCCCGCCACTCTTTATCGAAACGCCACCAATCTGACCATCTTTTCCTCCGGAACCTCCATCATCTCAAAGAATCTCTCGACCTCTAAGATCCAATCAAGGAAATCCTCAACTTGCATATTTCCATTGTATCGAATCTCCGCTTTCATTCGATAATCATAGGAATCCGTTTGTCACCTCCTCGACTGACATCCGTGAAGTCTATCACCTTCGTCATCCGAATCTTCATCATCATCAGATTGATAATTAAGAGGACGTCGAATCACATTTGGAGTACCATGTCAGTCTTGGGCAAACCCCTCAATGCTTCTCCTATCACCCTCATGTTGTCTGTTGTGAGCATTGAGATTCAAACCAGCAATCATCTCGTGGATCTCTCGCAATTGATCGTTGTTCCTTGAATGCCTTGCACAAATCCTCCAACTCACGACCAATGTCAATAGGCTGATTGTCTCACTTCGTTATTTGCCATCGAAGCCAGGCGAAACGTTGCTCTGATACCACCTAACGCAGCGTGAAACGATAGAAGAGATTCAACCAACGTTGAATGATACCACCTAATGCAGAGTGAAACGATATAAGAGATCAGATCTACGTCAAGATCCTATAAGCTCCTTGAATCGAGAAGGATCCTTCTCGATTCAAGGAGCTTATGAGATCTTGACGTAGATTGGATCTTTTCTATCATTTCACGCTGCATTAGGTGGTATCAGAGTGAGGCTTTGCCAGGCTTCAATGGCAAATAATGAAGTGAGAGACAACCAACCTATTGGCGGTGGTCGTGGGTTGAAAAATTTGTGGAAAGCGTTCGAATAACAGTGGCAACAATCAAACAATCAATTGCGAGAGATCTGCAAAATGATTGCTGGTCTGAATCTCAATGCCAACAACATACAACATGAGGGTGATAGGAGAAGCGCTAAGAGATTTGCCCAAGACCAACTTGTTGCTCCGAACGTTGTTTGATGTCCGCTTCATTATCAATCAATGATGAGGAAGATTCAGATGACGAAAGTGATGGACTTCACCGATATAAGTCAAGGAGGCGGCGAACGGATTTCTACAATTATCGAATGAAGGTAGAGATTTCATATTTCAATGGAAACATTCAAATCGAGGATTTCCTTGACTGGATCTCAGAGGTCGAGAAATTCTTTGAGATGATGGAGGTTCCACAGGAAAAAATGGTCAGATTAGTGGCGTTTCGATAAAAAGAGGTGGTGCTGCTTGGTAAAACCAACTTCAAAGAATCTGATAACGACAAGGAAGAGCACTTGTTCGTTCGTGGATAAGGATGAAACATCACCTCATGAATCGATTTCTGCCACCAGATTACGAACGATATTTGGCCCACTTGTATCAAAATTGTCACCAAGATGTAAGGGGGAATCACGATTGGAGATGTCAAAAGCACAAGAGGCGACAAACGCAAGTCATACAAAAGATGGGGATGATTCGAGGGCCAACCCTTATGATTTGTCATCATCAGATAAGTGTGACGATTGTAATGAACCAATTTTTTGCTCAAATCAAATTTAACTAAGAGAGCAAAGTGCTGGTTGAACCAGAAGTTGATGATGGCACAGAGTTCACAGAAGGAGAGCAAGTCAACTTCGTCATTGAACTAGATATTGATGAGGACATGACAAGCAAAGAAACGAAGGATGTTGTCTTCTCTGTTGATTTTGAAGAGGTTATCAGATGAGAACAAGAAAAGTCATTGTCCTTAGTGGTAACCCTAAAGATAGAAAAGCCCCTGTAGAATTTGTGTTGCAAACTCTATGCACCATCGACAAGAGCGTTTTTGATAAAATACAAGGAAACATCAATTGAGGAGCAAAATAACTCGAGGAGAAATTAACCAAGAGAGCAAAGTGCTGGTTGAACCAGAAGTTGATGATGGCACCGAGTTCGCAGAAGGAGAGCGGGTCAACTTCGTCATTGAACCAGATATTGATGAGGACATGACAAGCAAAGAAACGAAGGATGTTGTCTTCTTTGTTGATTTTGAAGAGGTTATCGGATGAGAATAAGAAGAGTCATTGTCCTTAGTGGTAACCCCAAAGATAGAAAAGCCCCTAGTTGCAAATTCTATGCACCATCAACAAGAGTGTTTTTGATAAAATACAAGGAAACATCAATTGAGGGAGCAAAATAACTCGAGGACGAGTTCTTTTGAAGAAGATGAGCCTGATGTAGGACATATTTTGATGTAGATGGGACCACCAAATAAATTAAGAAAATACCAGCTGTATAAATCAAGGGTCTTGATCTCAAAATTTTACATGAAGAAAGATAAAATGATCTTCTGGGTTAGTTGGATATCAAGTAACAATGCTTAATTTTCAAAACTTCCTTGATTTAGGCCCTAAAATTAACGAATTTACTGTTTTTAATAATTTTTATATTTGAGATATTCCTTCATAATAAATCAGAATTGATCTCTATCAATTCCGAGCATCATCTAAGATCCCATAGAGTTAGTTATAACAAAATTTCGTTTTTAATATTTTTAGTAATTTTTAGATTTGTTATGATGGAGATATTTCAAATACAAAAATTCTTAAAAATAGTAAATTCACAATTTGCGAACCTGAATGAAGGAATTTTTAAAAACTAAGCATTGCAAGTTGTATGACAATTAACCCAGAAGATGTCCTTGTTATCTTTCTCCATGTAAAATTTCGAGTGATTCCGAGATCAAACCCTTAATTTCTATGGCTGGTATTTTCATAATTTATTTGGTGGACGTCTTCAGGTTGTCCCATCTGCATCAAAATCTGTCCTACATCAAGAACAGTTTAAAAAATGCGGCTCATATGTGCCCAATATGAACGCACTTATTGCACTTTGATCACATATGCTCAGCACATGCCTAATCAAGTGCGATAGGGGGTCCAAAGGGTACATGAAGCAACACATGCTGGCATGTGCGGTCGGACTTAAAACATGCTAATATAAACTATGGTCATGCCCCATTTCATAATCACACAAAATATGGTTTAGCACAACCATAACCTAAAGTTTAAATTGAGCAACAAATTTATATTCGTATGATGTGCGGAGGACAGTTACACAACCTATATAACAAGGATAAAAAGTAAGAAATAAAATACTTACCATCTGAACTAGTACATCTGGCCAGAGGCATCTGTTGCCCCATGGACTTTTGTTGGGGACCACTAAGCATCCCATGGCGGATTCCACCAAGCATAAATAATTCCCTAGCATCTATAACATAGACCAGCAGAATATAAGCAATGTATAACCCTCAGATATTATGAAGAGACACCAATTTGTGGGAGTACTACTTACCTGTTAATAACAATGCATGATCCCATCCTAGAGCAACCTCAGAAATTTTAAAAGGAAAATCCAACATTTGAGGAACACAAGTATCTGAAACCCCGCTGTATCCTCTGCCCCATGTGTACAAACTCCCATTAGCTGATGTAAAAGAGAGAGATTTGTTTAAAATTGCATCAACAATGACTAACCAGGAGAATTTTTTTTTTGCTTGATGTCCTGGTGCGACACAGGAGAAAGAGACTAACCAGACAAGGCAGCACTGTGATCTCCATTTGCATAGATATGAGCTATGCCATGATTTTCAAGTTCATTAACAATGACTGGGAGACAGGATGATCTGCTCCCATTTAAGGATGCACCCAGTTGCCCGCGTCTTCCTGAACCAAAAGCATAAACTATATTTTCCGATGGACCTGGATCACATTGGTAAAAAGTGAGACAGGGCATCTTAGCAGTTCAATGTTTTCATTTGAAATTGATGAACATTCTATAATGGAATTTCTTGTGATTAAACATAATTTTCTCTTCTTTTTTTGGCCCAGAATTCAGTCTTTTACTGATCTTAGATTTCAACCAAGGCTGATGTATGTTCAACCTTCTCAATCTCTTAGCCTCTTGATTTACCATTAATATATATAAGATGCTGCAAAAGATAATCTTTGCATGAGACTCGAAACTATAGAGAATTGATTGTCTTACCTTTAACTAAAACAAGTGAATGCCGCATCCCACACGCAATTTGTGTAACATGTTTCGATACAACATGCTGGACTTGAACAGGATAACAATGTGACTGGTAATCTCCATGCCCAAGTTGGCCAAAGGATCCATCTCCACATGTGAAAAGACATCCCGTGTCTATTATGCAAATCAGGGAAGTTAGTGACGTAGACATGGGACTACATAACAAGCTTAGTGCTGAGTGGAAGCAATATTGAAACTTTATATTAACAATGTCCATATAATAAAATTGAGATGTATTAAAAATAAACAAAGCATTGACAACCTAGAGTTGTTCAACAACTTCCTAATTGAAGCTTATAGTTTGCACCACTAAGCATAGCTGTCCAAACAAGAAAATATTTTTTGATGGAGAGTGTCAAAGCTCATTGCAAGGTACAAATTGTTAGATATCACAGCTGAAAGGGGGGAGGGTTCTTTTGTCAAGCAGACTAATAGACCTAACCATATGAGAAGAACTTCAGTCAAATGTGAGGAAGTAGGATCTTCTCATCCTCCCAATGGAAAAGCAACATCCACCAAACAGTTCTAACTATTTTACATAGAAATGCATGACCTTCTATGAGGCACTGACCCCCCATTTAGGACACGGAATAATGGCCAATATGGGGAGAATAGCAAAAAAAAAAGTTGTTTATTTTGCACAGATAAAATCAGACAGTTATGCATGTATAATCTAGCATAAACTCTGATAATAATTCCAATGAGGCCTGGAATATCTTCTTCATACGAACCTTATGCACTTCAATAAACACTACAAACAAAAATAATGATAAAAGAATAAGGAAAATGTTGGGGCTTGGACCCGTGGCTCATTTGTTGACAAGAAAATTTGCAACTAAGAAGTCATGGATTCAAGTCCCAACATTTACATAAAAAAAAAAATGTAACTAACAAAAATTAGCCAGACAGTTACCTATCCCAGAATACCAACGTAGAACCATCTTTTGACAGGTTTCCCATTAAATACTTCAGTATAACAAACTCAAACAACAAAGAACACTCACAACTTAATAGAAATTGAGATCAAATGTTGGAAATTCATGATAATAAAACAAAATCCAAACTTTTAGATTCCCCCTATCAAGATATCACGACAAGCTAGAATTTTTAACCCAAAAAACCAATTCTTCCCAAACTTTTCTACTCTTGAAAATAAAAATAAAAAACAAAGACCTGAAACGAATCCAGAGTGGCTCCACCCAGCAGAGACATCACATACAGTAATCCCTTCCACAGCCTCCACAAATTTAGGTTTTAAACAGTTCTTCCGATCCCCGTGACCAAGCTGTCCACACCCTCCCCTCCCCCACGACATCACCTTCCCCTCATCTGCAACACCACAAATTCAACATAATCTACCAAACCTCAGAGAGAGAGAGAGAGAGAGAGAGAGAGTACCGGTAAGGGCGACGGCGTGGGCGCCGCCACAGGCGATGTGGGAGATGATGGTTTTGGAGGGGAGGGGCTGAGGGGAATGGTGGTCGACGAGGTCTCCGGTGGCCAGCTGGCCCTCCGTGCCGGCGCCCCAGCTCCACCACTCTTGGGTCGCTGGAGGTCCCTCCGCCACCACTGCCGCCTCCTCATCACCTCCGTCCGCCGCGAGATTTGACATATATAGGTTCACAAAATCAACGTTGAGAATCTTGCATTTGCGTGTCCCTGCTTTTATAGGGAGGGGAATAATTTACAATAGTACCCTAGAAAATCGGGTTTTTATACCTTCCAAATCGGTTATCAAACCGGATTTTATTTTCTAACCAAATTAATTTATTTTTGAATTTTAGATTTTGATTTCTGATTTTGATTTTCGTTTTTTTCATAATTTAAGAATACAATTTTATGTAAAAGGTGATTGTGAACCTATTATGGTAACAAATTGGAAACATAAATTGTTTTGTTTTTTTTTTTTTATGTACATGTCGACTATAGTTTGACAACTTGTCTAAAAATATTTTTAATGGTGCGTTTGGATGTGATATTGAAACACTCGTATTCTTAAAATCTTATGTTTTAAACTCAACTTTTGAAAAACTATGTTTTATTAGATTTTCAATCGTAAGATTTTTTTGGTTTAAAAAGGAAGATTGTGATTTAAAAAGCTAAACATTGAAAATACGTTTGGAACTGAGTTTGAGAATTTTTAGCTTTTCAAACG
The DNA here is from genome assembly GCA_030737835.1 of Acorus gramineus. Classification (NCBI taxonomy): domain Eukaryota; kingdom Viridiplantae; phylum Streptophyta; class Magnoliopsida; order Acorales; family Acoraceae; genus Acorus; species Acorus gramineus. Next base: position 8,574,996 of record CM060855.1, on the reverse strand, counting down.
CAGAATCTACCTAAACTCACATCCAAACGCATCCTAAGTTTCTTTTAGAAAAGGAATTTCTTGTATATGTAGTAGAAGCAGTTTTGGAAACAAGAATTATTTTTTTTAAAAGTACTCTTGTAATATAAATCACATGAATTGTCTAAAATACTCTTGTCTCTATATTATACAATTATTTTAATAGATTAATATAAATAAATATGGATCCCAAATATTGCTTACAAATCATAACAATTAAAATACTAACAAATTTATTCTAACCACAATTTGTTATAAAATCAAACTAATAAATCATAACAATTAGATTCCTAACAAACTTTTTCTTTGAATGAAAGATATATATTACTATCAAACTTACTATAATAATTAAAAAGATACTAACAAACTTATTCAAATTTAAAATAGAAAAGAACTTAAACTAACAAATATAAAGTAGATCCTAGATTTGTCATACATCAACTAACGAAAATTTGTTTTATATAATACCTAAAGCCCATGTTTGGTTTGAGAATAGAACTAGAATAAATGAGGATAAATAGGAATAATTTCAAAAATGGTGTTTGAAAAGCTGAAATAAATGAAAATCTGTATGTCAGAATTAACTTGTATAAAATGGTATATGGATTCCATCAAATCCTTGGAATTAAGTTATTCCAGCCAAACAAAAAATTATTTTATTCTTATTTATACTATAATAGTTATAAACCTCAGAATAACTTAATTTCAACCAAACATAGGCAAAGGGTTTCTTGAAAATTTGTAAAATTTTGTAAGGGTATTTTTGTCAAAATATTAATTTTTTTTTAATTTCTACCGCAGTGAAAAAACTCCTTCCACAGAAGAACTTATTTTCTCCTTCAAGAAAAAGAAGTTTTTCTTCTGGTGCAGAAGGAGAAGTGGTAGTTATTGGGTTCCCAAATGCAATCACTTCTCCTTCTGTAAAAGAAGAAGTTGTTTGCTCAAAAGTACTTCTGAATAGTTGCCAAACGCATATTAATCATATTACCTAAAAAGGCATTTTTTCATCTTTAAATCACATAAAATAACATAATTATTTTTTATATCTTATTTAATTATATTAAGATTCTTTACACATTCTAATATTCTACATCAAAATAATTACAACAACTTTGATCATGATATAAATAATTTAATAAGAATTTTTATTAATCATTATGTTAACCTTTATGTTTATTATAACACTTTATACGATTTATATACGTGGACGTTAAAGTTGGAACGAATTGATACAAAATTGTATTAAAAGTTTTTTTTTTCGTGGGAAAGCCCACACAGGGGTGTTGCAACGACAGGGCCAAGGCCCACAAACAAAGCCCACTAGGGGCTGTCATTTTTCTTATTTTACAGGAAAAGGAAAATGTTAGATTAAGTCATCTTTCACTCCAAAACTCACACCATATATGCTTCTTTTTCTTTTTAAATAGTGAACATCATCTAATCAGGTATATACTTTGATAAAGTGTATGTTGCTTTATTTCAAGTTGGAGTGAATCAATTTTTCATAAATGTAAGAAAAAATTTAACAATGTATATACATAGTCTAACGATGTGTGTTTCACTTGATTTTTAATGAGGTATATTGGACTGCATTTTAGACTGTAAAAAAAACTGAGTGTAATAGTATTCGAAAAAAAATGATATGTCAAGCCCCAATTGTAGCCCATACCATTTTTTTTTTAAATAAAAAATCACATTCTCTCACTAAAATATATATTGTTATATAAAATGAAGTATATACTATGAAACAATAGTATGTTTTTTTTGTGAAAAAAATATGTCATATACTATGATAAAATCTTATATACTATGATAGCGAAGTATATACTGCACCATCATAGTGCATGGGGCTGCAGCTTGGGCTGAGTGTATTAGCACTCTATTTTTTTACATCCCACATGGAGTTTACAACTGGGTTTGAAACCCTGACCTCCAGGATGCACATCTACCAACTCACCAAACGAAGGGTGGTGCTACAAAACCAAATTTATACCAAGGCACCAATAACAACCTCAAAGCTTGCCTTACATTGTCCGCTATCAGATTTTGCATACATAAATCAGAAAAATCAAATGCAACAAGATTTGCAAAAGTGGGACTACCTCAAAATTTCTCTCATCATGATCTTCAAGCTAGCATGTCAACTGCACAAGGAAAATATAAGTCTAGCTGCTCTGATGAAACAAACTGAATATTGTGATTAAAAAAGGTGGAAAACAGGTATCCATGGTCTTCGAATCTTCTATCATATCTGTTAGTACTGAGAGCTGCAACTATATCAAAATATAAACACATGCTCAAAGAATTTGCACGCATATTGAAGGGAAAGCTCTCATCTTACACAATATTGGCCAGAGATTACATATGTATAGCTGACATTAAAATTTTCTGAATTGCAACATCATCTCCAAAATGTACACTTGGTGGACAATTGTTGGACTAGTTTTCCTGTTGACAGAACTCAACATTATCCTGACAAGAAAAGATATTAAGAAACGTAGTGTAACACTATAACATCATAATTAGTAGTTATCAAATTCAACCTTTTCTCTTTGCCCCAAACCAGCCACCAAAGGTCCTTAGACGCACTTTAGCGTGACAGATGGGACACCAACCCCCTTTTGGGGAGGTTGAAAAAGTTCAAAAATGAAAAAAGTCTTCGTATTTAGGTTTTAGTCCCCGATTTAAAGGATAATTCATGGATAGATCCCTCACATGGACTAAAAAGTAAATTAAATAATTTATGGATAGGTCTCTTTCAAGAACTAAAAAGGAACTATCATTTAAAAATGTGAACTAAAAACTAAATATGAAGAAGGGAAGGATCAATCACTAAATATTTAATTTAAAGGTCTTATGACCTATTGTCTGCTCTAAATTTTTTATGTTCAAGTTTTTTGGTTTTCATTTAAAGGTCTTATGATCTATTGTCTGCTCTGAATTTTTTATGTTCAAGTTTTCACAACCCTTCGGACTAATTTTTAAATGTATGTTGGTCCGCAGACTGTGTAGTCCTGTAAAGTCTTTATGATACGTTCTGGATACAGAATCTTTCAATAAAAAAAAAAAAAACGAAATTCATGTACAGTCCAACACCTCTTAAGTCTTAACACGTGGGATGAAAAAGCCCCTTTGACAGTGTCCATCTGTCCACAGTTGTACTGTGGAAAAGACAAAATATATATAAATACAAAGTGATTCCCTGTACCTGGGAAAAATCATATATCATGCATGAAAACCTTTGCAAATTAACCTTCACAAATTGAAAGATTAGAATGGGCACTCTATCCTACCGGCCACTGTCTCCTCCCCGATCTCCATGTGGCATGCTTTGCCCCGTTCCAACGACGAGCCTAGAAGAGCGATGAGTCTAAGCACACTTGAAATCAACTCAGAGGTTTTGAAAATATAACAGAGACTCGGGGGGGTCATCATGGTTCACAGGCTGACCAATGACCAGAGCCCAAACACCAACCCACACATGCGCTTTTTCCATTTTTATGTTCAGTTAGTCTCCCACAGGGCTTGCAGTCATGCTTACTCAAAAAGGGAGGGTGTCCCTAACCGTTGTGTCAGGGCTAATTGGGACAACTATCTATGGTATGGTATGTTATGTCATTCTCCGTGAAAACTAATTCTAAAAAAAACAAAAAAAGGTTAGAATCTCATTGCGTAAAAAGATCTAAATTTTTTTTAAAACTTATTCAAAAATTTTGTTGGTACATAATAATAATAATAACAATAACAATAATTGTATGAATTTGTGAGCCTTATTTCTGGATCGATTTTGCTCAGATGATGCCAAAACCCTCAAATAGGGGTGGTAATCGTACCGTGCCGCTCGGGCTCTTGCTCAATTTAGTTGGAACTCCTTTGGGCTCGTTCAATTAGATAAATAAGTTAAATTTGAAATTTTTTTATAGCCTTGTTATAATGTGCCGAGCCGAACTCAAGAGCTTAAACAAGCTTAGCGTTTTTTTTTTTTTCATTTTAGGGTTTTTAGGGATTGTGAACACAAAAGCCAAGCTCATGAGCATAAATGAGCATAACTTTATATTGATTAGTATTCTAATTTTACAAAAAAGCCGAGCTGAACTTCAACTCAGTTTTTTATAACACAAACGAGTCAAATTTAAAGACAAAATTAAGTTCGATTCTGAACTCGAATTGAACTTAATCATAAACGAGTTAAACTTTAACATGTTAAAACCCGCCTCATTCAGCTCATTTACTACCTGTACCCTCAAACTAACACGGGATGACAAGAATAGTGGAGGATGTTGAACGGCCAAAACCATTACAGCATGACTTTTATCCATTGATAAAATTAAGCACTATTCTTGTTTGTGTTTTCATATTTTAGAAGTAAATATTTCTATTTAATGAAAGTATATTATTATTATTATTATTATTATTATTATTATTATTATTATTATTATTATTATTATTATTGTGTAGATAAAAATCCGCACCATGCTATAAAATGACACGTGTCATGACAAGACAGATATGGGCCGAATCACTTAGAACCCATAGATCCGCATCCGAATCCAAAACATCATCACGACACTCCCGAGTAGGTTAACACGACTAGATTGAGGGTTTAGTCGGACAGTCAGGCACGTCACGGGGGAATATCACCGTGAGTAGTTAAGGCACGATAAGGTTAGAGGTCTGGTCGGACGATCTTACTCCTCGCGAACAAGCAGAAAAGACACGACCAGACAAGAGGTCTGGTCGGACGATCTTTCACCTCGCAGACGCACTCGAAGATGTAACAGACGAACGAGCAGGCTAAAGGGCCACGAGCAAAGCCAAAGAAACGGTCAGAGGGCCATGAACACCTATAACTGCCCGGCGGACATTTAATGCCCATTAATTGCGCAACATGGGTAATTAATGGGCATGACGTGTCTAATTAACACGTGGGGTTTCCACCGAAATCGCCCACTAAGAGTTTAATGGAGTGACGGTTATAACAGTCAAAGGATAGTGGAAGCGACAATCTAGCCGAGGTGACCCTATAAAAAGGGAAGTAACTCAAAAGGCTAAGGTATCGAATCAAATCTGATTTACTACTTTCAAGCCACTAAATTTTAAGTGAATTTTGTATTGAATCCCCGACAGATACATCTCTTCGAATGCCCTTTAGTTGGCACCACACCGGTGTCCCTCTGATTTCTTTGTGAGTGTAGGATCTATTTCCAATCAAGTCCGAGTTCATGAAAGAAGGATCCAAAGACCGATAGTTTAACTTAAGGAAAAAATATTCTTCTCAATTATTTTTATTATTATTTTTACAAGAGAGGGGTACATTTTCATTTCTATTTAAAATGAAATTACATTTAAAAAAAATTGTATATTAATCCAATATAAAAGTGAATATTCCTATTAATCAATGTACTCATTTCTTTTAGAAAATAAAAAATTCAACTCGTAGAAAAAACGAAACTATAATGAGTATATTAAGTAAAGAGCCATGTAACATCACCATTTGCATTGTCTTGTTGTAATTATTTGGCAAAAAAATATTTGAGATTCATTATCCTCGTCGGAAGCATTACAAATTAGTCCAACCCACGTGGTCCTAGGTTTATTCATATAATAGGTTACTTACGAGTTACGAGTCAGTCAAGTCATATAATATGTTTGATATAAAAGCTCTGGCTAAAATAATAGGTTGGTCATGTAAATATTAGTATCATAGATTTTATAAAAACTAAATGCAACATAAAAAGAATTAGAGTAAAAATTCTAACAAAATAATATATGAAACATCCTACCAAGTGGGAGGAGGAATGAGTGTATAAGAAGTATTAAAACTTTGGTTTTACATTATACACGCTATAAATATATTGTCTTTGCCGTGCATGTCTTTCATAAAAATCGTATAAATTGTCACGGAAATAATTGTTGAAAATATATACACAATTTATAGAGAAAATACACGCGTGCATAGACTTCTTGCTGAATTGTGGTTGAGTCCATCATATCTCGCTAAACTAATTAAGCATGGGGTGGTAATACACTCAAACACTTGAATATGTTACGTAATCTAATACAATATATAAAATCACCTAATGTAATATTATTCTACTATCTTAATAAATAATCTATTACATAAACATAAAAAAAATTATTAATTCAATTCATCAAATTATACATTTCATTGCTCGGTAAAAAAACTAAATCACGTGCAATCTATAAAGGTAACTACAAATTGTATATGTTTATCATTTTCCAGGCGCAGGTATACATAACAAAATCATCCCTCAAACATAAACTATACAAACACAAAAAAACCTTCCCAAATCGTATGAATAAATAACTATATTAAAAAAAAAAAAAACTGAATACCAAACTTTCAAATCCCAATCTCAAAACCACATACACCACTCCCCACATTGCTAAAATATATAGAATCTGTGTGTGGATCAATAATAACGCAATCCTATACAGTAATACCATTTAAATTAAAAAGAAAAAAAGACATGATTAATTTTTTTCCACCAAATTTCAAATAAAATAGGCTATTCCACTACAAATGTGTATGCAATACTTTCTCATGAATTCTGTGTGTTTTCATGACACATCCTGTGCTGCTCCTAGCCACCTCCTCACGCGCACCTTGAACCCACCCTTCATGTGTGCGGTCAAAAGCGGCACAAACATGGGTTCCACCCCCTCCTCCGCCGGCCTCACCTTGAACCTGCTGAGCACCTCCACCGCCACGCACTTCATCTCCGCCATCGCCATCTCCCGCCCGAGGCAGACCCTCGGCCCGGCCTGAAAAACCGGCCACTTATAAGCCGACACTCCCCCGTTCATCCACCTCTCCGGCCTGAACTCCCTACAATCCTCCCCCCACAGCCCCTCCCTCCGCCCCATCCCGTAAGCGAAGTACGTCACCCGGTCCCCCTTCCGCACCTCCGTCCCGTCCGGCAGCACGTCCCCCTCCACCGCGTGTTTCGAGTCCCACGGTACGGGCGGGTACAAACGCATGCTCTCGCAAAGGCACGCCTCTAGGAACCTCATCTCCTTCAGCGCCTCGTAGTCCACCCTCCCCTCCTTCGCCGCCATCGCCTCCTCCACCACGCGCGCCTCCGCGTCCGGGTTGCGCGCAAGCAGGAAAAAGAACCACGTGAGTGCGGCCGACGTCGTGTCACGCCCCGCCATGATCATGTTTATCGTCGCGTCTCTTATCACCTCCTCGTCGTGCCTCCCACCCGATACCAGCCTCGACAGCAGGTCCTCCCTCGCGAAGCCGCCCGCCTTTTCTTCTTTTCTCGCCCGTATGAGCTCCGCCACCGACTCATGCACTACGCGCACGTCCCTGCGGAGCGCGCGCTCGGAACCGACGCGCAGCGCGCGCTTGAGCCTCCACACGGCCTGCACGGGCTCCGTCGCCCGTCTCGCGCTGATGTCCGACGCCCCGTCGAACGCGCGCGCGAGGCGGGACTCGGGCATGGAGGGCCCCAGGCACGCCGGGTCGAACCCGAGCGAGACGCGGCATATCGTGTCGAAGGCGAACCTCCTCAGCGCGTCCTGCATGTCCAGGTCGGTCCCCTCGTCCGCGCACGCGGCGAGGACCGGGACGAGGCGCTCGCGCGCCTCGGACTCGAGCGTGCGCTCGACGAAGTCTTTGATGGCGCGCGTGGAGAATTCGTGGCTCGCGAGCTTGCGCTGGGAGCGCCAGAGGTCCGCGTCGGAGTTGAAGATGCCGCGGCCAAGGAGGTCGCCGAGGACGTCGGTGAAGGGCTTCCCTTTTGGGTAGTTGTCGAAGTTCGTCTTGAGCACGTGCTCGACGTTTTTGGGGTTGGCGGTGACGATGGTGCGGCGCGCGCCTAGGCGGCGGATGGAGATGGTGTATGAGGGGGAGGCAGCGAGGAGGTCGGTGTACCAGTCAAGGAGGCGGCGACGGTTCTGGTGGAAGGAGAGGAGGCACCCAATGAGAGGGTATGTTGGGGGACCATGGTTTGTTTGGGAGGTCCTTCTAAGAAGCTGTAATGAGAGAGTGATGATAATGAAGAAGCCTATGAGCAAGGAAAGATGAACAATTGCCATTTTAATTTGTTGAGGTGATGGATTTGTAGTATTTTTATAGTGGGTGATGAGTATTGGGAATCAAGTGGGGACAAATTTTGTAAAAAGAAATAATAGTTGTTAGATTGTGTTGATGATCATCAAATTATTGTTGATGACGACATTAAACACCTGAGAAACCTTGTCTTAATTAAGCTAGTTATTTGTGTGTGTATTGTTTAGTGGTATTATAAAAGATCTACCAATATGTGACTCTCCGTCCTTCCGTAACTTTTATATAGTCCTTTTTGAGTTAGTCTGCTCCGAGAGAGACATGTTCATACTTTTTTTTTTTTTTTAATCAAAAGTAAAGATTCAAATCCATTTGTCAATTATTGAGCTGCAAGTTTAACCATGGCTCATGTTCATATAGTACTGAGCTATAATATTAGAAACAGTCTTGCATGCAGTTTGTGTTTTTTTTTTTTAATCTTTTGTGATAAGATCCTAAAGTGTTACTTAAAACATCCAATTTCTCATACATAAAAGAAATTGAAGTATACATTACAATGAAATATATATATACACCTCATGCAAAAAAACATGACAACTCATCTTCTTAAATCTTAGAAAGTGATAGAATGACATATCTCTTCTTGATTGTTTAAGATGTGTTGAAATTAAAAAATTCATTGGATCCATTCCGTATTATATTAAGACTGTGTGACACGCCCTAATACAAAGATATACCAATTCCAACCACAACCGCCTTTTCAGAGGACCACATTGGACTCCCCATTTTAGTACGCAACAATCGATCACTGTTCAGAGGACGGTCAGATGTATTGTATCGTAAGAACAGTTGATTATAATTACATGTGGGATGTCATTGATTACAGTTGATTAAATCTATCCAACCAAACAAAAACAGAAAATATGCAGTAGCAAGTCTGACATAAACAAAAACAGAAAATATGCAGTAGCAAGTCTGACATAAAGAAAAACTTTCAGTGTATGCATGCATCCAGAATCTCAGGTATCCTTTACATTGCTAAGATTTTCAAAGTTAGAGTTCACATTAACAACTGTAAGTATTTTTATTTTTTCACAACCTACTTGATCATATAATATAATAATTTAAAGTTGATGATTATATGGTCGGAGTAATTATAAATGAACACATGCTATATTGTATTGTAGAGTTTATTCGAGAAGAGACGTAGACGAGTTTGTCCGGACGCGGGCGGTGGCGACGGGGCGAGGCCACGTAGCGGACAACGTGTGAGCCGCCACGGTGTGAATCTATCTGTGATTCGCGTCCACCCGCATCGCTTTCTTTCAATCGTGGCTCTACGTTTTCAGGTCCCCCCACAAGAGAAGAGAAGAGAAGAGAAGAGGAAGTGAGAGGAGACGTATGTTTGTTGTAATCTATACATGAATGGTTCAATTGGCACGTGTGTATGAATTGATACCCATAACGTGACAGACAATGACATGCATTATCATAATATTATTGTTATTGTTAAATGACATAGAAAACCACTTTTTGATTTAGTTAGTGTGAGATAGTGTTTGAAACCACTTTTTGGTTGATTCTGAATCAACTTAATTAATTCAAACGTGTTCCCAATTTTTTTTATTTTTTAAGAGTGATTTTTATGTATATGATAAAATGCATGTTTAAAAGTAGGTTTAAGTGAAAACTGTTTTTTAGAAGCTTTTCGTTTGATATTTATTTATTCTAAGATCCCGCTATTTGTCACATAAAAATGAAAAAAAAAAAAAAAAATTGGCTTGCTCAAAGCTTGATTGGAACACACAAAAACCTCATTGGGGAGGTGGATCTGGAACATGGGGCACATGGTTTTTCCCTATGTGATTAGACTAGAATAAATTTGGATATTAATGAAAGACCTTTCTATTAAAATTATGAAGCCCCATCATTGGATCTGCAATGCCAGTTCTAACACATGGTTTCATAATGGATCTCCACATATTGAATTCCTCAAAACAAATTATTGGAAATCCAACTGTGTTTGGTCAAGAATGTTATGATATTTATATATATATATATATATGTATTATATATAAAACTTTCAACTGAGATTTCTGCCAACAATCACAGTCACCAGAAATGTGCAGCTCCTTGGAAGGAGTGAAATATATATACAGTTATATTAATTAATCATCAGAGACATTTGAAACGTGAATTACATGTTAATGAAACACTTTCAAGCTTATTTGAATAGTTTTCATGGGTTGAGACTCTTTTGAGGTTAACGGAAACACATGCTGCATGTTATTCCAGTTGGTGGCTGAGAGTACAGTTGAAGAGCCAACTTCAAATTTGAAATTTTTTTTTTTTTTTTTTGTTAAATCTTTCTTTATCAACAAGTGGTAAGACTCAATCCTAAATTTTCTCACTGAGGAAGGGGTATCTTTCCCATCTTATCAAGAGAAAGTTCGGTATAAATTAAATTAAAATATTTAAAGCCCCTATGCACTTTTTTGGACGGTGTAGTATCCATGAATTTCATTCATTTTTATATTTAGAAATTTAATAGGTTAATCTCATTAATTACATGCATGAATTTTTTTTTTTTTTTTTGGCTAGTCTTTATTGTAGCTTGTATTTTTTTAAAAAAATATCAAAGGTACAAATAAAACATTAAGTTAAACCTTTGGGAGAGGGAGAGGGATGATTGATATTTTTAATTATAAAAAATGATATAAATTATATATAACCACTGTTTTAATATCAAAAATGGTTTTCTAGATATTCACAATATCTTTGTTATCAAATGGTATTAGAATATTATTTTAGTTTTATACATTGATCATATTTGTTATTATACCATTTTCAGAGATTGCATATATAATAAAATATGCTCAATTTCTTGTGTCATGCAAGAGTGAGTTTTGTCTCCTTTTTGTTGCAACGTTTGGAATCAATGGTCTTCTCAATAGGCAGATAGGAGGAGCTTTTGGTAAAACATGGCAAAGTCATAGAATATCTAAGCCCCCGCTAGGATGCAGTATAATTCTGGATAGATTCTGGAATAAGGTGAAATAAGCTAAATAAATTGTTTGAATGCCTAGAATATCTAAAGATAATGTATGTCTAGATAAAATGACATAAAGTGATATATGGATTCCAGTCAACCCCAAGCCTCCATTTGGAACATGAATAAACCTCCGAATAACCTCAGATAAAGGAGAATAAGGGATAAAGAGTGTTTGAAAATATAGAATAACTAGAGATAAAATATGTCAGAATAAACTTGTATAAAGTGGTATATGGATTCCAACCAACCACTGGAATTAAAGTTATCCTAAGTTATTCCACCCAAAGAATATGTGGGTTCACTGTCAAATCAACTGCCATCACTTCTTATAAATCACCTCTTAAATTAACTATCATTATTTTTTCACATTTTATAAATCTTTATCCATACTTTATTCACATTTTACCCAAATAATAAAACATTTATTCTTATGTTTACCAACGAAAATAATTCAAAACACAACCAAACACAAAATTACTTTATCCTCACTTATGCCAGAATAAATGTATACGCAAGAATAAGTCATATTCCCGTTCCAAATAGGGGCTAGCCCCCATTTATTTTGGGAATAAGCACAAGAATAAAGTGGTATTGACTGGAATAGGGGTTTTAACTTGTTTGGATGCCTGGTATATTCTGGGATATCTTATACAGAATAAACTGGTATAAAATGGTATATGGATTCCAACTAACCTCTGGAATTATAGTTATTCTAGGTTATTCTAGTAAAAAAATATGTGGGCTCACTATCAAATCAACTGTCATCACTTCTAATAAGTCACATGTCAAATCAACTATCATTATTTTTTGACCTTTTATAAATAATTATCCACACTTTATTCAAATTTATCCAAACAACAAAATTTTTATTCATACGTTTTTTAATGAGAATAATTCAAAACACAACCAAACATAAAATCATTATATCTTTATTTATACTCACTTATGTCGTTATAATTGTATACCCAAGAATAAGTCATATTCTGTATCCAAACGAGGGCTAGAATTAAAGTTATTCCAGATTATTCCATCCAAAGAATATGTGAGCCCACTGTCAAATCAATTGTTATGAGTTATCACCTCTTATAAATCACCTTCAAATCAACTATCATTATTTTTTCGTCTTTTATAAATCTTTATTTACATTTTATCCAAATAATAAAAGCTTTATTATTACGTTTCTCAATAAGAATAATTCAAAATACAACCAAACACAAAATCATTTTATCCTTATTTATATTTATTTATATCATAATAATTCTATATCAAAAAAATAAGTCATTCTATATCAAAAGAGCATAATGGAATAATGGATTAAAAAACAACAATGCCCAGTGGCCGCCACTGGTATTCACGGATTTCCATTCACTCATATATTTTTTTTAAAAAAAACATATGATATATCAACATCAAAAAAATAAAAGCATGGCTGGCGGCGCATGTGGTGGTACGTTGAGATTCGATAAACGTTAGTATTCATCACATATTTCGGCGGTTTGAATAGTATTATCTTTGGGCCTCATCTTTGACCTTGAATTGTTATTCAGTTTTCTACATGAAAGCAAGCTAAGAGTGACTCCTTTTATTAAATATTGATAATATAAGGTCGGCCGAACATATTTAAGTCACACATCACACCTACTGTTGATGTAGTAGAAAAATAAATAAAGGTGATAGTTGCAATTGCAACGGCTCTCGTTGAATATATATATATCACACTATTTACTTTTAAGTGCCCCGTTAAATTGGAACACTTGATGTAGTTCATCTACAGGTGGGTGTCCTTGGTTTTGACTCACCAGATTTAGTCTTCTACCCAATAAGGATGCGTTGAATAATGCATGAAAATGACTTGTATTTTGTATTTTCTTTTCCAAAACGCATGAATAGTTAGTGCTATCTAATGATACACTATATGAGGCAAATTCCTAACCATCTCACAGCCAATCAAGCGAGCCACCGAGTAGATAATCAAAATGGAAATGACTAACATGAGAAAGATGTGGGAAGTGATAAGTCACGATTAAATCAAATGTATAACACCACATCAACCTCTGTGACCAAATATAAAGTGCTGATGTATAAAGTGCTGCAAGTTTGACGAATTGAATTTGGATTAATTCTAACACAAATCTAACCTAAGATTTTAAAGTGTTCAACCTGAATATGATCCTACCCGAATTTTAATCCATTGACTCTAACCTGAACTCAACCTGTACTAAAAGTCATATAACCCGAACCACCCAATTCGAGAAACTCGAATTTTGAATAGAATTAGTTTATGAATCAATGAAACCCAAAATCCATTAAAGAGAGAGAGAGAGAAACATTGTTGGAAGAGGGAGGAGAGGGAGAGAGAGAGAACTTTTTTGTTGGCTGAGACCTTGTTGTTGGAAGAGAGAAAGGGAGAGTGAGAACCCATGTTGGTTATTGTTGGAAGAGGAGGGGGGAGGAGAGGCCATTGACGTCTTCGCTTTTGTGTTGTATTGAATAAGAAGAGAGGGAAGTTGAGATGGGGGCAGCTGGGGATTTTGGGTGAGAGATATGGATTAAGTATGTGTAAATAGAATCAACAGTTTTAATTAATCAAATTAATTTAATTTTTTTTTACAGCATAGATTTATTCCTTTTCGGGCATTAATGATCAGGTTGGAGTTGGGTCGGGTTTGTCTGTAACACCAATTTGAACCCAACTCGATTTTTTAACCAATCCGAACTCATCAACTCGAACTTGAATCCCCGGCCACCCAATTTTTTCAACACAACTCACCTAAAAATCAAGTTCGGCTGGTTAGACCCAACCCAAGTTGTAGCCCTAGATGTATATATCCATGAAATAAAAAGGAGAATGTTACATGTAGTACTTACATGTATAGTCTTATTTTGTTAAGATGGTATAAGATTCGTTAAATGAAACATGTAATAATTTTTTTAGATAAGTACATGCATATATACATTTCATTAGATTAGTGGATATATCATTTATTTGAGTAAATTATTTTTATAAAGATACGAAGTGTACATTTTAAAAAACAGTACATGTGGGGAATGTGTCATGGGACGTGTGGGGAATGTGTCATGGGGCTACTATTAGTTTTAGAGAAAAAACAATTATAATAAAGAAACTTACTACTAAATGATTGTTTTATTGATGTGGCATTTACATGCACCACAACACCACTAGGAGGCAGTGTGATGAGTTGGCTAGTGTCATGGGATTTTCTCCCGGCCCCATATTGTCATATTGACAAATTAAATGTTCAACTCTCAATCCCTTGATTTGCTTTGGTGCTCATAAAGATTATTCTGTGTGGTTAGTGCGGACACCCAGATGATTAGTCTTTGTTTAAGGCATAAGATAAATACCTCCGACCACAACAACTTTACAACAACTAACCAATGTTTGAAACAAAGCATTTCGTTTGAGCAATGAACAAGTTTTTGTAATTGCCACCAGTCCATAAGTTGAATTAAACCATGCATCATGCATGGGGTTTAGATTCATGTCTCTAGATTCCCACGTGACCATGTTTGGAAGAACAACAAAATATGACCTAAAAGCATGGTTTAACGTGCTCACCCCCCACTCCCAAAATATTAAACCAGCCATGCACGCGACTGCACGTGCATGTCTCCCAATCTTTGCAAATAAATGGCTTGTTTTGCACATCATCATATTTTTATAACTCCTATAAAGAAGTGCCCTCTCTCATTAGAAGTCGTACCATATAGAGCACGCACTCCTTTCTATTTCAAGTTCAACTGAACATGAAAACTTACGTTTAATGTGCCAAACATTAAAAAACAAAATAAAATATACTTTTTAAAATGAGCAGTTTAAAGATCTATTATCTATATTTGAAAAAAAAAATAAAACATAGAGTGCGTGCTGTCAACTAATGGAGTTTGACCTGAGATATCATTTAATTTAATTTTATAACCTGATGTCATCTTTAAATATTACACCTTTATCAAGAAATTAAATCCATGTACATAATATATAAGTAAATGAACTATTATTTATAACTCATTTTACTGGTTATGAATGAACTATCATCTCTCTATATATATATAAACAATTCTCTCACTCCCCGTATAACTCGCATTCAACACATCTTTCATTGCAAAGAAATCAATTTCGTGTCGCAGTCTTAAAACTGAGAGCAAAAAAACCATTTTATATATAAGTGGGAAGGTTAACTCCCTTGCGTATATGTTTTTTTTTTTTTTTTTTGATAAGTGCTTATATGTTTTTCCATTGTGGATAATATAGTAATGGCATGTGACACAATCAGCTAAACTTAATTATATATAAATCTGTTAAACAGTTGAAGAGCATGACCACCTAACTCACTTGGGCTAGTTTTGGTTTATTTTCCATGACGCCTGAAAACACATTCACTGCCCCCTCTCCCTAAATTAAAGGCATGGGACTTTCTTTCGTGAGTCTTGATTCGGGTATAACAAAAGATTAATTTGATGAATTTGATAATAACTCAGATTAATCATAAGATGACATATCATCATATCACTTTTTAATATAAGTATTATCACTTATGTCAGGGGCGGAGCCATGAATTAAAGCATGCGAGGGCTAGAAAACTAAGAGAATGAGTAAGATAAAAAACATAATTATAGCTATATGATAAGTTAATATGAACTAAAGACAATTGTAAATGTTTTTTTTACTTATTTTTTTGTATTTAAATACCCGTAATAATTTATAGAAGATCTAAAAAAAATAGTGAAAACTCACTATTTCCATCACAAAAAACAAAAAAAAATGAAGCTTAAAAATTAAAAAAAATGAAAATGAAGAAAATAATTGATCACAAAAATATTTTAGAAAGAGATATTAAAACCTTACTTCTAAATATTTTGAGAGACTCAATATAATAAAACTGAAAATTCAAAATAAACAAAAAATAACAAAACATCCAAATCAGTAACTTTTCAACCCCTCAAAATCAGATACCAATATTTACGTGAAAACAAAGCTTTTCGAAGTTTTTTTTAAAAAAAAGACCCATGATTCCAAATCTCAATGGGCGTTAATATACTCAGTTAACCCTATTTTCATTTGTTATGTCTAATGCATTATATAAAATTGGTTAACACATTATATATTCTACTATCTCATTATACAATGTTATAGGAAACATAAATAAAATATATGCATGCATGTATTTTATATAAACATGCACTTCACTTCTATAAAAAAAAAAATTAATATAAATCGTGATACCAACAGGTCTACATGTAGCATCTTCCAATTTTAAACTCACCCATTTCAATTAGGATTTTTGCATATACCCTTAAAAAAAGTCATTTTATCAAAATTACTCTAGTAAATTACTATTTTCAACAATGCTTCACAAAAGAGTTTAAATTATTTATGAATGTTTTTCTAAAAGACATTTCTACAAAATTTAAAAAATTCATATTGTGCAAAAATACCCTTTAAAAGGGAATTGATGCAAAATTTAAATCATTTTGAGGCATTGCAAGGAATAGAGTTTAAAATGGAGTACTATTCGACAATATAAGAATTTTTGAGAGGGTATATGCAAAAACCGTTTCTATTGTGCCCATTATTAACCACATATATCAGACTTCTGGGCCTTGGCTCTGCCTTATGTGATTGATCTGCATCACTTTGAGTCATTAATTAATTGATCACGCGCGGTTTGGTTGTTAAAAATTATCTTCTATCTCAATTAATTAAATTCCTTCTTTTGGATTGTTTCTTTGTGGATACCAGGTCCCATAGATGACCAGCACCCCCTTGTAGACATTTCTGAGGCAATTCCCACTTATTTAAGATTATAACCAGTGACTTCCATAATGGTTTGGATTTATTAAAGTCAGTAGACTTGGCTTGTTTCTACTAAACACTTCCAAACTTCTTTCTCCATCCTTATTTTTCTTCTAGAACCTTCTCTATTTTTTCTAAATGAAATTCTTACTCTACACTTTAATAAGTGAAAATCATTTTCTACTTCTCATGATGGTTTGGACAATGAAAGTCATTATTGACTTGTTTCTCTCAAAACTTTTTTTATATAGAATCTCTTCCCATTACTACTATAAATAAGAATGGTGAACTCTCTCAATTTAACATGCATATTTAATTTAGAATATGAGAGTTCTCTAGTGCAAATGTAAGTAAGTTGTGTAAATCCCATATTTGTAAGTGCACAACTCACAAACATTGAGTGGGTGGTTGGTGCAAAATGTGGGTTGTGTCTTAATATGGGAAGTTTATTGTTGCAATATTTTTGTTTAAATCAATATAAGTATTCGATTTTCTCATTCTGCTTCTACACATATTCAACAAGTGGTATCAACCCGGTATCTCTCGGGTCTAGATACCTCTTCTAATCCGGTTCGGTCGACGCTTGAGTTGAGGTCTATGATTTTATTTTGTTATTTTTTTATGTGTTCTATTTGTCCATCATTCTAGGCTGCAATTTAAGTCGGGTTGAATCTAAACCCGATTTATATATTGTCAAATCGGGTTCGGGTTCGAGTTCGGGTTGGTCAATTTGGGTTGACTCACAAATCGGGTTGGGTTCGGGTTGACCTCACTCACAACCGATCCAACCCGAACTCGTAAACTAATTATTAAAAAAAAATCATGGCTGTTCATTCTATAGCTTCTAATATGGGCAGTCCAAATTTTAGGTAAACCTAACTAATCTTACGGATTGAGTCGGGTTGGTTTATTTAATTGATATATCTTTATAGAAAATCGGGTTGGATCGGATTAGGTCAGGTTCGTTTATTTAATTACGAGTTGGGTTTGGGTTAGTTCAATCTGGGTTGAAAATCGGATTGGGTCAGATTAAGGTTGAGTAATTTGAAATTCGGCTTGAGGTCAACCGGAACCCAACCCGCACGAGTTGCAGCCCTACATCATCCTCCCCCCCCCCCCCCCCCCCGACCCCACCTACCCGTTTGGAGTTTATAATTCGATGTTCATCTAATAAAAATCGGATAACGAATATCTATCTATTTTTTTTTAAAAAAAAAACAAGTGGTATCAATCTAGGCAATAGATCTGGACACGAACACATTTAAAATTTGTGGTATTTAACACTCCCTTTTCCATGTGATCATACATAGAACTAAGTTCCCCTGATTTTACATTTCTTTTGTTTAGCATCTATAGCAGACCAGGGCCAAATTGGGGGCAAAATAATTTTAGGCAAAGTGAAGGTTTTAAACATTTTGATTCCTCAAATCAGAGAAGTTCCTTTCACATAAAAGTTGAAGAATAAGTTAGGAACAGTCCCGCGGACAGTCCACAATTTAAGCTTTTTTAAAAATAATAAATATCATTTAATGAAATAAATATTTTGATAAAATGTGTGTATCATTCTATTATGAATTTAACGAACCTATTTTTTAAAAAATGTAAAAAAAAAATAACAAGATATATACCTGAATTACACGTAATAGCGCTCAAGTAGAATTTACTTGCAATGCTGCTGGTACCAGGGTTGGCCCAAAAACGCCTAGTCAAACTAAGGCCCTCGATGAACTTCTAAAATGGGCTTGTATTTACATTTTTTTTTTATGGTAGCAAAACCTAATTTTTAAAAATAATTATTAAATTAATCCTCAAATTTTTTTATACAACTAACTTTAACAAATTTCAAGTTTTTTTTCAACCACTTATTTTTTTAGGTCATAAAATTTTTTAACATATGAAAACACTAACAAGGTAGTGCAGTGGCAACTTCTACAACATATAACATAATGTTTTATTTATGGAAAAAGATACACACGTACCTTTTAGAGCCCT
The DNA here is from genome assembly GCA_030737835.1 of Acorus gramineus. Lineage (NCBI taxonomy): Eukaryota > Viridiplantae > Streptophyta > Magnoliopsida > Acorales > Acoraceae > Acorus > Acorus gramineus. Next base: position 8,556,084 of record CM060855.1, on the reverse strand, counting down.
AATTGTAGTTCATCCTATTTTTTTTTTTTTTTAAATCATACACTCATCTTTTGAAGTGTATGTTGTTATATGAAATAAAGTATATACTGAGATACATAAATATATTTTTTTTCATAATGAAAAAATGAAAGAAAAAAAATTGGATTATATATTATAATAGGACCCATACACTATGATAACGCAGTATATACTATATTATCATAACGTATGAGACTACAAAATGAACTACAAAAAAAATTGCGTGTATCAACGCTCTTTATTTATTTATTTGTTTACTTTTAATTTTTCCTTTATGCAAGCAGCAGGAGTCATTCCCAGCCACCTATTAAATAGGTGGGTGTCATCATTACTGCGTCAAGCATGCAGGGGACATAGAACACATGTTGAATGATAAGGAATCCCATCTAATTAACATACACATTGAAAGGCACACCTTGAAACCCAAAGAAATAAAAACTCATAACAAAATAATTTTATTGATTCAAAAAATTATTTTCATGCCTTTACAATAGTTAATAGCACTTCTTTTATAAGTTATACACATTAAATACAAAATTTTAATGTTAATTATGACTATTAAAATAGTAGACACAATTATAATTACAATTATTGATATCTATTGCAAATAAATAATAATAATAATTAAAATCCTAAAAATTTTAAATAATATCCTAAAAAACTGAAATTCACATTTCACTAATAGATGGTGATCCCTTATATAGAACTCTTAAACCATATCTCCTCCAATGAGTTCTCCCCAAATCTTTCCTACATTTTTCATTGGTTAAAGAAGTAGTTCGTGCCAATTTTTATCAGCCCATGGGGTTTCTTAAAAATTAAAAATCAGTCACAATATCAATCAATGTTTTAAACAAATTAGGTTAAGAAAAGATAGACCATGCAAAGAGCTAATTAACCATGACTTGGTTACATGATGTTTTGTATGAGCTACCTAGCCATCTCTCCAACATCTCTACAATAACTGCTTCTTAAAAAATACTATGATGTCACGCATTTTATGTCTGGTAGATTGGTGTTCTTTTTAATTTATTTTTCCTTAATGAATCATCTCTTATAAGAAGATGAAGGGGGCGTTTGGTTACGGAGATTGTTGATTTTAAGTGTTGATATTTTAAGTGAAAATTTTTTAGTTCAACAAGAAAAATAAATTCGTATTTGTAATATTTAAAAAAGTGTATTTATGTCCATTTTATAAAGAAAAAGAAAATATTGATATTTGATTTACCACTTTTTATAAAATGAAAATATTTAGGATAAAATCGTCTTTCAACAATCAATAAGTCAAATATTTTTAAATAAACATCAATTTGTTTACTTATTAAAAAATACTTTATTTGTTAATAAATACTTATAATAAATACATATTAGTCAATAAATACATATAATAAGCACTTAAAACAAACACCCAAATAAGAAATAAGTGTTTATTTCAAGTGCTATCAAATAAGTATTTATTTTCAACTCCATTTTGCACTCCATACCATTTTTTATATTATATTTTTTAAAATTATACGCTTCTATTGAAGTACATACTATTATATAAAATAAAATATATATTAAAATACAATGATATATTTTTTTCTCTATAAAAAAAATAATTTTATTTACTCCATATACTATGATAGAATACCATATACTATACTACACCATCATAGTGTATGGAGCTACAAAATGAGCTGAGTGTATCATCATTGCTCAAATGAGAAACTATGGCTACATTGTCAATGTTAGTAGAGACATCAACAAATTTGTATCCACAAAACAAACCACAAAGAGGGGGTAAACCACACATTCTCTCATGGGTAAAATGAGGGGTAGTAAATCTGATCAATGTACATAATTGTCTTCTTCTGGACTATAATGTATGAGATCATTATAAACCTAATTTAAAAAAAAAAAAAAAGCAATACCCAGAGTCACACAGACAATCACAGATTCCAAAAACATACAACAAACAGACACAGCAAAGCAAGATGTAACGGAAAGAATGAATGAATTTCCCAGATACATCAACAACACAACCTTGCAGAACAGTATAGACACTACACGCAATCAGAAGAAAGACTATGCGAATAAAAACCCGCAAAGAAATATGAACTTTCGCATGACCTCCATCGTTAGGCAAACAGGCTTTGCAAAACATTGTCATGACAGTTACATCGATAATGCATAATTCAGTTCATGATCCATCTTGTAAATAATCAGCAAGAAAAAACAGAAATGGATTATACAGAGATTCCAAGCATCCCTACCAAATAATCCTTTCAAACAAGATTATTGAAATACATATTTTCTCATGGAAATTTTCCAAGAAATGATCAAAACCATTTCTCCCTGTAACTTCCATCACAAGTTCAGTTTCTCGGTCTAAAAATGATAAAAATAGCAATACAGGATTCAGTAGGAACAAACGTAAACATTATCATAAAATCAAAATGCAGAAATTCAGCGGGCCTAACCAGACCAACATTATTACTCCCTCACAAAGACAAGGCTTACCAATCACAAGGGTTCATATCTTCGATTGCCTTGCAATCTTGAACCACTCGGTGTGGAAGGATCCGGGCACATCAGTCCTCTCATAAGTGTGCGCACCAAAGTAGTCTCTTTGAGCCTGGACCAAGTTCGCAGGAAGCCTTTCCCTCCTATAAGTGTCGAAGTAGGCCAAACTGGTAGACATGCCTGGAGTACTGATGCCTGAGTTGATTGCAAGGCAGACAACCCTCCGCCATGCAGACTGCCTCTCGGTGATCTCTGTCGCAAACTCGGGATCCACGAGAAGGTTGGATAGCTCAGGGTTCCTGTCGTATGCCTTCTTGATCCTATCAAGGAAGATCGCACGAATAATGCAACCTCCCTTCCAGATCCTAGCAAGCTCGCCAAGTTTAAGGTCCCATCCTTTTTCAATACTCTTGGCGCGAATGAGATTCATGCCTTGGGCGTAGCTGCAGATCTTTGAAGCATAGAGAGCCTGCCTGACATCATGGATCAACTTCTCCTTGTTGACGGGTGGGCTGGTCAAAATGTCACCAAAGCCACCCTCTTTGAATAATTTGGCAGCTTGGACCCTCTCTTCCTTCAAACCACTGAGGAACCTCGAATCTAATGATGCTGCAATGGTTGGGGCAGCCACAGAAAGATCAGCGGCCTGTTGGACAGTCCACTTCCCTGTGCCTTTCATCCCCGTTTTGTCGAGGACCTTGTCCACCAAATACCCATCTCCCTTGTCGTCCTTGATTCCAAAAATATCGGCCGTGATTTCAATCAAGAAACTGAGGAGCTCCCCTTTGTTCCACTCCTCGAACACATTTTTCAATTCCTCATTGGTAAGCTTTCCAACTGACTTCAAGACATCATAAGCCTCTGCAATCAGCTGCATATCGCCATATTCTATCCCATTGTGAACCATCTTCACAAAATTGCCCGACCCTCCCTTCCCAATATATGTAACACAAGGCCCACTGTCAGGTACCTGGGCAGCCACCTTGAGGAGGATGTCTTCAATGTATTTGTAAGCTTCGAATGAACCTCCAGGCATCAAAGATGGTCCGTTACGTGCTCCTTCCTCACCACCAGAGACACCCATTCCAAGATACAGAAAGCCCTTCTCAGCCATGGCTTTCTCCCTCCTCTCAGTATTCTCGTACCATTCATTCCCTCCATCAATGATACAGTCACCCTTCTCCAGGTATACAGAGAGGGTTTCAATGGTCTGGTCAACAGGTGCTCCGGCCTTGACGAGCATTATTATGACGCGGGGCTTCTGGATGGAGTGAACGAAAGCCTCTGGATGGTGGAAGCCAAACAGAGGGAGATTCCCTTCGACTTTGGCGCGTTCGACAGTCTCATCCACTTTCGAGGCTGTCCGGTTGTATACAGAAATTGGGAAGCCTTTTTCGGCAATGTTAAGAGCGAGATTTTGGCCCATAACAGCAAGGCCAGCAAGGCCAATTCTTGTGGGTGTTTGTGCCATCCTGTACCTGCAAAAAAAACAATTGGATTTATTTGGATATGGCAACTGAAAAAACAGAGAACAGAACTCTCGAAAACTACATGATGACTGTCTTAACCCAAAGAAGCTGTTTAAATATAAATCAAGCATACAAAAATGAAAATGAAAATGAAAAAAAAATGATTTATGGAAACTCAAAAAATCCATCAGCCAGTGGGAGGAGCAACATATGCATTTGGAAAAAAATGTGTTGCTTGTGTTGTTGAGCGCAACAATGGGATAGAACTTCCATTTAATAGGAATTTAATTTTCTGGTGAAAGGCTAAGCCTCTGTTTGGGGCAACAGTGAACAGGTTTAGATATGTTGGGTTAGAAACATGGCTACTTTAAAACTTAATGTCAAGTAAATCATCGTGGAACAACCAGTTGATATTCTATTCAAAGTTGTCCATCAAAGATACAAAAATCAAATAACATCAGTATTTCAGTAGGAAAAACATGTAATCATACTTGAAAATGGATATTTTCCAATTCCACAAAGAGCAGTGCTCAAATCGAACATCCCAAAACATGCTTGTTAAGTTATTCTTCAACCAGACTGAAAACAGGAAATGAAAAAAGTCTCGTGGTTCAATAATATTGTGTGATATACTTTTAGAAGAGTTTGCCCACGGGATTCTAGTACAATACATGTGTGGTAGAATTCTTGACCAAATAAAGATTAACAAGGTGACTCATGGTGATTTGCAGTACAATCCATAGAAATCTAAACACAACTTACTTCCCTATATAGGCTTTATAACTCATGGAATTTCCAATAATCCTGAGAAATTTGAACCTTGATTCGGTTGAGAATGCTCATTGGACACACAGGAATAATTCAAAGGCATGAGTAACATGGATATACAACAAACAAATCAGATTTCATTGTTTAAAATAATTTGGTTTAAAATTAAAAGCAACAAAAAGTGCCTGTAAAGGATGGAAATAAAAATAAAGCATCCATTGCATAAAAAAGAACACATAACAACAACCACAACTGTAACATAAAAATACAACAAATATAACTAGATTGGTGGGTCTTTCGTAACCAGAAGATGTTCAAAGTTTCTTGAGATTATATAAAAATAAGGAAGCATTTCAAAGAATGAAACAAGAACAACAACGTGAGAAATTATGACAGATTTCTTAGTTGACTAAAGCATAACATCTAAAATTTAGATTCCCTGTAACCTTTTTCTTAAATAGTTCATTCTTCTTGATACACAAAATTTTCTTCCCAATGCAAGAAAACTATATAATAATTTTTGGCCACTCTTGATGAAAAATTAAGCCCTTTTAGTCATTGAGGAACAAATTGATTACTCGTCAAAAAACTGCCATGCTTTATGACAAGAGGAATGTAGACTGTATTAATCAATTCCCTGTAGCTTTACCTGGACTTCCTTGTTTATAACACATCGAATCAAAATCTTAACAATTCAGCTTTTAAACAGGAGAATTTTTAAAACCAACCACCAAATCACAGATGCGAGACAAGCCATATGAATCCCTTGCAACACAAACAAAAAAAAACACTAAAAGCAGGATCTTAGGCACTAAAAAGGACAGATCTTTACAGAAGTTATCGTATTTCATGTATCAAAATCTTTTAATTCTCATTAAATAAAAAAAAATCCATAGAAAAAAAAATTCAAAGTGATTGAATAGATCACAAACTCCAATAAAAAAAAAAAATAAACAAAACCAAAAAAAAAAAAGAAACCCACATAATCAAATCCGGCAACAGACACAAAAGAATTGAAAGCAAACAACATCAGAATAGGTGAAGAAGCAGTAAATAAAAAAAAAAAACCCATCTTTTAGTTCTTATTGAATCACAAAAAAAAAAAAAAAAAATCAAAGAACAATTAACACTGAGCGAATATAACAAAAACTTTAGTACAAAATAAACCAAACAAGAGAAACCCACAAAAGCAAATCCTACAACAGATCGAAGAATCAAACGCAAACAGTAATCAGAGTAATCAAAGCAGCAAAGAAAAAGAGAGATCCAATACCAGAAATCACGGATTGCTGAAGAGGAGATCTATTGGGATTCAATATAACGATTGATTTTGTGAATTATTTTTTTAAAAATTATTGAAAATCATGATATGCGTTTTTTGCAATTGTGGAGGCTTATATTGTTTTTTACGGGTCAAACTTGGCATGTGAGGAGTAGTTGGAAGCCGTCGGTCCGACCGGTCTCGAACACACGATACGTTCTCTAAATCTATTTGGACCGTCTGATGGTCGAGGTCCAAAGTTCACTGGTTCGGTTGGGCCGTTTGATTGGGTTTTCTTTGTTTGGACGAAACATAATATAGAGAGAAGTCCATATAACCCCCTGTAACCTGCTCGAAATCATATAACCCCCTAAAAATACCTACATAAAGCTTCGTTGTTTGATGTAAATAGTCTTTTTAAGTTAAATTTTTATTGTTTGATGAAAAAAAATTTATTTGGCTAAACTTAGCTGAACACACAGTATACTAAAAAAAACTTCTACAGTGTATTAAAAATGTAAAGAAACCTTTATAAATTACAATTTTACCATTCTAGATAGAGTTTTCTAATATATTCTGAAGAGTAAAATCATTATTTATGAAAGTTTTTTCACATTTTTAACATATTGTAGGGGATTTGTGATATACTGTATTTTTCAGTCAAGGTTAACCAAACGGAATATTCACATGATATTCCTTATCTGTCAACGAAAGTTAACTCAGTGGGGTAATAAGATTTACATAGATATTTTGGGGGTTATATAGACTTCGGGAAAAGCATGGGCTATATGAAATTTTGGTCAGTTTACAAGGGTTTATTTGAATTTTTCCCTTTTTTTAAAGTAATTTGTTTATTTATATAAACTATATGTATTTTTACTGCACACATACCTTTTAAATGCATATTAATTATTTTTATATCACTACAAATAATAAATTAATAATTTATTATGGAAATCTTATATAATGAATTTATGTATCATACATTCGTACTAATCTTATTTAATGATGACTTATTAAGTCCTGATCTTGCTGTCTGAGCTACAGAATTGATCAATTTTTTGTTAATAGATTATTTTCATAACTTATTCTGATTAAAATTTAATTTAACCAGAGTTATTCCCAAACTAATTGAAAGAAATGACAAAAATAATCTTAGCAATATTTGTAATGATAGTTAATCTTTGTTTAAATAATTGATTATTAATAATGTAAGTGAATATTCATTTCTCACTTTCCATATAGTTTCAAATTAATATACTTTCCATATAGTTTCATTTTTATATTTTGTGGTCATTTAAAATATGGATAAATTAAGAATGAAAATTTTCTTCTTCTCCTAAGGATTTAATTGTAGTTAAAAAATGAAGTTTATATTCGTATGGATTCAATTTTTTAAAATTTTAAAAATAAATTCCAATAAGGAAGCGAGATATATATGTGGTTGGGCAACTTTCAAGGTATATCATGAGACGGCATTATAATTGGGACTCTGTAATAGCCTCAAAATTTGTTTGTGTGCTTCAATGTTTATTTGGGTACAAATATTTATTTGTATTTGTTGATTGTTGTTCTTTTTATTTATTTTTTGACAAGTGTTGTAGTTGTAGTTGTTGGTTAGGTGAAGGGGCATTTGGATCCCATTATTTGCATTGAATATGATCGTTTAATCTAATAGATGGACTAGTCCCAAAAGGTGAGGGGGACAACCACTACATTTAACATTTTATAAAGTAGTGGAGAGCATATAAACAATGTGATGATTTCTTTTTAAAGTATACTCACATAAGAAATTTTGAAAAGCCGGTTTCAAGTATTCTATGATAGTGTAGTATATTCTGTTAAGAGATTTTATGCACCGTGTTAATGATATGACGACTATAAATGACATTGTAACACAAATATCAGCGTTCTCAATAAAAAATATAAACAAAAATAACAATGATGGAATAAAATGTACACACATAAACAATCCCGATAGCTATCCATTCCAAAACATTGGTGCTCCAAACAGGGTCTAAAGAGTTTACAATTATGATTTCAATTGAATAACACATGATGATTCACATCATCTCATCAATGAATAAGATAGGAGTTCTGCCAAAGTGTGGACCATTAGGAGTTCTGCCAAAGTGTGGACCATTATGCAATGGCCCCTCCGTTTGCCTTAACACTGTGTTTCCTGATGCACATGTGCACATAGCATAGCTGCAGTTTTTATGAAGTTTCAGTGACTGTTCAAGAAAACAACAAATCCTGGTAACTGAAAATGATCCTCCTGTATGCAGCAGTACTGTATGTTACAAGTGTACCAAGAAACACTACGTTCAATCATATTAAATTGGTAAAAGATTCAATATTTCCCTAAAAACTCAATTACTAAGCTGCACAGTATAATTACATGAACAAAGCCATAAAAAAGAAAATACATGGAAACAAAAAAATTTCAGAACAAGCTCCCCCAAAAAACAATCCAACATCGGTCCTCCAAAACAGAACACAAGAGTTCTCTAGCCGTGCTTGTTGAGGTATCTCTCTGCGATCGCAGCATGCATTGCAGCTCCATATGGAAGCACTTCCTCATCTATCATGAAATATGGTGAATGCCCAGTGTGGATCGAACCCAATGTCTCGTTCCTCACCCCTATGTAGAAGAAGGCCGCAGGTACTACTTCTGAGTAGAATGAGAAGTCCTCCGCGCCCATCATCGGTGGAACCACCATGTAATTCTGGGGACCCAACAATTCGGTGGCAACCTTTTTCACGTGCTCATACATGTGTTCATGGTTCACCATAGGAGGGTAGAACCTATCCTTCTCAAAGAAATCAACTGAAGCCATGCATCGGTATACGCTCGCCTGCTCTACAATTATCTGTGCAATGAAAGTTGGTGTTTTAGAATATATTCTATGATTGGGTGTCCACCAAGCAACTAATATGATGTTTATTTGACTAACCAACCTCTTCTATTCGCTGTCGGAGTTGGTAGAAGCTTGTGTTAGAGAAAGCTCTGAAGGTGCCACCAAAGGCGACAGATCCAGGTATCACATCGAAATCATTACCTCCATCGAATGAAGCAACTGAAACTACCTGAAAATTTTTACATGACAAGTTGGGATCACCACAAGTGAACCACCAGAAATTGAAAAGGTAAAAACACTGCAGTTTTAGATGATGAAGAAAAACCTGCATCGTGAGGAAGCATTTATGTGAAGCTTCTTCTAGGTACAATGTGTATTAGGCTAAAGGAGTTTAATAACCATTCTATTCCTTGCGTTTACTGAGTCAACTAGTTTTGATGAAGTTGAAGCATTTTCAACCACATGCAAAACAAAACATGCATATGATGTGTGGTTCGGGAAAAATTTTGGAACACCAAACCATCCTTACAACAGCTACTGAGTTTGAATTTAGGAATACAAGTGATTCATTAAAGTTTCAGTGATTAACCAAGAGAACTTGGAATGATTTTATTGTGAACCATATGCAAAATTGTAAAGGAGAAAGCTGATGGACACTGATTTGGAAAACAGTAATCTAGGAGGTTTAAATTAATGTATGATGAAAACGGGACCTGAAAGATCAATTTCCTACTTCACCAATCAATGCAGATATTTCAAGAAGAAGACTTCAAATAGCAATCACTGATTTGGAAAATAAAATCTGGATGATGAATTCATTGGGAAAAATTCACCTGGTAGGTGCCATGAAGAGGTGTTTAGAGATGGAAATATACTAATAACATTGGAAACATCTCTTTAAGTTTGTTGTATACACCACCTAAGTTTTTCTTGACCAATAATGAAGCCAGTTATTTTATTAAACTTTGATTAAACTGTCTTCAACCTGTGACATTCAAGATAACAGCATAGGTGCATTTTGCCAATCATGAAATATGGTTAAAATCACAATACAAGAAAGAAGTTGAATACAGATGTGGGTGAAACTCAATAAACTCCTCTGTGAACTGGTTCACAGAATGATGGAATATAGATCAGAGTGGAATATATATTTTCAATAGATCAGAGTTGTATGTTTGAAGTGGAGATGTTGCCTTCTCAATGCTGTGTGCTCATATATGTAAAATTAATGAATAAAAATTGTGACAAGAATGAAGCCTTTCAGATGGATTTATGATCATATTTAAGTAGGACAAATGAATGTATTGTAGGACAGAATGGGATTCACAGCATAGGCAGATTCACTAAACTATAGGCAAAAATGGAAATGGTCTTTGTCAGGAATTTCGCATGGCCAGAATTCTAAAGCAACCTAAACTTCAGAGATATAATTTGATGTATATTTCCCTTCTTTTGTTTGTATCCATTTGTGTGCTTGCCTGATTGGGTAGTCAAGTCTGCTACATTGAAACCATTCTATGGATGATGAATTGCTAATATTTTTTTCCTTCACTTCTTTTCTTCTTTGCTTTTGAGACAACAAAGATAGGAGGACGTGAGAGGACCAAATGCAAATAGCATAATATCATGCAAAATACGATAAAAATAAATATATCAAAAGAGGTTCAGAGAAGTGCAACGGGACAACCCCAGTAAGAATGGATAAGAAATGGATAGAAATGGTAGGAGTAAATCAGACTGAATATATAACAAATATGATTTGAGAATTTGGTAAACTCGAAGATAGGATTCAGAGTCTCAGCCCAAACTGTTGTTGATGCCTTTGGTCTTATAGCAACATTTTCAAAGGAAAAAATCATCTGTCCCATTTTTTCACCACATGCATATGTAAAACTTACATGGTGAAGCCTAGGTATCAATCAGACTGGTCAGATTGTATCATGGTTTTTTTTTTACCGACACTATTACCAGTTCTTCAACTTTGAAGGCTATAAATGCCAAAACATGCAACAAAGACGCACCTGCGAATCTAGTGGGTTTGCTTCACGAGACACAATGTTCTGCAAACTGATTACTGCAGCAGAAGCGGCCAAGATGGGGTCAATAGACTGGTGAGGTTCACCGGCATGCCCCTTTTTTCCGCTTATTACTGCCTTGAAGAAACCACATCCAGCAAGCAAAGGACCAGGACGAGAGCCGATGACCCCTGTAGGGCGCTCGTGGGACACGTGCGCAGCAAAGATGGCTTCAACATCATCCAGCGCACCATCTTCAATCATTCTCTTGGCGCCTATCCCAGATTCTTCTGCCGGTTGGAAGAGTAACTTAACTGTTCCCTGTCACCACAACATTTGAAGACCACTATTTGACATAGAACAAACAAAATAGAGGGAAATAACGAGGTTTCATAGTACAGTACACATCCTATATTATGGTACATGTCGGTTGCGACAATGAGATTTCATTTAGTTCAAATGATGGCATATGAAGAAACAAAATTGGCAACTAAAAAATTTGTGAACGGAAGAAAATCATTGAAATACAGGCTTCAATATCATATATATTAATATCTGCCATGAGATAATGCATTGGTGGTAAAAAATTAATTTGTTATTTTTCTCCCCATCTGCATTGTAATCCGTAATATCCGTTTTTTTTTTAATTCTCTGGGATCTCATAAACATGAACAAGTTGTAGATTTTAGTTCTAGTTTCGCGTTATTTTTCTTGTGTATCGACACTGTAATAAACGTCAATACTTCGCAAGGCCCCACTTAAAACGTGCAGCTTTGAAAAGTCTGACTGGTCATCTTTAACTACCCCAGTCTAACTTGGAGGCGGTTTCAAATTTAAAAAATGATCCACTCCCATGCACTTGGCACAGACTAATCAATATATAATCGATCTAGTCTATGCTGCTGAATCATTCTCAGCTCAATGCACAACACGCAATTGCAATAGAAACATCCAACAAACACAAATAGATGTTAATGAAAAATTATATTCACAACAAGCCATGTGAATCAACTTGCATTGATGTTAAAGAAAAGTCCACACCAAGCAAATAGAGGCTCATCAATGGAAATCTAGGTGCAACATATATTCATTGTTCCCTAAAAACGTGTTCTGAACACATAAATGGAGAAACTGAGATCTCACCAACCTTCAAACGGCGTTCTCGCATCTTGAGTATCTTTGCAGCCCCCATGAGCATAGCCACGTGCGCGTCATGCCCGCATGCATGCATTTTACCAGGAATCTTACTCTTGTGCTCCCATTCCACGGCTTCCTGCCAATACCCAACAATTCATTATTCATTCAATCAAAAAGATCTCCTTAACAACACACAGAGACAAAAAATTACAAAAAGGGGGACCAACTTAAGATCAAACATAAGACCAAAAACCATACGCAGAACAACCTGAATTGGAAGAGCATCCATATCAGCGCGCAACGCGACAAAAGGAGCCCGTCCCGATCCGATAGAAGCAACAATGCCGGTCTTCGCCAACGGGTACCGAAACCCAATCCCCAAAGCAGTCAGTTCCTCCCTAATCAACCTGCTCGTCTCGACCTCCTCGTAAGCGAGCTCAGGGTGCGCGTGAATCCTCCTCCGGAGCCCCTTCAACCACTCCCCAACCTCCGCCCGCTTTGCGAACGACAGAATTCCGACCGACCCATCGACCCACGCTTGATGCTTCGGCCGCGGCGAGCTCCCATTGCTCCTCTGCATGTGAACAGGGGGGGACACATCAAAGAAGGAAGGAGAGCGATCCACAACAACGTCGAAGGGGGAAGAAGAGCCAAGTATGAGAGAGGTGAGCACGATCAACAAGACCCAAATCCCCATTTGTGCTAAAGAACCGATCTTTCTCGTGGGAATTGAATCAAGAAGATCAAGAACATGTTGGGTATTTATTTACATGTAAAAAAAGAGAGAGAAGTGGGCATCGGATTCATTGACGCACCTTTAACTCGTGAGTGTGTGTGTGTATGTATAAAAAAAATCAGAAGAAAAAAAGGATGGCATGTCCACATCACATAGCGCAATTGGGAAACGGAACGCCTTGATCAGCACCCACAATCGGGTACATCCTTCCCCCCCTTTTCTTTGTTTTCTCTCTCTGACTTGTTTTTTTGGGGGAGGGAATCACGTGGGCTAATTCAAAAGGGGAAATGATAACGATGAATGAAGTCTGCCCCAGGAGGGGATTTTGGGGGGGGGAGTCCCCACCAACACCGGCACGAGGGGCCACCGCCACAGACACACACCACTAGGGGTGGCCCCATGGGCCGGCTCGGGCCTGGCCCGGGCCGGGCTTAAGTTTCGGGCCAAGCTTGTGCCTACACCTATTTTTTTTTTTTTTTAGTTAAGTTAAAACATACAATAAAGTAAATAAAAAAGTTGAACAACTTGAATTGAACTATGAACAATAAAACTATTTGAATTGAATATCGATATAACTTCACAATAATTGCACATTATAAGTTTACAACAAGAAATATTTGAACATTAATTGAATAGCTACTATAAACTCATAGAAAAATATTTTAATGGAACATTACAATGATTGAATATTAGCTTGTGGGTGATGACTGCATCACAATAAAATAAGTACATCCCAACTAGGTTGGCACCTATCCATTTTATCTATCATTTGCACAACTCTACCCAAAGCCATCCTTCAAGAAATGACAAGAAAACAAGTAAATTTAAACTAAATTTCAATTTAAATTTACAACATCATCAAATTGGTCTCCAAGAGCCTCCTCAGCCAAGATAGTCTGAGTTCTTTGTTGTGCTTTGTACCAATCTCGTAGGCACACGCACTGCTCGACTACATCTGGATGTAAACGACTTCTATAATCATCCAATACTCGATTTCCAGTGCTAAATGCTGATTCTGAAGCAACTTGTGAAGCAGGAACAGTTAATAAGTCTCGAGCCATAGCAGAAAGAACAGGAAATCGATTTTCTTGCCCCTTCCACCATGCCAAAACATCAAAAGTCCCTTCGCCATCTTCTTCGACATTTGGTTCTTGAAGGTAGCGTTGTAGTTCAGATGTACCACTGCCACCTAGCGACCGGTTCAGAGTGCTTAGTCGCACCTTGAATTGTTTCCACCCTGACACTGATTTTTCCCTCGGTTGTTGTGATGAGGATGTATCGGCTTCACCGCTTTGTCTTTGAGTATTCTCCCTTTGAAACCTGTATTCTTCAAACATAGCTTGTAAAACAGAATTAATTTGAGCAATATTTTCATAATCCGTGCCACTATCAGGACCATTAAAACATTGATAAATATATTCAACTAAAATTTGCAGACCACTTATTTTAAAACGAGGGTCCATAATAGTGGCTAATCCAAAAATGATGGGAATTTTTTCTCAATGTTTTGAAAATTTTGCCTCCATTGCTTCACAAATTGGTTCAAAAGCAACTTCATCTCTATGTTGGTTAAAAACATCACAAATATGGAACAAATGGAGTAGTACCTGGTTGGAAGTAGCATAATAAATTCCAGAAAAACAAACAGTAGCATTATAAAAAACTTTGAATAAATCTCTAATCATTTCTAAGCATGCCCAATCTTCAAGACTAATTTTATCATCATAATTTTTCTGTAACAAATATGTACTAATAACATTTTTATAAGGAAGAGCTGCTTCAATCATCAAATAAGTAGAATTCCACCGATGTCTAACATCCGTCGGTGTTTTTCTACTTTAAGGCTTGCAGTTTTACATGCTTGACGAAATTCTTGATATCTACTTGTAGAAGAAAAAATATAAATGAAACATTGTTTTATACGCTCAATAAATGGCTTAACGGCTTCTAAACCATCCTGCACAATAAGATTAAGTATATGACAACAACAAGGAACATGTAATAATTTGGATGTTGTATATAAAGGCAAGCATTTTTCTAGAAATCTAGCTAAAACATCATTAGAAGAAGCATTATCTAAAGTAATTGTAAAAATTTTCTCATAAATACCCCAATTTTGAAGTTGGTTGATGATACTAGTTGTTATCGCTTGTCCTGTATGGGGGGCATCAAGATCAGAGAAACAAATAATTCTTTTCTGCAATATCCAATTTGCATCAATGAAATGAGCTGTTAGTGAAATATAACATAAAGGTTGGTTAGAAGTCCATAAATCAGAAGTTAAACAAACTCTTCCAGGAATATTACTAAGGGTTACAAGTAAATCTGTCTTCTCTTCAGCATATAATTTTTCAACATCTCTCTTAACTGTGTTGCGAGAAATTGGTTGAAATTGAGGACCAAAAGCTTTTTGGATCCACTCTTCAAAATCAGGATGCTCAACCCTTGAAAATGATTGTTCAGTCTTGATTATATATTTCACAGTTTCTCTTCTAGCAACAACTTGATTAAAACTAAAATTTGACAATTGCCTAGTCGAATTTCTACTTAATTGTGATTGAAATTTCGATCCAATAATTTTACAGGTACATTCAGCAGCATGTCTAATTAAGTGGCTAGTGCCACTACAAGAATTAGCAGTTAATTCCTTACCACAGAAACGACATTTAGCAACTGTTTTGAAATATCCCGCAGGTTTTGTAAGATCTTGAACACTTATCTTATCAAAAATGTCCCAAGCTACTGAAGGTTTTCATTTTGGTTTGGAGTTGCCAACTTCATCTACAGCAGGGGAACCAACTGATGGATTTTCAGCATCAGCTCTAAAAACATTATCTGCAGAACTATCAGCCATTGTAATGTTAAAAAATATTGATATAAATAATATATGAAAGAAGAAGAGAGTTTTAGAGAGATCAATCAAATGATTTAGCAAAGAACACAAAAACTTCCGCTTGAACTTCGTAGAGCAACTTGAAAGAGTTTGAGAGAGTTTGAGAGTATAAGAGATAAGTGATTGAAACTTGAAAGGTTATGGGGATATTTATAGTGTTTTTGTTTATTTTAAAATTCAAATTACAATGGAATCCACCAAATTTCAAAAATAGCCGTTGGGGAGGGTTTCAAAAAATATCCGTTGGGGAGGGTTTTAAAAAAACCCTTAGGGTCCATGACCGGGCCTGGCCCGGGCCTACGGGCTGGCTTTCCCGGG
Source organism: Acorus gramineus (assembly GCA_030737835.1). NCBI lineage: Eukaryota > Viridiplantae > Streptophyta > Magnoliopsida > Acorales > Acoraceae > Acorus > Acorus gramineus. Next base: position 8,540,103 of record CM060855.1, on the reverse strand, counting down.
CTGGGCCTTGGGCCGGGCTCCGGGCTGGGCTTTGGGCCGGGCACCGGGCTGGCTTTGTGGTTTTTGCCAAGGCCCAAGCCCGGCCCTATGGAAGGTTCGGGCCTGGGCCGAGCTTAGGCCCGAAAATTTCAGGGCCGGGTCCGGGCTCGCAGGCTGTTTGACCACCCCTAGACACCACCATGTTTATTCAAAGACGTGAATCAGAAAAATCGCTTCTTTGGTCATACAAACGCTTCTTCCCGGGGACCCACATCGGATAGGGTCATAGGGAGGTGGTGGTGAGAGCTGTATAGGAAGGTCGATGGAATTTTCTTTTTGGAGCTTTGTTTATCGTCTCCATCACATCGTCCATGTTTAAAATTTATAAGCGGCATATTATAACTTTTAATTTAAAATAAACAGTTGTTTGATGTTTGCTTAAACTTATTAAAACTTATTTAAGTTAAAAACAGTTTAAAAAAATCATAATCTCTAAGCTGTGAAAGGGATGCTTTTGAGATTATAGCTCATAAAATGCATTAAATTTTTTTATTTTGAACACTCGTGCCCTCAATTTTTTTTTACTACTATACCAAAAATCACTAAACAACTTTTCATCTTCTCAATTTTTTTAATATTACAAAAAATACATTATCAATTTTTGTTTATAATTTCATTTTTCACTGAGTTTATTAAAATTCTAGAATGTAATATTTTAAAAATATTGTAGTGATTTTAAAATATTATTTATGTTAATTTAATTTTCTTTTAAATACTTATAAAATTAATTTTATAAGTAAAAATCAACATATTTAATTAAACATAAATCAATTTTTACTTTTGCAGTGTAAGGGTATTTTTAACAATTGTACAGCAAAAGGTTGTTTTACAACTTATTAAACAAGCATCCACTGTTGTTTATTGACTGCTTTTAAACAGTTACAACATAGATGTCTATAACTTATCAGAAGAGTTATAATTTATAATCTATAAGTTATAATCTACAATTTATAAATTTAAGCTATAACAAACATGTCCATATAACCTTCACTCATTTTATGGATGTGTATATATACCCTATTTTTTATAAATGAAAGTATATATATTATTTTTTGTGTAGGAAAAATTCTATATAACCTCCTCTAACCTGTCCAAAATCTATTTAAGGCCCTCGCTTTTCCTAATGTCTAATTGAAACGTATGTGAAGATGGGAGTGGTTAATATGATACTTCCATCACCAGAACCAGTTTTGGCAGCGGATGAATCTGTTAAATTTGGTTAAGATGCTGATGAGATGGTGCTCATAAAAGGATGATACTTTAAGTATAACTATTTTGTCTTCATTCATATTTGTATAAATAGAAGAAAAAAAAAGATATCATAGATACAATACCCACGTACAATTCACACATGTTATGAAATTTTTAAAAATAGTATACATATCAGCTAGCAAATTATAATAAATTGTATGGACACATTTTTAAAAAAATAAATTTTTTTAATATAGTATACATCTCAGTTTGTTTTGATTGAAAATGATATATATCTTGGTTAATTAAATATATATGTAATTGGATAGCCACCGAGGAATATGAAATTGTAACCCAAACTTTAAATGAACTATGTGTGACAGCGCTCAAGATAAATAATTGGTTGTCATATATTATCTTGAACTCTGTCACACATAGTTTAGGCAGATATTATTATTATTATTTATTTGATATCTTTTATTACAGAAATCATATCTAATCCAAACATGCTTTCAAAGGTTTCTAATGATCCTAACTTTTGAATAAAGTTTTCCTAATGTTCAATAAAATTATAATGTTTTTTGAAAAACTATTTTTATAAAATTCTTCATGTAGAAAAGCATATTTCATACTCATTTTTAAATGAAACCATAGAAATTTGCAAAACTATTTTTGTAGGGTGGGTGATTATGCCAAAAATAATGACATGCACAGGTTTGAAATACTACATTAAAAAAAAGTAAACATTTAATTATAAATATTTTTCTCAACCTGCTTATGTTTTAGGTCCACTAATTGTTTTAAGGGTTTTTTATTTTTAAGTCCCCATAAACTACATGATTTAGTGATCGATCCATCACTTCTTTATATTTCAGTTTAAGTCCTCAGATTTGAAAGATATGTTCTTTTTAGCCCCTCCCAGGAACTAAAAATAAAATCAAATAATTTAGTGATAGGTCCCTCCCAATTATTAATAAGAAACATATCATTTAAATCAAGGGACTAAAACTAAAATATGAAGAAGTGATGGATCGATCACTGAATCATATAATTTACATGGACTAAAAAATAAAAAACCCTTATTTTAACATGTAAAAACATCTTCAAGTTAGCAATTATATTTATTTAGATCCTTAAATTCCGTCTTTTTTCATTGCCTATGTTTATACATTTTATATACATTATTAATAACTCATACGCCGATATTCATTTCCATACATTATTATATAACCTGCATATGTGGTGTCTTCGCATGCTAGAAAAATAGATGAACCTAGAAAAAATTAAAAAAAAAATAAAAAATATATAGAATTAATTTCCCCAAAAATAAAGAACAAAACAAGGACCTTTCGATGAGCAATTGTTTCTACAAAGTAACCAAGCGTACCATGCCCGGGAGAAACGCAAAAGCATGCAGAGGCCCTTTTTTGATAGAATTTGTTATCACGGGGTTTGAAATACAATTCTTGCAGACAAGTTTAGTTAGTGTTGTCATTTCAGAAAAAATCACATGCGATGTGGAATCTCTTTCTCTTTGAGGTTGCTAATTCAGTTTAGTGCAATTATTCTGTCTGTTAAAGCATTAAATTTCATACCCTTGTTACATCACTCACACAGGTATCGTACCCACTTGTTAATCATCAATGGCTTTTGAGAGATATGACATGATGAGGTTTACTGTTATATGAAGTACAAAATGGATTTTTCAAAGCCAAGTGGTACATGCTATTCCAATGTATTATCACTCACTCCTACTCCAGTGATGTGATCCTTTCTGTTCTTTTTTTTGAAAGATTATAAAAAAACTCATTGTCATGTCATTTTTGATAGTATTGATTGTCATTTTATTGCTCATCCACATCAATTTAGATTGCAAGATCTATCATTCACATTTACACTCAAAATATAATAAATTTTATTTCATTGTCAATTATTGGATATTATTTAGATTTTCAACTAATTAAAATGAGATGTCATTCTATCATTTTCATGCGAGACTTGAAAGATATGTTGTCATTTTTTATTGATTCATATTAGATTTTTAATCATACTTTTGAGTATCTGAAGAGGACGAAATCTAGTTATAAAGGGATCTGGATCGGATTGAGTATCTAGATTTGCTCTCCCCGCTACTACTCTAGTTGTTGGGATGATCCTCCGATGAACATTCCTTCAGGCCAGACCGGTGAGGAGGGAGGTGACCGGCAAAAGGTCCTCCACTGACAATCAAGCTAATAGAGTATAAGATATAAGATTTTTTTTCTAAAAGCAAATTTTACATCTCTCTTCCTCTGGGGTTTCCCCTCCCTTTTAGACCCTCATACGTCTTCAATTTACCGTATCCTAACCTTGATATGTCGTTCACGCTTTGATGGGGAAGACATTTTCAGAGAGGATACAGTGGAATTTCATATGACATGGTGGGATGCAATATGATACAATTACAATTGGGTTGTGTCATCAGCTACACGTGTCTCTGTGATAGAGGTGTCATGTGTAATCCCCAATGGGTCACTTGGGGATACGTGGCAAGCTGCCATTGGGATATTTATTTTTAGGGATTTTTATTTTTTAATCTAAACTATATTGTTTAGTGATCGATCCCTCTCTTTTTTATATTTTATTTTAAGTCTCCAACTTCTAATGCCTTTTTTTTTTAGTTCCAATGTCAAATGTATATATGTTTAGGGTTGATGGATAATTGAAATTCCTAAACTACCCTTTGATATTTTTATTTATAAGTCCCTATAAACTATGTTGTGTAGTGATCGATCCCTCCCCTTTTCATATTGCATTTTAAATCCCCAACTTCAAACATTTTTTTCATCATTAGTCCCTACACAAAACATCCATCTATTTGGGATTACCGGATCATTGATATTCTTAAACTACTCATCATCAAAAATGAAAGAAATCCCAATCGAAACCTTCTTCAACATTTTTTTGATTCAACCTCTCTCCAATTTCCATCATTTGCTAATTCAAATAAAATGATTATGTGCACTATCATATCCAAAATTCCATAAAAGTGAGAAAAAAAATGAGCTTTCATGAATGAGATTTTAAAAATAAATAAATAAAAACTTAAACAATAGTACCTTATATGTAAAAAATAAAACAATATAAACATGTTAGATTTCATAAAATCATTAAATCTCTAAATAAATAAAAATTTAGGATCACGCAAAATAAATTTTTTGTTGATTACATACAAATATTTTAATGACATCTAAATTTTTTAATTTAAAATTCTAAAAATATCTAATTCGATATTTCACATATTTCAACCAAGGAAAAATCATTTAAATCAAAATTCAAAAATTCTCAAAATATGTTTTTGTAATCATTCTGAAATACAAAAAAAACAATAGAAATCAAAATAAATATTAAAATTAAAAAATAAAAGCATCATCTAAACTCTAATTGATATGAGAAATGACATGTTTATATAATATTCATGTTGTCAATACTATAAAAAGCAGGACACTATTTTCATTCAGTTGATGAAATATATAGATTAACAAAATAAAAATATAATTTTTTATTTTTTTATTTCGTAAAGATATAATCAGAAATGAGATCGAACAAATATATTCTTGGTGCAAATGCATTTTGTTTTAGACATTTCACTGAACATTTTGTATACAAGTTTCAAATATTAAAATACTTATAAAATGAGACAGACATTTTATCCGGTGATTAATAACGAAAAAACATTTGATGTTAGGAGACTTTAATTACAATATAAAGAATGGAGAGATCAATAACTAAATAACATAGTTTATAAATACTTAAAAAAAAATTAAGGGCAGCTTTAGTATTTTAAAAAAAATATATGATAAAATGGAATACTCTTCGAGTTTTTAAAGGATATTTGACGCATGGATTAAGAATAAAAGAAAAAGTTAAAGTTAAAAATTTAAAAAAAAATGTAAAAAAGAGGGACCGATACTAAAGAATATAATTTACATTCACTTAAAAATATAATTCCCTCGTCCTTAGTTGTTGTTGTTTCTTTGTTTGTTTTTGGGGAAAATAAAGAAGTACATGTCACCTAAACCTAGGCCTGATTATATGTGTAATATACCTGTCCCGATTTGGACCTGACCCGAGTTGGACCCGACCCGGCGGACCCGAACAAATAAACGGGTCGGGTCCGGGTCCACCCCGCCCCGACCCGTTGGACCCGACTGTTTTTTTTTAATATATGTTCATATATTATAAGACCATTAGTATTAGTTGATATATAATTTTATTTCTTACTTAACTTATTTTTATATCTATAAGTTCATAAATCATAATCTAAATCAGTTTGTTTTGGACAATTAACTTATTAGCTTTTGAATTTGTATGATTAATTAGTTTGTTGCATTATTTATGTTTATTATTTAGGTTAATATGTTAGTGTTTATTGTTTTGAATGTTGTTTAGGTTAATATTGTTTTGAATGCTGTTTAGGTTAGTTATGTTTATTATTTAGGTTAATATGTTTTTTATGTTAGTGATTATTGTTTGGATGTTGTTTAATAATTCATTCTTTTGAATTGTATAAAATTATATTCAAACATAGTCTCATTAACAATAATGTTTTATTACAAAAAATTTCAAATAGAATGAAAAGACAAACAAATACATGAGCTCTTCTCTCTTTTTTTTTTTTTTTTTTTTACCCAACCATTCTGGTCGGGTCGGACCCGGACCCAACCCGGGTCCAACGGGTCCGGGTCCACATTTCCCCGGACCCGTCGGGTCCTATCACGGGTCAGGTCCGGGTCCACCCCGACCCGACCCGTTGACAGGCCTAAACCCCCCCCCCCCCCCATCAAAAAAAAAAAAAAAGAAAAGAAAGAAAAAGAAAGTAGTATATGTCAGTGGCCTGCCAATAAATAGATTGATACAGTCCTGCCCTGCTTACCACAGTGCATGGTTGAGGACACCCTCCACACTGTGGAGGACCTGGTTTCGGGTCTTGATGGCTGCAAAAACAAAAAATGCAAAAAGCCATATGGGCACGTGGAGAGACCAGATCCGATCAGTTCGATCAGTATCGAACTGAATGACATAAAAATCAAACTGCATTACCTATAAATCGAACTATACAACCCAATTGTTAGTTATATATTTCACACTCCTATTGATTGGATCCAATCTCGCATGTGAAGGGCTTTAATTATACCATGGTTTAGTGTATGAGTCTATGTTGACTCAACGGTTTATATTAGTATGATGTGGTGGGATGTTATACCCCCTTAGGGGGCTATTATGACAGAAAAAATAATAATAAATAAAATAAAATAGATTGATATGAATAAGTGAGTTTTGTTGGAGCGCACCAAGATAGTAAGCCTGCCAATAAATAGATAGAATATAAATTCACTGCAACTCCTTATAGAAATATAAGGTTAAAGACATCCAAGTTCTCGCAAACATGGGTAATCCTACATAAATCATTATCAAAATTGAGGCAGACATACAAATTCTTGAAAACTCACAAAAACCCATATAAATCTCTAGTTTCAACAAAAATTAAGCATAACTCAATCTACCTTACTTAACCCAAACCTATACCATGAAATAACTAAATTATATTTAATTTTTAACTATTTTCAAACAATACATCAATGGAAATGAGAAAACATAAAAAGTCTTACAAAGATAATTTGATCTTTTTAGGGAGTAATTTGTGTTTATGATTGTTTCACAATTACATGGTGATAAATATTTAAAGAACTTTCTATCAAATTTAGATGGAATTTTAATCTACGGATGATAATTAGATTTTTGTGAATTTTTAGGGATTCATGGGTCTGCTCTAACTTTCACATAAACTTATATATGGGATTACTCAAGATTGCATGGATGTAGAGTTCTCTAACCCAAAAATATAGAATTGGGTTAGGTCCAACAGGTGTTGTACAATTTTATTGATCAACGTGTGTTCCTGGTCGTCCGATTTTTTTATGTTATTATGATTGAGATATTTTATAAAATTTTAAAATTAACTTTAGAATACAATTAAATTCTAAATTTTTTTTTCCTATGATTCAATTTGTGCATCAAGGGTCAAAAATGCCTTATACAAACTAGGGGTGGCCATGGGCCGGGCTTTTTTCTGGCGGGTCTTGATCGGACTTGAGAGGCTTCGGGCACAGGTCCGGGCCGGGTCTAAAGTCTAAAATCAGGCACGGGCATACTCATAGGCACGGCCACGAACGGGTCAAGTCCGGGCCGGGCCGGGCTTAAGGTTTGGGCCGGGCTTTGTGCCCACACCTATTTTTTTTCATTTTTTTAGTTAAATTAAAACATAAAATAAAGTAAATAAAAAAGTTGAATAACTTGAATTAAACTATGAACAATAAAACTATTTGAATTGAATATTGATATAACTTAACAATAATTGCACATTATAAGTTTACAACAAGAAATATTTGAACATTAATTGAATAGTTATTATAAACTCATAGCCCAAGCCCGGCCCTATGGAAGACCGGGCCCGGGCCGGGCTTAGGCCGGGAAATTTTCGGGTCGGGTCCGGGCTCGCGGGCCGTTTGGCCACCCCTATTAAATTATTGAATCACAAAAGTCAGCCAACTAATAAGCCAACACGTGTTGAAATGTTTTTTGACACGATGTGGGCCGACAAGAGGTTGGGCAACCACGTCCGTAACTGTCAGTCCACGCATTCAAATGGACTTTATTATTATATTCGAATCTAATCAAGACAGTTTTAGATACATGTATTTATTTTGGGAGAAAAATCCATATAACCCTCGGTAAACTGATTGAAATATATGTAACCTCTTAATATTTCTTAAAATCCATATAACTTCTTTAAAAATATTTAATAAATCTAAATAATCTTTTGAATAAAATTTATAATTACCGATTATGAATATTTTGTGAATATTATGTTTGGATAACCTTGATAGAGAGCACAGTATACAAAAAAAAATTTACAATGTGTAAAAAATATAAAAAAATCCTTTGTAAATGACGATTTTATCCCTCTAAATAGGGTTTTATAATATATCCATAGAGAGTAAAATCATCATTTTTATAGGATTTTTCGGCAAAAATCCTAATTTGGAAACACATTGTAGGGTTTTTTTATTATTATATTATGCTTTCAATCAGGGTTCACCAAACAAGATATTCACTAAATAATCTGTCAACAGAAATTTTATTCAATGGGTTATTTGGATTTACTGGGTGTTTTCAGGGGTTATATGGATTTTTAAAAAAGGCAAGGAGTTATATGGATTTCAATCAAATTCCAGGGGGTTGGATGGATTTTCCCTTATTTTGGATAATATTAGATAATTCACATATATTTTAATTTTTTTTAAAAGTAGATTAATTTTTTTTAAGAAAGATATATATTATTCCATTTAAATTTAATAGATTTATTTTTGATATGTAAAAAAATTAAAAAGATATATACTAATAACTAATAAGTAATAAAATATATAAAGCTACATTTAAAATTGTAAAAATAACTATGTGCTACAGCCTCATTTGTTTTTATTAATAATTCACTACTGTCAGAAAAAGAAAAACTTACGCAATGGATCAGCTGTGTAACTGTTCATTGGGTAGGATTAATTTTTGGTATACAATTAATGAATCTTAACATGTTATGAAATCCTAATATGCAGTGATGAAGACATTTGAACTAATATGATCTTGAATAAATTATAAATAAAAGCTGACCAGACCAGACCTAAGGTTTTAAACTCAGGGTGGACATGTCTTGGGGACTGTTACATATTTTTATTTGTAACTTCATGTATATATGGTTTTATTATCTGTCTGATATGTATGTACTTCGTAGGATATATTATATATTTTTTTATTTATGAAAACAAATATACATGTACAATTAATTGCATTGGAGGTTCTTTCTTTAATATTATGGTTTAATATTTTATTATATAAATAATACATTGTTAAAATAATAATTAAAAACACAGGCACTTACATTATACTTCAACTGTTCGACAGCCATTTAATAAAAAAATTTAAGAATACATATTTAGAATATTATTTTATTATGAATCTGTGTAACAAGTTTATGCCCTTAAAAAAAAAAAATCAAAGTACAATGGACAATTGTCTCGAGCATTTGTTATTCTTTTTAACATTTTTCATAAGAAATATTCTTTTTTTTCCTTATCTATGTAAACTTTTCATTCTTTGTCTCTCTTCTTTTAACCATATGCAATTCAATTATCGAAACCTATTAATACATATAAGTCTCTAATTAAAAAATAATACGTGTTTTACCGTAATAAAAATGGGAAACTCAATCTCAATCACTGCGCAAACAATCACTGACAGCCATTTAATTAATTTTCAAGAGGCTTTTGAATGAGTGGATTTTGTAGGTTTCAGTGGGCGAAGATTTCCAACCCCAACAATCTAATATACTTTTTATTGTTACTTGTATTGCATTCACACATGTTCATAAACTCTCTCTCTCTCTCTCTTTTAAAATCAATGTACACGCAACTGTATTGCACGTGCTCTAACCCTTCCCTCCTTTTATATTTTAATAATTATTTTAAAGGGTCCACAAACAACCAGACATTTGGATTTATTGCGCTGTTAAAGATTTTCCACGGTTTTTTTGCTGTTCAACAAAGTTGAAAACTTTATTCACACACCTCTAGTCTTTTCTATTAAAAAAAAACAAAAAAATCATATACTCATTTTTTTAAAGTGTATGTTGTTATATGAAATAAAGTATATACTAAAACACATTAATACATTTTTTTTATAATAAAAAAAAAAAAAAATTGAGTCATATACTATGATAGAACCCATACACTATAATAGTGCAGTATATACTACGTTATCATATGTATGGGACTGTAAAATGGATTGCAAAAAGGACTGCGTGTATAAGCGCTCAACTTTATTTGAATTCGATTGGAAGTTGAATTCTATCCATACTTCATCCATATAGTCAGCCTGTACATTAAGTGAACACCTGGTCGTTTATGCAACATCTTTTTTGTTTAGACATAATGACTGGGTCCAATTACAGTTGTTATGAATGATTATTAGATATCAGTTGTTATTTCCGTTGGAGTATGACGTGTGTTTTCCTATAATACCCTAGCTACTAGGAATCAAAGGATCATCTTCCTCATAATAAATATATATATATATGTACTAGTTGATGACAACAATATAATTATATGAGACCACAATATAAGTGGTTGAGGTTATAGTAATGAAACTGTATGTGGAGCCACTCAATTTAATTTTCTTATCTTTTTCTTTTGTAAATCTTGGATACTACACCAAATGTTACCCCTTTACCAGCAAGAGCATTTGATATATGCAAATCTAACCATGCCCTCCCATTTGTTTTTAATTTTTTGTTCCACGAAAACATTACCCAATTTACTTCTTTAACATATGTTTAATAGAAAATTATATTTGATTTTATTCTGTTTGATTTTTTTTCTTTAATATTTATTGATTGTTGTTTGATTTTATGAAGAAGATGTCAATGAAAAAAAATCCCCACAAATTAAGAAGTTTTTATTGTTTTGTATCTTAAAAAGAAAAATTGATAAATTTAATCCTTTTTGTGTTACATGTTAATTTTTATATTTTTATTTTGTTGCATTTTCTATTTTTCTTTCTTTCTTTTTTGTTTTTGGGGATTAATTATTAAAACTATCTAGAAAAAATCAAGTCCATACACATCAATTTTTTTATATATAAATGTGTGCATTTAGGACTCCATTGTAAGAGGTCGTTTGGGACCTTGTCTTAAGGTTTGTTTAGAAGTGTGGTAAGGATGCCACTTTCGAAAATCTAAAGAGTTAGAAATTTAAAACTCTGCAACAGAAAATTATTGTTTTGAAAACTATTTAAAATTCTAACATTGTACGAAAAAAATGCGTGAACACGTGTACACTGTCAAACACCTGACTATGTTTAGATCCTATAAAACTTTTAGATTTTTCAACATAAAATCCCTATCCTGGTATGATGTTTAGATGGTTTTGATCCTGGTACAACTACTCTTTTTTTTTAATTGGTTTAAACTCATTATTCCAACCCCTCCACTCCAAAACAGAAAAACAGCCCAAAATTGTGACATGTAACAAAACTGTACCCTCATTAAAATACACCTTCACGTGTAGGGGTGGTAAACGAGTCGAACGAGTTGAGCTTTGACCTGCTCAGACTCGGCTCGCTTAGTATCAGGCTCAGCTCGGGCTCAGCTCGACTCGGGAACGAGCTTCATTTTGTGTTCAAGCTCGGCTCGTTGAGATTGTGAAAAGCTCTCGTTTGTTAAACAAGCCAAGCAAAAGCTCGATTAAAGCTCGGCTCGGGCTCATTTAGCTAAAAAAAATCTTGTTTAGCATTTAAGAAGTCACATTTCATAAATCACAACACCTTATACATGTGAAAGTAACATAAGTTCAGGCTCAGGCTCAACTCGGACTCGACTCGTTAACCTTTTTTTAGTTAAGTAAACGAGCTCGTCTAAACTCAGACTCGGCTCGTTTATCTAATCGAATGAATTTGAGCGAGCTTTAATTGAGTCGAGTCCGAGTTGCTCGCTCGTTTATTAATCCTATTCACGTGCCATTAATACAGCTGTTGGTACTTGGTCCCCCACTCCCAAATCTAAAAAAGGTACTGTACAGTAAAAAAAGGGTAAACACTGTCTGGTGTTTGGATCCACAGATAGTACTGTCACAGTGTCACATGATGATTTTTCCACTCACATTTTACATGTGATAAAATAAAATTAATATATCATGACATGACAAGGTCCTCGTGTCAAAACAGTCACGGATTTATTTTTTTTTGGAAAATTGTTTAAATAAACGTGACTAAGGGTTTAATTTTTTTTATTTTTAAATTTTTTTTATTTTTTATTTACCCTTGAAACATCTGATTTTTTTTTTTTGCCCCTAGATTTGTGCCACCTTATTTTTTATACGTAAACCACCTCCATTTGTAAATTAGTATTATATTTTTGTAATTGATCGTTACATTACTGTAATTTACATGACCTTAGTTTAATTTTATGTATGATATTACACCTTTGTTGTGTAAATTATAGTTTTTATAATTTATTTTATAATTGTTATAAGAATAATAGAAGATATTACATTTTTATTATGTAAATAGTAGATTATGTCATTGGACATTACATTGGTAGTTTTTATTGTAGTTGTTATGTAAATGTTAATTTCAGTAATTGTTAAGTTCATGGATCAAAAAATAATTTTATTAAAATATTACAATTGTTCATAAATTTTCAGTTCAGATTCATGCTATTACTAATTTTGTTCAAATTGCTAAATAAAAATTTATTTAAATGTTTGATTGTTGTATTTTTTATATAGCTTGAAAAACCCGTTCTTTGTTATAAAGTATATTGAATATCTAGTTCGATAATCTTGTTTCATTTTACCCAAGAGGACATGAAGAAGATTAAGAGGGAAATAACAATTAATCATTAAGATTTGAAGAAAACGTCGTAATTCAAACAATCAATGTATCTATTTTAACGAAACTTTGAGATTGTATCTATAACAATTTTGTGTACACTAAATACATTTACAGATGATAATGTAATGATATTGAGAATGTATATAAGACCATTTTGTGTATGAACATCTTTGCGTACTTTAATATTTTTTTAGATAACTATTAAATATCTGTAATTATGTATATAATTTCTGTATGTATCACATTATATTTATGTAACTCTGTCTGTAAAGGATAGTTTAGATATTATAAAAATTTAGGAGCAAAAAAAAAAAATAGAATTAGTCCAAATTTTTTTATTAAAAATTATCGTTCACGCTGTCTTTTATTTTTTTTATGTGTTGATACTGTCCCTGTTAAAATTTAGGATCAGCTATTTGAAAGAAAATTTATTTTACACTCCCCGCCCCGATTCAAAGTCCAATCCATCTAGGCTATCATACCAATGGAAAAAATTTATCAAAGGGTGTAATACGGATTGAAATTTGAAATGTCTATGATAATATTAGATTTAAGCCTCCCCTTGATATGACCCGGAATAAGTGAGAATTAATTAAAATAATTTTAAAATAAAAGTTTTAAATATTGAAATAAATGAAAATCTATATGTTAAAATTAACGGGTATAAAAGTGGTATATAGATTCCAACCAACTATTAGAATTAAATTATTATAGATTATTCAACTCAAATGAATATGTGGACAGACTATTAAATCAACTATCATTAGCTCTTATAAATTAACTATTATTATTTTTTCACTTTTTATAAATCTTTATTCACATCTATATTCACATTTTATACAAATAACAAAAACTTTATTATTATGTTTTTTAACAAATAAAAAATGACTTTATCCTTAATTATATTAGAATAGTCATAATCTTCATAATAACTTAATTGTTTGATTAGAGGAACATTTTTTCATGGTCGATGCCTCAAATACATTGTTCATAACTAGGCACATGTTGCATGCAATTTTTTACTCAATGGTATGAACTATGAATGAGTATATACTTTATTTTGTATATATGCAAATACTTTGTTACATAAATATATAATTTTAAAATAAAATATAAGAATTACATGCAAATCATGGAATTAAAATTTCCAACAGGATCCAATAATTGGGAGGAATAACATATTCCCACCATTTTCATCGCCAATGGTGGCTTATGGCGGTATTCTAATTCTGAGCATAAATTCAGTAAAACCATAGACCTGCAAAGAACAAGAATAAAAAATGACAAAATCACTTGAGACAATTTGTTATTACTTTTCATGTAATTTTTTTAAGAAAAAATAAGAAACATAAACCTAGATCATAAGTAATTGCCAGATTGGATAGGACCACTGCCCCTGATATGATTCACATTAACATATCCAATTCCAGGCAATCCAAATAAAATTTATTCTTCAACAGGAAAAGCTGATAAGAATGGAGATTCCAGTGGAGATGAGTTTCCAAAATATATCTTATTTGATTGTACCAATTCACTTCCAAAATAGGAATGATGATGCACAGTTTATTTTACAGACTCATTTGCATTTTCTAATGTAGCATATATATAATACAACAAAAAGGTTTTATATACTAATTCACTCAAGTATATAGTTTCTATGAAAGTATATATATTTCATTAGATGAAACAAACATGTACAACTAAAAAAGATCAGAACTAGTGATAACTACAGGTGGACTTGTTCCTAACATTTCCCAAGAATGTGTTTCATTCTTTCAAACATTTAACAAATTTAAAATAAGACTATCACTATATCTGTGTAAAGTTTGAAAGGATGCCCTTGTGCAATCTGAAAAAAGTGTTAACCAACTGAACTATTTTCTCCAGGGTATATAATCTTGGTTGATAAATCACACAAAATTTTATAAAGCAAATGTGAAAATTTCACAACACCCTATGTTTACCCTGGGCAGTATAAAATGATATGACCAAACTGGGATATGCTATATTGGCACATAAAATTTTGGAATTATTTTCATTTCAAATGCAATCTGGACGGTACAGGAGAATGCAAGTGATGAATTGCATACAGGAAAAAAAAACATCACAGTGAATAAACGGTTAAAAGAATGTAATTTGATGAATTCCAGACTAAGCAAATAAAAATTTTCAAAAGTTTTTTTTTTATAATAAAACTGCACATTAGAAATGTCTATTGGTATTTTACATGCTCTGTTTCTTAATTTGGATAAATATAGTCCATCTGGGGAAGAACAAATAATTTTCATCATCATATCAACCATATCTAACATTGAATAAACTTCTAAGTAAATCCTGTAGAGAAATATAAATTATGAAACAATTTGAGTAACTGAGAAACAACTTAACTCAATTAGAAACTAATTGAAGATGAGGTCGAAGAAATGACAACCTTTTAAGAATAAGAATATCACAGCAGATGCACAAATAATTCGTTGATGATAGATGTTAAATCAGAATCTGTAGATCACCAATAATTTGAGTGCATTATTGGCATCCAAGGTAACAATTTAATTTTGATTATAAATCGAGCATTTTCTATTTGGGAAAGACAAAAAAATATCTCTCTACATTCATACAGTGTTCTAATTCACTTCTATCCATAAACCCACTCGGCTGGAGAGCAATTATATGAATGCAAACAAATGAAGGAATAAACCTCATTGATAGTACTGCCAAAGGTATCACCATCCATTTTTGAGATACTTTACCAGTTTATCTTTATCCAGAAGCATACACCATGCTATGCTCCAATTTTGTGTATGCATATGCAGCGGCCATATATACAACTTGAACTGGAAATTTCCTTGTAACCTAATCAGCATACACAAAGAAGGGTGGTCAATTGCATTTGGTGCTCAATGAATCTACCGCCTACCCCTTCAACAGTGGAGATGACTAATGCCCTGCAGTCATTGCATTTCCAGACTTACCATCCAGTATCAACGAGAATTCGCATTCAGCTTGACTGATGGTCAAAGCTCAGGTCAGGCAAATAGAGGATTGACTGCAAATTTTACAGAATTAAAAGAAAAGAGATGATAAATCAAATTCTGAAACAAATGACATGAAATATAAAAAAACAACCATCGCTCCTATGTATTAGGCATGTGAGTTCACACTCTTGATATCTTAAGTGTTTCAATAAGATTGTTACCTTTCAACCAAAGACGAATCCGTTGAAATTTATTAGTCATTTAAAGACATTTAGTAGAGATGATTTGGTTCACAAGAGAATGTAAGGCATTAAAGACAAAATTTATCCCATGGTTCCAGTGGAAAATAGAAAGTATTGTAAAAGTGCTTGTTCAGTTTCCTTTCTTTCGAGAGAAATATAATGGCATAATGCACATATATAGAGAGCCACATTGATCATTGGTTGCAATAAATGAATACATAAAAATACATACATACAAGCATACGCACATATAGCACTATACACTGGAACATCACCAAACCTAAAAAGTCACCTCAGAATCGGCGTGATTTCTGCTGGGGCGGGTACCCAGGATTCTGCATTCCTGCTCCAAGATCCTTTCTTCTCAACTGTGAAAATTGCAACTCAAACAGTCAGTATTTGGTGGCATCTTTTAAGAAAATATGTCAAATTCTTAATGATGTACCTGCTGTTGATGAGCCTGAGCAGATGCACCCCTTTGAATAGGAATGCCACCAGGATTCATGTTACCCATGACAGCCTGAGGCCCAATGCCAAAAGACCCCACATTAGGAACTGGCATTCTGGGAATGTTGCCTGCCATTTGGCGAGGGACAGGTCTTTGATTCATAATACTGCCCGGTGGTACACCTCCAGAAACTAAATTTCCAGATGACACCTAATTTGAACAGTCACCATGTGAGAAAAAATTGCAGTCTCATAAAGCACCACACTAATTTTTAGTTCATAGAGAAGGAGAAAAAGATGTTCAAATGGAAAGTGAAATACCATATGCCACTTAATTTGTTATTTCTTTTATATAAACTGCCCTAGACCAAAATGAAAACCCATGCATGTGAATACAGACCCCTTAACAGGAAGTCCAATTAATAATGAACAAAACTAAAGTTTCCTAGAATGCAGCTACGCAAACTCAATTAACATATATCATCAATTTCTTTCCCTACAAACAAAGATTTTGGGTCATTAAAGATCAAGCCACCGTTCTTGTTCTTCTTGAGAGGAAAAACATCTTTATTTTCCTTTATCATTAAGGGCACCACTTCCTATAGTGATTCATAGAAGACTTAATAACATATATATATTCATTTCAAAGGAATTGATTGGAGAAGAAAAAGCTCATATAGAAGATCAGTTATTGCAACATGCCTGTATAAGAGGAAAGTAATTTCATCTCAACTAGAAGTCCATATTTTGCAAAGAATATCAATTTTGGGTAAGACACATCACACCATTTGATCTAAATTTAATTTATGCCTATAGAAATATCACATGCATTGATGTTACTATGGGATAGAACGACATATCATCAAAGTTTATAATTTCTAATGCAGCAAGCTAAGATTCAAAGTTTTCTTTGTGAAAAAAAATGGAAAAATATTGGAGCAAATTGCTCCAAAGGAACACCTTTGAAAATAAAAATTAGCAAGCAGAATAATTCATATATTCTAATTTAGCGAGGGATAATTAATAGAGAGTCTACGCTTCACTAGATTTTTTTGACCGACTAATCTGTATCAAAGCATAACATATGTATATACACTTGCAAATCATAGATGCACTGCTAATCTGGCAGTGTTGAACAATATACAAATTAGATGTAATAGCGGCCATCTCATTTTGCCAAATATGATAAAATATATGCACCATAATTTAGAATATAGTTTTTTTCCCTTTTTTATGATTAATCAGACAACCATTTCTTCATAATTCAGAGGAATCACAAGATGAGATGAGTCTTTGGTGATTGTGAATTTGTGATGTGAAGAGCACCACAATAACTAAACATTAAATTTTACAAAACAAATTTAGAAGTCAAATCATGTGATGTATGGATCACACATCAAAAAATTTAGGACTTATATCACCACCACAGTACTGAAATCTTTCAAAATTATTTCTGACTTTCTTAATTTAACCAACCTACTATTTCGGTTCAATATTTTTTTCCTCAATCTTAACTTATTCACTTCCTAGAGCTTACCACCTAATATATCAATAAAAAATAAAATAATTAAAAATCATCCTCTCAAACAACGAAAATTACAAAAAAAAAAAAACTCTAAACATTATTTAAAGAAGAGGAAACTGATGACAACATAGAAAAACCAAAAACATCAGAAACTTGTGTAACGCAACAAATAAATTTAGAGCACCATAAGAAAATAATATCAGGATAAGGGACAATCAAAGTAAAGTCATCTTTCTTCTTCATCATGTGATGAGCTAAAATGACTCATCCAGGACTATATCCTTCTTTTTTCATTCAAAGAAGGCACCAAAAGAAAAGGAAAAGGAATAAGAAAAAAGTTAAGACTCTTGCTTATCTGATTAATTGGATGGTTTTGTTCTCTCTAGTTTGAAAATTTCATACAAATGATGCAATACCTGTAGCATTATAGTTACGATCTAATAACGATACGACTCCTTTTACCATATGGGATGGCATGTAAACACCATATCACTTTCCTAGATTCTCATGGGTATCAGATGGCAAATGGCAAACATGTGAGACACTGCCTGAATCTTGAACCTCAACCGAAATGGATGATATTTATTGCTAATGTATAATCATATTATTATTTATGCACTGACTGATATGTCCCCAGATAATTTCTTGTATCTTGGCAGTCGGCAAAGTTACAATCACCATATAACAAGACAATAAAAAATGAGAGTCGGTAGTTTCAAGTCTGTACCGGCTGAGAGGGTTGGACACTTGTAGATCCTTCAAAATCTGTTGAGCCATCCACTGGACGAGCAGGGTAAAGCACAATCTTTTCTCCCGGTTGGCTAGTTACCAGCGTGCTGAAATTGATGACTTACCCAGTCAAATGAAGTACATAATGCAGAGTGCATGTTTTATTTACCATGATTTCTTAGTGCTCGATGCTCGATGTCATGCATTATAGAGAGATGCCAGAATATATAAACTCATAGCAATTCCTTTTTATATATTCCGCTGGAAAGTAAAGTCTCAAATTGCAGTTATATAAATCCAAAAGTATGGTCTTACTTGCGGCCTGGTATAGGATCGATCCGAAAGTACCTGGAGAACAAAAAAAACAACTGCTGTGTGAGTGGGTGGGTGTGTACATGGGGGGAATACATAATTATCCACCAAAAAATATTTACATTTCCTAAGAGATTTTGTGTAGTTCAATGAAATCAACTGCAACGTAACTTGGGAGGTCAACAAAAGAACATCTTCCATCTAGCAAAGACCTTGAACACAAATTTTGAATAAACTAATCTAGAATTCAGATGCCGGAAGGTATTTGACAGGCATGATGGATGGATGGATGGGCTGAATGTATCAACATAATGCATAACAGAACATAAAATCAAATTTCAAGCACATCGCAATCGCTGCATGTACGGCAGCACATGTGGCGATGTGCGACACATGCACGCTGCACCGCACATAGCAGCAATAGCCAGAAACCCAGCCATTTTGTAGCTGTTGCTACACCTCTATTTTTTTTTGGGATTGGGGGGTGGGGGGGGGGGGGGGGGGGGGGGGGGGGGGGGGGGGGGGGGGGGGGGGGGGGGGGGGGGGGGGGGGGGGGGGGGGGGGGGGGGGGGGGGGGGGGGGGGGGGGGGGGGGGGGGGGGGGGGGGGGGGCTGGGGGAGGGGGGGGGGGGGGGGGGGGGGGGGGGGGGGGGGGGGGGGGGGGGGGGGGGGGGGGGGGGGGGGGGGGGGGGGGGGGGGGTTTTTTTGGGATTGGGGGGGGGGGAGTGGGGGTGTTTGTATTAATCACACCATATTTCTCCCCTGAAAATCCAAGCAGGGGCTTAAACCCCTCATTATCCCTAGTTGGATCTGCCCATCTGAGAATAATTAGATTTCTATAAAAACCGGCTAGATGTCTTATGTTTGTTCCAGCAACTCTCAATTTAGCTTATGTAAATAGTTCTAACTTATATTGTTTGTTTCTAATAAAATGAAATGAAACAACCATTTGTGACAATTAATTATTGTATTCTTCATCATTGAAACTTTGGTGGGATAAAGACAACAAGAAGCTGCAGTACAAAACAAGTAGGGATCACAAAATTTATGGATATAGACTCACCGATTGTAAAAATTACAAAAACTAAATAACGATGAGAAACATGCATATAAACTTTCGAATAATTTCCAAGTTTATAGTTAACACAAAAAAAGAAAGTCCAACACAAGCCAATTGCAAAGTTAAGAGATTACTCGTGCTCTAGAGCTTGTGCTGCTGTTAAACGCTTCCGAGGATCATACCTGCACATGCAGGATGCAAAATCACAAACAGATTGTAACAAGAAAACAAATATATATTTTAGTGTTAACGCTAACATTTACTTTTTCCATATCAAACAAACATGTATCCTCTTCTCTATAAACTTGTCCATCGGTTGCCAGATCAAGAAATGACCTCCATATTTAATTTCTATATATAAACTACATATAATCTACAAAGCACGGACACTTCCCCGGAGGCCCCGTACCCACGGACATGGCGTGGACATGGCACGGACACGTGTCGGACACGCCTCCAGCCGTGTCTACCTACATTTTTGTCTAGACACGGTCGAGACACGGCTGGGACACACCTAGGACACGACCCAAGCACGCCGAGGACAAGGCCCAGCTAATTTTAGCCCAAAAGTAAAGAAAAAACAAAAAAGGAAGGCCCAAACATAGCCCATAGGTATTCAATCCATTAAAACAGCCTAAAACAACCCATTTAAACAAAATCTCTTTATGAAGGTTAAAAAAACAATGATTTATTAGTTTAAAACAGGGATTTATAAAAATAGTGGTTTATTAGTTTAGAACAATGATTTATAAAAATAGTAATTTATTAGTTTATACAATTGTTTATAAATAGTGATTTATATAAAATGTGTTTGTTTATATAAAATAATGATATATATTTATTATATTAATTTATTTGTTACCGTGCCCTAGCCGTACTCGTATCCTATTTTTTCAAAAATTGCTGTGTCACCGTGTCCATGTCGCCGTGTCCCGTGTCTATGTCCATGCTTCGTAGCATATAATACAGGGATCTTATAGAGCAAAATGGGTGGCTGATACTCTTATGACTTGTGTTCACTATAACGAGGAGGATAAATCAATATTGCATATATGCATATCTTGTTCCTTTTTCAAGATCATGTGGACAGGAGTGGGAGAAGAAGAATGATAAATAAGGACTGCAACTCCTTGACGAATTAACGGGAAACAGGGTAGTGCTAAGATTATAAAGGCAATTGAAGTCTTTCCATAATGTCACCAAGCTTATTTTAACCACTGGTAGCTCGACAATATGGCGGACAAGAAATGAAGTGACTTTCAGGGGATGCAATCATTCTTTTGGGAATGCATAGGAATTAGCATCCATATTTATAAAGAAAAAGAGTTGTAATTGTGTTGGGCAGTTTCTGTTTCTTTCTCAAGAGAGAGTTAGTGGTAGACTGAATCTATTCACTACTTCCCCTTCTCCTGATTACATTGTTAGAACCCTGTCTGCTGTCACGCTTATGTTTCCATGGAGTTTATTTTTTCAAAATAGGATTGGAGCATTGATATTAATTGAAATGATGCCCCTCAACAACAGAGACAAGGAATCAACAATGATGAAATAGAAGCTCAAAAGAAAATCAAATAATAATAATAAAAACACATCTTAATAAAAATTTCATGGTGGTAGACACCCATCTAATTTCCATATGTATATACATAGGGCAGCGATATGGTTGCATTTCCCCCGAATAAGCTGCGGTCACCCCTTTTTTGCTGTCCATGTTTGGCTCACCAGATCATGCGGATGATGTTTTGTTTTCTGAAAAAATAGGTAACTATGTCACCCAGTCGGCCAATAAGTCATCTGAAAAACTTAAGTTCCCCTCTTTTTCTTCTCTCTCAATCATTTTTTCTCTCCCACTCATGAGTCTTCTCGCTTCTCTGTTTTTCACTCTCCCTTCTCACAAATCAATCTGGTGCAGATTTGAGTTTCTCAAAAATGTTCACATAAACCCCAAACACACTAATCACATAAACCCTAACATTACAAATCATGATTTGAAAACCCTAACATCGTTGAAATGATCGAACACCACTAAATCACATAAACCCTAACGCATACAAATCAAGGATGAGCTCATAAGATCGGATCCGATCATCTCCGCCGATTGAGGCGTCCTCTCTGGTGGATGGAGAGAGAAAGAAAAAAAGGGGGTGGGTGGGGGTGATTATCTGGTCAGAAAGGGGGTTGGGACTTGGGAGGGATATTCTGTGAGAGGGGGGTTGCTTTGTGAGAAGGGAGAGTGAAAAACAGAGGGAAGAAGACTCACAAGTGGGAGAGAATAAATGACGGAGAGAGGAAAAAGAGGGGACAACGTTAGTTTTTTTAGGTGATTCGTTGACCAGGTAACACAGTTACCTGCTTTTTGAAAAAACAAAATATAATCTAGTGAGCCAAAAATTGACGGCAAAAAAGGAGTGACCGTAGCTTATTCGGGGGGGATGCTGGTCACAGCATATTGCTACCATATATATAGGGATGGTATGGTGCAACCATGCAACCATATCCCTTATGTATGGCACGAATCTGAACCGTCTAGATTTGCACAGATAGCTCAAATTCGTTTCTTTCTTATTAGTGGGTCTTGATAAATCTGAACCGTTCAGATCTGTGAAATCAAATTTGGCCGTCCAAATTAGGGTGAGGGATCTTGGGTTGCCTCTCCTCTCTCTCCTCACACTTTCAAATAGGGAAAAAAAGGGTGGCTGGTTAGGGTGACCTCTCCTCAAAAATAAAAGAAAACCACACCGCCCAAGCCAGCACCACCTGACCCATCCACCCGAGTCGCCCGTGATGGTGGCTTGGGTGATGCCGCAGGTGGAAGTGAATTTTTTTTTTTTTTTTTTTGAGAGGCCACCCAAACCAGCCGGCCCTTTTTTCCCCCTTTGAAAGTGTGAGGAGCAGAGAGAGGAGAGGCAACCCAAGATCCCTAACCTTAATTTGGACGGCCAGATTTGATTTCACAGATCTTCACGATCCAGATTTACTAAGACCCACTAAAAAGAAAGAAACGAATTTGAACTGTCCGATCAGATCTCGATGCCCCAGATTCATGCCACACAAGGGATATGGTTGCATGGTCGCACCATATCATCCCTACACACACACACACACACACAACATCCCTATGTGCTTGGTGATTAATTAGGTTATATAAGCATTCCCCACCTATTAAGTCTGACGCCCTCATCGAACTAAGCTTCAAGTGGGCACCCCCCCCGAGTGACTACGGAACACAGAGAAGCTCTGATTTTCCCCACAACTTAAGGAACAACAATTTGGCCCTCGCTTAATCCTTCCTAGATTTGTAGTGCCCCCATCACCACATGGAAAAAGTTTGGGCATTCACTCTCCATGAGGAAGATCCCACGTAGGTGAGGCGGGGCTGCAACCTCCACACTCACCAAGAAGTCTAATCCCATGATGATCCAGAAATCATCCAAAGGAATGACCACAATGGAACCTGAACTGAAGCACTTTCTTCCTAATGGCCGAAGATGGTAACTTCTAGTTTAAGACATAGATGATCATCTCCAACCATGGTTCTATTCTATAATCTACTCATTTTATTTCTGATAAGACCAACTCTATTCTTAATATGATCCACAAGGGCGTGGAAATCAGATGGATAAACGATTTAGAAGTCACAAGGGGCAGTTCTGGAATTTCCCACATTCAATATGTTGATGATACCATTCTCTTGTGTGATGAAAGAGATTGCAACTTGGAGGGCTACACGTTCATCATCAAATACTTTGAAATGGTGTCCGACCAAAAAGTGAATTTTTCAAAAAGTCATTTGGTGGATATTAATGATCCTGTCAATGAGGTGGTCGCCCTTTCTTCGAGATTGAATTGTACCTTATGTTCCCCCTCCCCATTAGTTGTCTAGTAAGAGAGATTAGGATCCTCTTCTCCAAAGATTATAAAAAGCTTGAAGGTTGGAAGCGAAGAAGGAAAGCGGCATGGGAGTGCTCGACCCCCACAATACGAACAATGCTCTTTTCAGGAAATGGCTTTGGAGAATGGTGGCCGATCCGAATTCCTTTTGTATTGGAGTCATTCACAAGAAAATATAATTCGGGGTGTACAAGATTGTCAATGACTCCTCATCCTAGTGTGTCCCTCTCAAAGGTGTGAAAGGACATCCTTGAGTTGGCCACAGTGATCAAAGAGGCAATTCAAATCATTCTCGGAAATGGTGTGGAAACCCTTTTTTGGAAGGACAATTGGCTTGAAGGTGCTTCTCCATCATCCCTCTTCCCCAACTTATTCCAGGTGGCATTTAATGAGAAAGGCCTCATATGTGATTCCTTCACATGTGGTAAGAACTACATCATATGGATCCCGTGGTTGTGTCGTAGTCTTAACGATGTTCAAGCAAATGAGTTGACCTCTTTCCTTACAACTTTACAAGAGATTGAATTGAATTTGGAGGAAGATTCGGTGGCATGAAAGTTATCTCCTCGTTCTGGGTTCTCCATGAGGTCCTTCTACAGGATGATCAATAAGAACCCATCCTGAAGCCTACCAACATTTGTTTCAATTGCCTTATTTGGTAGCCCTCGCCCCATTAAAAATTAGGGGTTTCATGTGGAGCATACTCTTGACAAAGTGCTTACCAGGATTAAATTGATCAAAATGGGTGAACGATGACAATATCACTTGCGAACTTTGTGGTTTGGAAGAACAAGATACTACTTTTTCTTTGGTTGCTCGTTTAGCTGGATGATTTGAGAAAGGTGGGTAGGGCTCTTCGACCCCATTGCTCTTTCAAGAATCTTGAAGATATGTGGCAATAGTTTCAGAAAATACGCAAATGAGGGGATCATAGCAACTTTGCCAAATTCCAATGATTAGTTCAACATGCGATATGTTGGAACATTTAGATCACCCACAATGAACACATATTTCAACAAAAAAAGGTTCTGTTTGGTGAACACATGGGTGATTATTTTTTCAATCCTTAAGAGATTAGGTGACTATAAACTTGGGTGTCGACACTCCATCAACAATTATGGGAAATATTTGATTGGAGAGGTGAAGTGTCACCGGCATTTTTAGAGAGATCTCCCCTTCGTTTTTCTCTCTTTTCTCTCCTACTCTCACCTTGTTAATTTTTGTAAAGAGATCCCTCGACTCTTTTGTTTGAGGATAACTTTTTCTAATAAAATTGCTCCTATCTTTTCCTTAAAAAAATAGAGACCACCCATGTTCATACCATAGAGAAAATTTCCCATGCCTGTAAAATATTCAGCAAAAATTGACTCCTCATGTGAAAATATATAACTAAAATTCCAGTTTCTGCTAGTTTTCAAAAAAGAACTGCACATAATTTGACCAAGACCAATGAACTTTTAAGAGACACTTATATCATGAAACATATATTTTTCCAATGAATGCCTGGCAATAACATCTTGTAACTTAGTACTTACTCTAGCATTTTAGAGAGGAGGTCATATGCAGGGCTTTTTAGAGGAAGATGCACAACATTGTTGAGCCCGGGGTTATCACTGCCACATATTTATAACCACAGATACAACACGTTAGTCCTAAACAAATAGATTCAGATAATTGTTGTTGTCAACAATGGTTTGGGGCATCAAAAATAAAATAACGTACTACTTTTTCCCCTGGATATGTTGTTGGTCATTCTGCCAGTGGGGAAGATTTACGAGAGTTGGCCACTTCTCTGGTGTAGGATGCCCTGTGAGATAAAGGACATACATAAATACGGAAAAAAGAAAGCAGGAAGAGGAGACAAAGAAGAAACATGAAATAGATGTCTTCCCACCTAGGACCTTAAATATCTTGTCAAGTTGATCAAGCTGACAAGCAAATAAGGAAATGTTAGGAATAATACACAAAATGCCATACCTACTGTTGAGGAAGACCCAATCTTACAGTGCAATTTGTAATAATTATTTTATTAAAGAAAAGAAAAATACTTAGAGAAAAAGGAAAAGAGACACTAGTAATGTACCTGAAAAGGATTAGGCGGGTTTTTGACTTCCACCCCTTGAAATAGTGGTTTTAGAGTCAGTAACTCAGCAAAAATGCATCCAACTGCCCACATATCTGATTGCAATTTTAAGGAGGGAACAAACACTCAAATGCATCCAACTCCATCACTCCATATGATCAACTTGTTTATGGAAAGGTGAATCAAAAATCTTTATATACCCAAGTTGAATTATAGGAGTCAGTCTACATAATCCAGGAAACTGAAAGTCTCACAAGATGAAGGTGATTAAGATGGTGATAGAATCAGCTGCTACTGGAAATGACTTAAATTAATTGAATTGAACAGAAGACAGAACAGTTTAAAGAGCAAACTACAAGAAACTGAAAGTCTCAGAAGATGAAAGAGATGAAGGTGATTAAGATGGTGCTAGAATCAGCTGCTACCGGAAATGACTTGAATTAATTGGATGGAACAGAAGACAGAACAGTTTAAAGAGCAAGCTACAAGAAACTGAAAGTCTCACAACATGAAAGAGATGAAGGTGATTAAGCTGGAGATAGAATCAGCTAATACCAGCACACTCACACGCGCGCGCAAAAAAAAAATGTTGTAATTGAAGGGTTACTTTTCTCTGTCTTTCAAAAATAAATTACTACTTTTAAAAATGTAAACAATTCATTTGCTGTAAGAGGATACCAACAGCACTCGTATAGTGTTTTGCCCCGAGGAGTAGCTCAGGTGCACGATACCAAATGGTCACTACAACCTGTCATCAAGTATTCTCATGATAAGCTTACATAATATTATTATTCATGGGACAAATATATACCAACAGCTATAAATCTCTCTATCACACTACTAGGAGCTTCAGGAAAATACACATAGTTCCACGCCACTCAAGTCACATGAACATAAAATTAAAATCTATAGATCACAATGGCAGCATGCGATAGAAAATTGTATGAAATTGATAGCGTTAATACTAGAAATAAGAAAGCTCTTACACACTATTGCAGAAAGTATATATTTTAAATTATCTAATAAACTGTCATGTGTTGGCATAAAACAGCCAGGTGTTGGTAACTAGCATAGTTTTTTATTCACTCTAAATCTCTATTTCAGGTATCTATTAATGCTACAGTACAATGAAAACTTGAATTTATAGTGACCATCAACACAGTGAAAATATGTTAAATGCATATTCATCTCTCTAACATTGTCGGAAACCAGCCTGATGTCTGATCTTGGGGGATGGAGCTTCATCAAAAGCATAAAATTTTCCAATGAACATAAACAACATACATTTAGGGTAAACCATAATCACAAGAATAAATGCTTTTTAACAACTGATAACTCACAAGGAGCATATCATGAACAGCTCCTACATTGCAACCAATATGCTTTATCCTATTTATTTAAAATCCGTTTATGGATAAAAGCATGACCATCATCATAATTTAAGATTAGTTTTTACAACTAGCATAGTAGCATGGAACAAACAACTTGATGTAGAACAAGATAGATGACTAATCTTCATATGAAAGAAAAAGATAAAGAAGTTCCACGAAAGCAATAAAACAGACGCAGAGGAGAGAAATCAGAAGATGAAAAAAAGAATAAAGAAAAAAATAGCAAAAGAAAAGATTGCAACAACCTTTCCACTGGGCATGAAAATGATTAAGAAGAAATCGACAATAAAAATACATCAAAAAAATAAAAGATGTCAATAGGGCATATTAAAAAATGATAAAGCAAACTGAAAAAAGATGACAAGAGTGTTTTTTTTTTGTTTTTGAAAGGAATGACAAGAGGTTGTTTCGACAAATCCTATATCAATTTTTCAAAATATATGTATAAATGCATTAGTAGAAACTTTCCAAAGAATCTTAGACAGCCATGTATGTTTGCATGGCAAAGAAAATTATGCAGTGAACGCCTCTAGCCTCTAACTGCATAGCATGCTAATTTAAACAATAGCATACCTACCAAAACAATTATATATCCAACCTACATACCCAAAAACATCCTAACCAAAAAGCACCACAAAAGGTGATACAATATAATGAGTAGCTGATTGACACTTTTTCTAATAGTTCTGGTTCATATACAGAATATGCTTCATCTCTAGCTTTTATAGCTATCTATAGAAGACAGGAAGGCAAGGCTGTCATAGACCACCCCCAGGCACATTATTGGAATTTTAACAGCATGCATTCACCTCCAGTAGATATCAACGATATTCATGAACCTCTTTCTAGGTCTCTACTATATCATTAATGGAAACAATAGTCTCTCCAGTGCCATTATTCCTACTTCTGCAGCTATAGGTTTGCATTTTGACTAGATATGGGAAGCAGCATATGTTGATTTTTGGTTATAAATGGCAGCCATTATGAGCTAATTGTTGTACACTTCTTACTTGATCTAGCTTTCTACGTGGGTCATGCATGTGAACTTGGTTTCTATCTTGGCTTCCTTGGATTGTTCCTCAGTTCCAATGGCAGCTGCTACTGCTGTTTTCTTGATCTACCCTATTGGTCAAGGAAGCTTCTCTGATGGTATGCCTCTAGGAATATCTGGTACTTTCAACTTTATGATTGTATTCCATACAGAGCAAAACATTATGCATCCATGTCTCACAAAGTAGGTGTAGCTGCTTATGGTTGTTTGGGCCAATTGATCTGCCAATATGCTAGTCTCACTCCATTGCGCTAATAATGCAAATCTCTGACCTTCATTCACTTCTATGTAACTTGTCTCTTCATTTAATATCCCTGAGCCGCAGAAGACATGGAAAAGCTAGAAATGCAGATCAAAAGTAATGAATGTCAAGTTTTAAGAAAAATCATTATTAAGTGCCATTAAGAAAAATAACCTTGAAGCTATCATGACAGGCCTACATAAATTTATTTGTTTACTGAAAAAGGACGGTGTTGATGTATTAAAACTGGATAAACAGCAGAGGTATGACGAGGAAGCTAAAATAATGATTGCAACACCATCAAAAAGAGATCAAAGAGCATGTTTTCATATCTTGAGTGCAGTATATGCAAACGATAAATTCCATATAAATATTGATTAAACATTATACTCCCTCTCAACAGCTCTATCTAAATTCTAAAGTGTTTTTCCAAGTGAATGTGGGGATAACAAACAGCTCTATCTAAAGGATTAAGTATGCTGAAAACCATGAGTAATTTCTTCTCACTACTGCTTTGGCATGAGAACAATATTCTTTTTATCAGTATAGCTTAAATTTCTTTCAAAACGAAAGAAAATTTGCATTCCACCCACCTGAGTTAAATCACAAGGCCACTGGATCAGGAGGAAATAAGATAAAATTCAAGGTTAAACCATGTTCTTAAGAAAGATAAAATAGAAAACCCCTACCCCATTTTCAGATAAAGGCTTCAATGGAGATTGGTATATCCTAGCAAGCCCAAAATCAGCGATTTTCACAACTCCTTGTTCGTCTCCTTCTCCCATAACCTATAGCATGACATATTGAACAGAGTAATTATACAAGGATCTAAGGAATGTTGCTGGGGTTCAGATCCTCATACATCATAGGCATACCAGAATGTTGGATGGCTTCAGATCTCGATGTATAATCCAATTACTGCAACAAAAAAAATTCAACATGGTTCAGTTAATCACTGCTAATAACATACATGAGAGTTCCAAAAACATGAAACCAATGTCATGAAAAAGAGCCTGTGCTGCATGCAAGTTAAAACTAAGTTGATGCAGACACGCTCAAAATGGACTATTATAAGTGAAGCAAGGATAAAACTTACCTATGAAGGTAGTTCAGTCCGTTAAGCAACTGCCAGAGCAATGACTTCACTGTGTACTGATTGATAGGATGGTTAAGTTTTTCTCTGTGATGTCTAATAATTTCCTGAGGGAACCAAGGAAGGAAAACAAAATCAGCGAGGCCACCAAAGCCAACAGTTCAAGGCAATCCATCTTCATAATTGACATGTTTGAAAAATTGGTGCAAAATAATTTCAGTAGTGTAGAAATCAGCATTATATAGGTTAATGATATTTAATGACATGGAGAAAAAAAATGTATCAAATATCTCAAAACTGAAGCTCACATGAAAGAGCAATAACTCTCTGTTAATGAGAAACTCATAACAAGTAGTTACAGAATTCACAGATTCTGATACTTACACATTTAATCTAATCTTCAGATTGTCAAAAGTCTAAAACACAGTCACTTCAAACCATTTGAGTGTAGAAAAACTGTCAGATCATGGTCCAATCAACTCTATACAATAAAGTGCCTGACAAGAGCAATCCGTGAACTGGAGTTCAATCATGACAAATCAAAATAGTCTAGAGATTACTCATTTAAAGACAATGACATTCACCTTATAATATCCCAGGAACTCACAATTGTAATTTTTGAAGGCTCCCATATTGCAATGACAATAATAATTGAAATTTTAACATCTGATGGACATTATCATCATCATCCAGAAAAATATCATATCCTGACAGATTCATTTGAATTGCTAAACCCCTTTCCCGCATATTCATGCTCAAGATGATATAAATCACTAGATACATTCTGTTTTTCAGTACAGCCATCAAAACTCCTCTTGGGTATCCCCTTCTCTTGCAACCATCAGTCTAGTCTAATCCACTTGCATGACTCTCTCAATAACAAACCTACATTGATTCTGAACATTCATAGCCAAACCAAATTTCCAAGCAATAATTATGCAAGGATTACTCCTAAGCCTTCAGACGTATTAACAGATTATGGACAACCTTCTGGTCACATCAGTCCCTGATGATATGATATTTATCCAAAAAACTCCTTTTTCCCCACAATCAGCTTTTTTACTACTTACTAGTATAATTCAAGTTAAAATTTCAATGTTTCTCAATCCAAGTGACTAGATGATCAAATGATAAAACGCATTAAAACTCAAATAGATTAGATATTTGAATATGATGTATACTTACATAAAGGTCATGCTCAGCATAGTCAAATGCAAGATAAAGTGACATGTCTGCATGGTTAATGTGCACATTCACAAGCTTGACGACGTTTTCATGAGAGATTTCTCGAAGTAACTGCAGTGAAGAGTCAGATCAAATGAAAACATTATACATCAAATGACAGTCAACCTACATCATGGAGATGGATGTGCATGTTGATGTACAAAACAAACACTAGGCCACTAGGGTTTATACACGTCCATGTTCAATGCTCTTACTCCAATGAATTGAACATTGATATATCTATACAAACACGTTCCAGAGGTATTAAACTTGAAAGAATAAAAATGGTATATCAAACAATTCATCTTCCTTAATTAGTATTCCACAATGTCAGAGAAAAAAGGGTCCGACAAATGTAGAGTATATATTTGTGATTTCAGGCTACTTATATACTGATTCAACAATTTAAATTTTATTCAGAGAAACAAATCCAACATGTAATAGTAGAATAAGCGCAATCAGTGTGCTGCTTATTTATGATATCCAAATTAAACACCCCACAAGGAGGGTCAATGTCGATTGAAAATCATAAGCAGACATGACGGGCAAATTCACGTGAGGACAACGTGAACCAAACACCCTCTACTGCATATAAAACCACACTACTGCAGCATATGAACGTGTATAACCGTGCATAATGGTTTCACAATAATCCTCCTCAGTCATCATAAGCAGTGGTGATGGGAAAATATTTCAAAATTCTCATTCACAGACCAAAAACATATATATGTAAAAATCAAATATTATATCCGTTAGAAACACAAAATTATTAATAAAAAAAACCCTTGATCAACCTAAAAAATCGAAAACCAAAGAATAACAGATTGTCGGCAAACAGCAATTCAATGACCAGGAATGAATTCCGATACAAGATCTCGATATTTTTCATCAATCAATCGAAAATTAACACAAAAAAAAACGAACAAACACGGATGAACGAAGAGAGAGAGAGAGAGGGAAGGTCGAGAGGGAGGGAGGGACCATGATTTCGCGTATGGCGGTGGGGGAGACGCCATCGCCGTCTTTGGACTGCTTGAACTTCTTGATGGCGATGAACTTGCCACGGTTGGACTGGAGCTTGCTCCGCGCGAGGAAGACGAGACCGTACGTACCCTCCCCGATCTTCCCCATCAGGTCGTACTGCTGAAGCCACGCCGGCTTCCCCGCCGAGCCCCTACCGCCGTCGCCCATCCTTCGTTTTTCGACCAGTTTTTTGGGGGAGGGGTTGCAATACTGTGGTGTTTTTTTTTTTTTTTTTTTTTTTTTTTTTTTGGAGAGGGTATCTTCACACGTGCGATCTGATTACGAGGCCGCGTTTGGAAGCATATTCTTGTCAATTAAAACAGCTTCTAAAATTATTATTACTATTATTATTATTATTTTAAGGATAAAGTTTAGAAGGCTCCTTCTTTCATACTTTGATTTTGTAGGAATCTGCAATTGCAAAACTGATTCTGTAGGAAGTTCACTTTCTCAGCTTTCTGAAATCGTAACTTTAGACACTATTTGTCTGAAATCTACGTGCATGAAGCTGCT
Organism: Acorus gramineus; assembly: GCA_030737835.1. Lineage (NCBI taxonomy): Eukaryota > Viridiplantae > Streptophyta > Magnoliopsida > Acorales > Acoraceae > Acorus > Acorus gramineus. The sequence continues at coordinate 8,507,590 of CM060855.1, read as the reverse complement.
ACAGTAAAACTGTTTGGTTACACGATTGTTCGCGCAACCAAACGCACCCTAATTCCAGTCTACTTCCCTGTTTGTGATTGTGTCAGGAAACATCGTATTAGGGGAAGTGAGAATGAGTTTAAAAAATGGTATTTTAAAGCGTTTTAAACGTGAGAAAAAAAAAAACCATTTTCAATGTTATCATCCAACCAAAAACACCAACAAAGGTTTTTTGTTTGGTTTGGAAGTGGCATTTCATCGCGTCTTCTATTGCAAACGTGCCCCCAACACAGGGTGTGTTCAGATAGGAGGTGATAAAGCCTGCATTTGTAATAAGCGGTGGTTGAAGGGAACACCAAAAATGGGACGTGTTTTTAAAGCTTTCTACTAATTTAATATGGTGATTTTGCAACCTTCGTGGCATTCCCGATGATGCCAGCCCCATTTACTAAAACACTTCTCATAAAACCCCTCACCCATTATAAGATATATAAAGTCCTGCCTAAAAAATTTACGAGACAAGGGATGGGAATTGGGGGGACAAGCATGGGTAAACTGGTGATTTCCTTGCCTAGACAACAAATCAGTTATATTGCGTTCTTAAAAGCAATGTTTTGAGACGACGAGGAACTCTACGAAAATACACTGTGAACGTTGACACAGGCTTGTGATGCCATGTCCTTAACACAAAATGTTGTTTGGAACTGGGTTTTGACATTTGCTTGAGTCAATGTCCCATACGTGAAAAATTTGGCCATCCAAACATAGTCGCGGTCTCAAAGAGAGTCTATGAGTGTTTTAAAATTTTTAAAAATGATATATTTCATTTAATGAAGTATATACTTTTATAAAAAAAATAAAAAAATATATTCTAATGAATTATATAGATGCATTTATAAAAAATATAAAAAATTATAATTATTGTATATATTTTATTAATGTGAGTATATGTTATAGTGATTTTTTATCGACGCGTATAGGATTGAAACTGGAGCTAAAAAAAAAAAACTGTGATTGTACTCTTTTTAAAAATGTTTATGTTAAATTTTCAGGTATATTATACAACAAAGAGAGGAAAAAATTGCACATAATAATGCATGTATATTATTTTTTTATCTTAAACTTGTACTTCCATGTCCTACAAAGGTTTTCATGCATTACTTTATTGATTAAAATCTAAAGTATATATCAGACCGTTTGGTTGAGCAGAGGATTCTTTCCCATATTGTGTTTATCCAATGAAAATGATATGAGAATTTGATTTTAATGCCAAAATACACTCACCACTTGTCCTCTACGTATAATTCTTTGCATACATCACAATTGTAATATTGAGTAATAGAAACAAGACATAATATTAGCAGTAGAATAAATTAAACTAAATAAAATAAACATATATAATTAATAGTGAGTAATTTTTTTATTATTATGTTATTAATTGTAAAACATAATGGTCATTAAAAGAAAATCCAACAAGGTTCTTAAGATTTCACCAAATCAGGAGATTCTAATTTCATCACACTTTCTTTTTATTTTGAATATTTTTTTTTGTCCCACAGTCGATTTACGATGTTAAAAATATTTTTTAATGTATAAGAATTGTGCTTATATATAATCACACAAGAAAATATTAAACTCAGTCATTTTTACAATCCAAAACACATACCACACATATTTTTATTTTAAATAAACATTATTTTAATGAGGTGTATGCTTTTATGAAAAGTTATATCGCTCCATTTTGAATTAAATGAACCCATTTTTGTATAGATGTAAAAAGAAATTAACAAAACATATACCTCGTATAATGATCTATATGTTTAACTAGATTTCTATCAATATATATAGGACTGCATTTTAGATTGTAAAAAGAATTCAGTATAACAACACCCAATAATATATAATGCATCTTGTTGTGTAAGCGTAAAGCCCCGTGTAAGCTTGGGCCCTCATGTTTGAAAAAAAAGATTTTGAATAAGATGACTTAAATAAACTCGATTATTAAAAAGCGCATATTATGTGTTTTTTAAAAGGGAAAAATCCATATAACCCCCTATAATCTCAATATATTCATATAACCCCCTGTAAACACACCATAAATGCAAATAACCCCCTGCGGTTAATTTTTTTTTAACAGAAGTGGAATATTTTGAACATATTGCGTTATCTAAACCATGGTCAACAAATATGTATCATTTTAACCCTCTGAAAAGCAGTCAATACTTCAAAAAAAAAAATTCCTAAAAGAGTGTAAAATTAGAATATGAGGGTTTTTTTTTAAGTATTGGCCATTTTTTGGTAGTTAAAAAAATACATATTTGTTAACCATGGTTTAGATAACACAATATGTCCAAAATATTTCAATTCTGTTAAATTTTTTTTAACCACGGGTGGTTATTTGTGTTTATTGTGTGTTTACATGGGATTATATGGATATATTGAGATTACAGGGAGTTATATGGATATCAGAAAGATTACAGGGGGTTATATGGATTTTTTCCTTTTTAAAAAATAATTTTTTTATACTAAAAGCTATAATTAACTTTCTAATTAATCTGCTTTCTGACACTTTTGCACTTTCTATTTTATTAAAAAATAGAATCGCGTTTAAACGCGTTACCAAACAGGTCCAAGAGGGTGACTGTGACACTCCAAAATGAATGAGCCCTATTACACAATCTCTTATTAAGTCTCAATTTTAATCCAATATGTTGGAGTATATGTTTTATTTTTCATAAAAAAACTATACGTAACATTTTCCAAATGCAATATGTATTATAAAATGGAGTTTAGAGTAATATACATTGAAGATGTTTTTTTAAAATATAGGTGTCTTTAGGATTTGATCAACTAATTATGTAAGAAACACACTCTAATTTTTAAAAATTGTAGAGCACTATTTATTTTAAATCTATCATAAAGTTATTACAATAAAATTATACGATTGAAAAAGAAGTTTCATGCAAATGCAACAGCTATCCAATTGAAGAATCAAATTTTGCCTTAACCATCTCATATCTCAGATTTCTTGAACAGCTCATCCAAACCGTCCGTGCCGAGAGAGCTGCGTCCGTCTGGACGAGCAGAACTCACTCACACGGATTTCACGACGACAGTGCGAACGCGCGGGACATCGAGGGCCACAGATGTCGCCGGGTTCTAGAAAACCCTAAAATAGCGCAGCAGCGCCAACAAACCTCGCTATCCTGCAATGTCTTCTCTCGCAATGGCTGCCTCTTCAACTCTCGTTCCCTTCTCAAGTGAGCACTTCCATCTCCCTCTCCCTGTAATTCTCCAAAATCCATCACTCATAACGATTCTTCACCATTTGTTTTTGCAGGAGGAGCCAATTTTTGGAAGAAATCACGTCCACAGTCACCAGGAAACGCGACTTACTCATCGATCTCCGGCGGTCGTCCTCACCGGTTCTTCTGCTCTGCTACTTCTGCCACAAACGGAAATAATGGATCAGTTGCACAAGTGTCTCAACAAGAGGCGGTGCTGCCATTATATGCTTGGCCAGACAATAAGGTGAGATCTTTTTATTTTTTAGTATTACCTTGGATTGATCGGTTGATAAACTTTAACAAATGATTTGCAGAAACCGCGGGTGTGCATATTAGGCGGCGGATTTGGTGGTTTATACACTGCTCTTAGGCTCGAATCCCTAGTATGGCCCAGAGACAAGGAACCTCAGGTATAATTATTATTTGATTGTGGAGTTTTGACATTTCCATGATTTGTTTTTATTGTTTCATATTTTATGAAAATCTATTTCCTTATATCATACTTCCACGAAAAAAAAGAAACTTAAGTTGTCATAAGATGATTGTGTTGAAGAAAATGTTACACCCGGCCATTCCGACAGTCAACTTTGCAGTCCAAACATGTTTTGAATTTTTTTAAGCATGCACTTGTCTAATAAAGTACAAAGTTTTGTAGAAGAAGAAGAAGAAGTTATTCATATCTTTTTAAATTTTCCATATACTTTATTAGACATTTCGTATATTGAATTAGGATTGTAGGAATGACTATGTATCAGTGCCCTTATGTTTATATACATAGGAAAATTGATGGTTTATTAGAGATTTTATATACTGAATTAGGATTGCACGAATGAGTACGTGTATCATGGCGTTATGTTCATATAAGAAAATTGATGGTTTCTACATAATTATCACCGGATCAGCAAATGTCAATATTACCTCTGAAGTTCTCTTGTGACCTTATGGTTTATAGCATTTTTTTCCCCCCAAAACAAACTTATTGGCTTGCATTTCGGCAGAGATATGAAATCAACTACACAGCTCCTGATTCTGACACTGAAAATATTTCAGGTGCTTCTTGTAGATCAGTCTGATCGTTTTGTTTTTAAGCCTATGCTGTATGAGCTTCTCTCTGGAGGTATCATTGTTGCTTGATTTGCTGTTGTGGGCTTGTCTATGATCTTCATATCCTTTTCTTTTGTACTTATTGATGTAAATCAAATGCAGAAGTAGATGACTGGGAGATTGCTCCCACTTTCTCAGAATTATTGGCAAACACCAAAATCAAATTTGTCAAAGACAGAGTGAAACTGTTATGCCCTTCCGATTATTCAGAAATATATGGCAGCGGTGAAAAAGATCGTTCTGCTGGGAAAGTGCATCTTGAAAGTGGTCTTATCATCGAATACGACTGGTAAATTTGTTCTTATTCAAATCAATAGATGTCTGCAAACTATATCGTTGATAAAAGCTGATGAGTTTTGAAAAATGAAATTATCATTGAATGAGATTTAGCCTTTATCACGTTCTGTATAAATCATTCTTTGAAAGGAACAGTATTGTGCTCCTATGAATGTTTGATGCATTGCTCTCGTTCTTTTAACAAAATTGATATTTTATCATCAATAACTTATCAGCGGTTGAACGAATGTAGTAGGAGATTTCATGCACGGTAGTAGGAGATTTCCTACACGGAAATTGTGTGTTTTGAGATATTGGATCCTTTAGACTCGTATGCCTTCTGATATACTGTTCATCAACTGGCCAGCCAGGTTGGTTCTAGCTTTGGGAGCTGAAGCCAAACTAGATACTGTACCAGGTGCTGCAGAATATGCGTTACCTTTCTCAACTTTGGATGATGCACGCGTAAGGATTGTCAGTCAAATCATTTTTTAGCCTTTTATGCATTCTACTACTCCTACTGAAAACTTTTATACTGTCTCATTGAGTGAAACCAGAGGCATGGTAATTGAGCTTCTTCAGTATAACATAGTAGAGCAGTTATTTTTTCTTTCTCTGTAATTTCTTTTCCTTCCCCTGTACATAGATTGATTGAGATTTTTTAGATATAGCTTATCTGTGGATTATTTCATGCATTCATGTTTCTTCTATACATGCATTTCAAAGACTACACAATCCTTGAAATGGTCAAGTGATTGGTAATCCTTGTCATAAAAGTGTGACAAGCTCGAGGGTTCCAATCCTATCCTGGTACATGTTCTCTCAAAAAATGAGATTTCCCAAAAATTAGTCAGTTAATTATTCAATGAAGGACTAGTTGAAAATAGGGAGTTATTATATCTGCATGATTCCTGTGTTAATTATATGTTATATAGATAGAGTTTTTTCACCATATCAAACATGTTTGTCTCTTTTAAATAGTTAGAAAGCATAAAAGATTGGTACACAATCAATTATGGGGAAGTGAACTAGAGAGTTCTCCAAATAAAAGAGATATATGCATGGTGTAGTCCCACATGAAGATTAGTTTTAGACAAGATAGATCTGAAGGTGTTTCTTGTGGTGCAGGGTGGAGGAAGAACGAACAAGGTTCATATGGTGTGTTGGGAGAAGGTGTGCGCGAAGAAGAGGTTGGGTGGCATGGGTATTTTTAACATTAGAGATATGAATAAAGCACTTTTTTTTTTAAACGGCTTTGGCGGATGTTGGTGAATAGAAACCTGCATTGGTGTAGAATTGTGGGTCCAAGATATGGTTTCTTCAATGCGCATGGAGAGACCTTTCCAATTCTGGATAGACACTCCTCTTGGTTATTGAAAGACATTTTGGCATTGGCTGGGGAGTTTGTCTCTTCGATTGCGAGGGAGGTTGGCTGAGGGGATTCAATACATTTGGGGGGGGGGATACTTGGTGTGGGGATATGCCGCTGGCACGGAGGTTCCCTCGGATTCATGACTTGGCTGTTAGAAAGGAGAGAGGCTGGTGAGAGTGTTTTGGGGTGGAGCGGAGGGCCAGGAGACTTGGGAGATTCAGTTGAGACGAAATATGGAGGATTGGGAGGTGGAGAATTTTCAGTAGTTATAGGCAGCCTTACATGTGTACCAAGTCTGACCGGAGTTGTTGGACAAGGTCGTTTGGGGTTTGAGACCGAGGGAAGGTTACTCGGTAAAGAGAGGATATGATTGGCTTAGAGCAGAAAGAGGAGTCATCGAGGGCATGAAAAGGAAGTCGAAGGAAGTTTGGGGAGTCAAAATCCCGCTGAAGGTCCAAGACTTCCTGTGGCTCATGTATCAATGAAGAATCCTCGGTAAACCCTCATTTGAAACGGGAATATGACTTATTCTTGGGTATACATTTATTCTGGCATAAGTGAGGATAAAGTGATTTTGTGTTTGGTTGTGTTTTGAATTATTCTCGTTGGTAAATGTAAGAATAAATGTTTTATTGTTTGGGTAAAATGTAAATAAAATATGGATAAGGATTTAGAAAATGTGAAAAAATAATGATAATTGATTTGACATGTGATTTATAAGACGTGATGACAGTTGGTTTGACAGTGGGTCTACATATTCTTTGAGTGGAATAACCTAGGATAACTTTAATTCCAGGGGTTAGTTGGAATCCATATACCACTTTATACCAGTTTATTCTGCCATACTTTATCCCTAGTTATTCTATGTTTCCAAAGACCCTTTATCCCTTATTCCCCTTTGTCCGAGGTTATCCGGGAGCTTATTCCCGTTCCAAACGGGGGCTAAAGTATATTGTTCCAGATGGGCTCATGGAGAGTCTATGACGTGCATATTTTGCAATGCGGGAAGGGAGACTACGACACATCTGTTTGGCGAATGTCCTTTGGCAAAAGATGTGTGGGAATGTTTAAAGAAGGCATCTATCTTTAATGGCAGTCTGGATTCTCTGGATCAGCTATGGAGCGCGGGGAAAAGTCTTAGGCAGAAAGGTGATTGAAGCAAGAAGGCGAATATATCTCAAATTTTGGTGCCAACGATAGTGTGGTCTTTGTGGTTGGCGCGCAATCAAGCGGTATTCAATGGAGTCACTCCCGTGGTGGCAAACATTTGGGAAGTTGCGGAGCGGTTCATTAAAGAATGGGGAATGTGAATTGCGAGGGCGGGGCGGGTGGAGTTTGTAAATGGGGTGTTGTTTATTGAGGAGTGAGGTGTGGTGTGGATCTGGGTGGGAAGTAGCCTTCTTGCCTACTGCCCATACTGGAAGGATTATTTACTTTGTATGTTCTTTATTTTGGGCCAGTTCCGGATTAATATATCTTGGTAGCTAGTCTACCATGTTTTCAAAACAAGTTTTCATACTGACTTGTCTAATTGAACAAGATTTGAGCCAAGGAGAACGGAGAATAATGGAAACAAGATGGGTACCCATATTTTCATATCAATTGAGAGAGAGAGAGAGAGAAGGGGGGGAGGGGTTGACACCATTTGGGGCAGGATTGTTGAGTTTGAACTGTGCATCCTACATACTGTAAAAAAAATGTTTCAGTATATCCTTTATTCGTTTTTTTGCTCACTCACCCACTTCCCACTTATCTAAGAAACACTGAATCCCTGTGACCAACTGGCCAAGATTTGTCAAGGCCGCTCTTTCTCTAGACATTTTTGTTATATTTGCTGGTGTCCAGTAATTGAGATGCACTGCTGTAAGGCCACGACTATGCTTACATATTAGTGAATTAAATCAAGGGTTTTACTATGTTGTTTTATGTTCTTCCACTAGACAAATGTTTGAAAGTGATCCTCCAAAATAAAAAGGAACAACAGAAAACACACACAGAACTCACGAATGTTTAATCATACACAGTCATATATTGCAAATTAAAAGTGCCAAAGCCAGCATACATTTTTATTTTCCAAAAAAAAGAAGAAAAAAAAATTAAGAAAAGGAATGCATATTTTTAATTTCAGGTTTATTATGTTTTACCTGTTGTTCATAAATAATCTTCCTTTATGCTTTTGATCTTGAAGTTCAGTACTGTATTTTTTAAGAAATCTAAATATGCCAATCTTTGGACGATCTGTTGTTTCTTATCATGTTTTATGTGTTACAAATAAGAAGAAATAGCTTTTTTAATATAACTGTAATGGTTCCTAAAATCTATTACATCATTCAAATGTTTGCAGAAGGTCGATAACAGTCTTAAAATTTTGGAGCGAGATAGGTTTGGTAATTCATCCCCAATACGAGTGGCTATCGTTGGTTGTGGCTATTCCGGAGTAGAATTGGCTGCTACAATATCTGAAAGATTGAGTTCCAATGGTATAGTTCAAGCAGTTAATGTAAACACGGTGATATGTCCAACTGCTCCGGATGGAAACAGAGAAGCTGCACTCAAAGTAAGAATTCTCATCTATTGTGAATTTTGAAGTCGTGTGTTTATTTTTATACTCTAGATTTCTCTGTCTGACTGAATGCCTCCATTTTTGAGATGTTGCTATATGGATTGAGTATTGCAATTTGCATTTTCATGTTAAATAGTTCATACATGCCTTCTCTATTTAAATACATCCTATTGAAATTTGCTTAGCTTACCAAAAAGGAAATTAAAATTTGAGAAGAAATTCTATAGCGGAGAGTCGAAAGAGATTTTCATCAAAAAGAAGAAGCCGTAAATGGGTTTTTCGGATGCTGGAGAGACTTTAAGCTTCTGATGAAATGGATATTAGGATAGCAAATAGGGATATTTTCTCATGAATTGCGCAATTAGTTTCTTTGTCCTGTAGAAGATCACTAGCATGATACATTTGTAGGTTTTGTGGCCTACCGGAGATGACTAGCATCATTCATCCGGAGGTTCTCTGTTTTATTGAAGATGATTAGCATCATTCATCATAAAATAGATATGATTTTCAGTCAATGATGGCAATAATTGTTATTAAGTAACTATATTTTGAAGAATGGCCACATGAAATATGATTTTCTCTTAATGAACCACATATCGGAATTGATTAAATGCATGGACAATGATAGGGGGCATTCGAAAGACGTAATATATTTCTTTGGTATGAGTGAATTAATTATTACAACCAATTCACTCCAACGATAGGATGGAGGCACATACCTCATTTGGCTTGGTCATAGGGTGAATATTGTGTGGAAAATTTCTCTCTGCCTGGATAAGTTCACTTATAATGTGATTTTACCACTCAAAACCTTGATTATCCCAGATGCATGGTGGAAAAGCATCAAGGGTAGAATTTGATTGCTTTACAAGGTAATATTAAAATATAATAATAGACACTCGTATACTATCTTTAAAAGATAATGTCAAAATTTAGCAAGATATGGGTTTTCCTGTATTATGATTCTGAATTTGTTACATGGCTACAATAGTTTATGCTTGTATCTCTCTATTCTCTTTTTTTTTTGTGTTTTTTTGAAGGATATTCTCTTATTTTTATGACTGAAGAATTTTGTTATGTGTCAGTATGTAGTGGTTAACTTGGATCTTAAACTCATCTTCTCATCCTCCATAAAGCTTACGTGCAATAATTTAGCTAAATAAACAAATTCGTTATATGATTGATTAGGTACCACATCTTTTGTTTCTTCATTGTCAGCTGCTAACTACCAATTTATGATGGGCATGCTAATGTTTATTGGTGTAGGGCTGCGTGCAGCTCATGCTATTGTAGATTTCTGATTTCCTAATAGTGACTATACAATATAACTGGCCATACTAGCTTATCTTAGCTTAAGTTATGGTGTTTATCGTAAATTATTGGATGTGTACTTAATGACTCTCAGGCTGTATTTTTTGCCATCAGGTTCTCTCATCTAGGAATGTTCAGCTTTTTTTGGGTTATTTTGTGTGGTGTATAAGAGAAGCCTCCATGGAGGAGGATTCAGAGAAGGTGACATCAATCAATAGGAGATATATTGTGGAACTCCAGCCAGCTGAAAAGGGTCTGCAAAGTCAAGTTTTGGAAGCAGACTTAGTATTGTGGACTGTTGGCATCAAGCCATTAGTTTCACAACTGGAACCCTCTGATAGGGGCTATATGCTGCCCTTGAATGGCAGGGGGCAGGCTGAAACAGATGAAACCCTTCGCGTCAAAGGCTATCCGCGAATATTTGCTATTGGAGACTCTGCAGCTTTGAGGGACTCCTCTGGCAGGCTTGTACCTGCTACTGCACAGGTAAAAATATAATAGTACATTCATCAGTAAACACGAAAGTTTTCTTGGCATCCCATTTTCCAAACGAATATAGTTTTGCATTTGTTGATTTATATATCCATCTACTGTTTGTATTGAATATGATGACATGTTTTTCAATCAATGGCAGGTTGCATTTCAGCAAGCAGACTTTGCCGGTTGGAATATTTGGGCGGCTATTACTGACCGGCCTTTATTACCATTCAGGTTGGAAAATTATATGGCTTGTCCATTGATGCGCTATTAATCATCAACTTTTGTCATTATCCAATATAAACAGTTTAAGGACAAATTAAGTCACATAGTGATGTTAAATGGGAACTGAAGAATTCAATTACTGAAGATCGTTTTCAAAGTTAAAGGAATGCAGAAACAAGAAGGGTTATAAGTTAGTCATTTCCTGGATCTTACTTACAAGGAAAATCCTGACTGAAGGTTAAATTTACAATCAACTATTGTGATACGAGGAAGAGCGATAACCAATATAAAGTTCAATATTGTAACTCATAAAATTCTAAACTTTCGTTTTTTCCCCATAAAAATGATGTGGCAATGGAATAGAGAGTATTAACAAGTTACAATATTTCTGAACTTCAAAGTTCAGGTTGGCAGTTACTTAGATCTCTTTTCTCTAGACCATGTTTTAATCCTTTTAATATTTTAGTGTAGAAGAGTAGTAACTGGAGTCTGGACCATGAGAAGATTAAGCCCTATTCTAATATTATCAGTTCAAGAAATTATTTATTTGTTGGTGTATCAGGAAATGGAGAATTCTTATGGTTGTTTAATATAGCCTTGAACAAGATTTGGATATCTCCAGACAGCATGGATGTGTATCCCGTAATTAAATTAGATAGCATATACAATATGCCAAGTGTCAAAGTAGTTTTCTTATTTTCAAAGCCTATATTAGTATATTACTTCTCTGTCCATTAACAAATGCAAAAATGGTACCCTATTCAACTGCCAGATTTCAAAATTTGGGTGAGATGATGATCCTCGGAAGGAATGAAGCAGCAATTTCACCAAGTTTTGTCGAAGGCCTGACATTGGATGGTCCCATAGGTCATGCAGGTATGCACCTTTCTATCGCCTCCTGTGTGGGTCCCCGATAATGGCCAAGTGACAGTTCATGGTTGTTGTGATGATAAATTCATCACTGCTTTATGTAATCATCTAATCTATTTGCTTGCTTGTTACAATGACAGCAAGAAAATTCGCATACCTGCTGAGATTACCAACAGATGAACACAGACTAAAGGTGGGGATTAGTTGGTTTACGAAGTCTGCTGTAGATTCTGTGGCTTCACTGCAGAACTCCCTAACCAAAATCCTTTCAGGATCTTAGATTCACCTAAAATCCCTTCTTAAGACTATGGGAGAAAAAAATTCCTTCGAATTCCACCTTTTTGTGCAACATAAATGACAGAATGTACACTGATTAATATGGTCTGAAATGTTTTTGTACATTTTTATACATGCTCAATGCCTTGTAACATGGATGTGTAAGTTTGCATGAAGGGCTGTGTATTTTTGCAACAATACCATAATGCACCCACTCATGTAATGTGGAAAGCATAGACAAATTATTATTGTTATTTATTTTTTGATATGGGAGGGAACCTTGTGGTTGACCTCACGATCAATTTAGAAAGGCTACTTCCGCATGTTTGTTCCGGTCCAACGGAAAATTCTTTCGAATATTCGTGAACAAACAGATGGGTAAATCAATGTCAAGACTCAAAACTCAAGATTTATCCTTAACACAGGTAAACCATGAATCTTTATGCTATGACCATTGGATACGACAGATAAATATATAGTGGGAAAAACTCTTTTTTATCATAGTTTAATAAGTGTCTTACGAGGTGTTTTAAGAGAGGCATTGTTTAGCAGTGCTCAATGCAATAATGCATCCTATTCTAATAAGGTGGGTTAGGCCTTATCTCTCTTTCTGGGGTCACATTTTATAGTTATACCGTAATAGATAACAATTTACGTTGAATAAGTAAAATTTTTGTTTGGTTTCCTTTTATGTTATTCTATTTGAAAAGCGTAAAAATAACTCTCTTTGTTGCTTAGTTCACTTTGGATAAAATAAAGATAAATGATTAATAAGAGTTTATGTTTTTAAATGACAATTATACCTCTGAATAAGTTCTTGTGTTTGAGAATAAATGTGATGTATTTGTGATATGATAGATATGACAGTTTTTGGAATGTGTATGAGTATTAGGTAATATAATTTTTTTTAAATGTAGAGAATAATATTTTTATCCATTGGCATAATTAAGCATTGATAAGCAATTTCTGCATTTTCTTAGAACGGCTAATAGACTTTATCTTAGCTCATTGAGGTATGGCTATCAAGATTTATTTTAGTAAAATAAACAGTTTTCTTTTTGCTATTCTCCTTTATTCTTTTATATTCCTTGCTCATGTTCTACAACAACCCCGTGGGGGTTTGGGGGGGGAGGGTTTTTTTTATAACAAAAATTAGTAATCATTTTTATCTTGTTAAATTTTCTATGAGAGTAATTTTTTTTTTTCTGGTTTAAATTTTTATTTATCAGCGGGAGAAATACTAGAACCTAAGATGCCCAAGGAAGAGGATTAACTCTACCAATCTATAAATAGGTGGTTTGGGAAGAGGCATTACATCCACATGCAAGACATTGGAGATTATAAAACAGTGTGAAATTAATCAATTTTTTGAAAGCTCAAAGCAAGATAATTTTTTTTTATCCATCTACGACCCTTATTGCACTTGAGACAGTTATTTAATAAAATAGATTTAAATGGATACTCTCACCACTCATTTCTATATATATACCAATTTTTTTTGTCTTCCTACCAATCCAGAGTGCTTATAGTTTTTTTCAGGGTTAGTTTACAACTTTAAATAAATATTTAAATGGAATTTTTAGTTTTAAATCCCTATAAATATGTCTATTTAGAGATCGGTCTCTCACTTCTTGATATTTCTTTTTTAATCCCCATATTCAACCGCCTATTTGGTTTTTAGTCCCTCCGTCAAACGTCCGTCCATACACCGTTAATTTGTGAAATGTGATTTTATTTTTTAGTCCCTACAAACTATGTTATTTAGTGATCAGTCCCTGTAAACTATGTTATTTAGTGATTGGTCCCTGTAAAATATGAAGAAGGGAGGGACTAATCACTAAATAACATAGTTTACAAGGACTTAAAAATAAATCATATTTCACAAATTAACAGTGTATGGACGGACGTTTGACGGAGGGACTAAAAACCAAATAGACGGTTGAATATGGGGACTAAAAAAGAAATATCAAGAAGTGAGGGATTGATCCCTAAATATACATGTTTATAGGGACTTAAAAATAAAAATCCCTATTTAAAATGGTAAGATTTATAGTATAAATTAATGTATTCATTTTTTATTAATATTAATGTTATAACAACAATATAGTTTTTAATATAAAGGCCTAAATAAATATTGATTATGAATAATCATGTGTTAAAATTAATTCGATTTGGTCCGATTAATTCATTTTAAAAAAAATAAAACCAAATCCAAACCAAAATAATGGGTTTATTAATTTTTTAATTCAGACCCAAACAAATATATATATATATATATATATATATTGACCCAAACCTGAAACAATCGGTTTGAATCTGTTCAGATTCGGTTCAACCAACTAAAGTTACACTTCTAATTTTGAAATGGATATACTTACATATTCTTTATAAATAAACATATTTTTGTGTTTATTAACTTTTATTCCAATCTATTCCTTCCCCATTCTGCTACCAAGCAGACGTTATATCACAAGTTTTGTTCAACATGTGAAGAATATATATATATATATATATATATATGCGCACGATGGGGTGCGACCGTGCGCACGGTGCACCCCTGTGAAATGGAAGTATAAAACAAAGCCATAGGTAAACCACAGGTTACAGAATGCAATTAATTTAATGATGAGATTAGTACCTTATGTCCACCTTTCAATTTAATTTGATGGAGCCCAAAAAATTTTGTGATGAGGGTGTTGTCATGAGATTCCACATGATTGTAGTACTTAGGAAGCATCTTCAATAGTATCTACATGGATTAAAAAAAAAAAAAATCAACCACCATCCAAGGAAGTTAATATCAGAGGGCAGAATTAGATTCAACCTGTCATCTAATATACTTACCGCATGCAGTTTTAAATAAATAATCAAATATAATTACCCACAGAAAATCATGTTCAGATGAATGTACAAATTTGCAAGTCAGAGAGTATGGATCCCAAGTCATAAAACCATGTGAACTCTTATGAAGGTTGATCAACAACGTTATAATAGGAAGCCAAGTTATACATGCATATGATATGACATAGATTTACATGTATTGAACACTGAGAGTTGGCTAAAGTCACATTTTAATTTTTTATCCATTTTTTCCATTATGCTAATAGGTTTTTCCCCTGAACTACTCCTACGTCCTTATCTTACCTTATCCACAACGACTGCCCAATGTAAAAATTAACAATTCAAAAAACTGTGTGGCTATTTTACAATGAAGAGCATCTACATAACATTAATGGAACTATAATAATTTAAAAGATGGAAAAAGTAGTACTCCTAAAAGCAAACCACCTTCCTCATATGCCAGACAAAGAAAATGAAAAAATTGTACATCAATATAACCAGAAGTGTTCTCTCAGATAATATTATTCTTTATACATTCTTCAACATATCCTATAATAGAAGTCATCAATGTTCAATAAGAGTTTGATGACATTTCCAAAATCCCTTTCTATGAACATATTTATTGTCTGCTCTGCTGTATAGTTGTTAGCCAGTGTATATACTTTTAATTATGTTATGTTATTATGTGCTAGCTGAAGGCGTGTACCATGCAAGTGAATTGAGAAGGACGTGTCCAGAAACATTGTTAAGAGGAGCTTATCCATCGAAACCACAATTCATGAAGCAATAGAAAAAGTATATGAAAAAGATTTTATCCATCTGTCTATCCTGCACACTCATTCATTAAAGCCATTATCCTTGGCCTTTGATCCTCTCTCCTTCATAGCAATCTACAATTATAGTCCAATTCATGCCCCTGCAATGTCCCCTATAAAAATATTGAATGAACGATACGAGACCCCTGAGAGCAATGTGGTGGGTGCAGGAGGTTGGAGATTGGATGATAAAAATTTTAGTTCTGGCATTAATCCCTTGCCAGAGACACAAAATGGAAGTATGAATATTTTAGTTCATCAAATGGTTGGCAAAGTTCTGCAATCTACAGATTATTTAAATACATAGCAGAAAAATATGTTATGTATGCTATCCATTAAATCAGCCTGACAAGTTTTTACAGTTTACAAAAAACTAGTATCTTTGTCGCCCTAATCTATGTCTCAGCCATTGGAGATGCTGTATTGGACAACTCAAAGCAATTTCTGAGACAAACATCACTAGATTGAAATATTATGTGCTACACACAGCAATCCGTAAATGCAGCAAAAAAAAACTTCAAGAAAAAACAATCTGCTAAATTCAGAACAACGATCCAGAGAATCCAGGGAGAGCAACAGAGTGTCATTTTATGTGGATGGACAATAAAACCATGACAATAAAGAAACAACATTGAATAAAATTTCATAAAATAATCATACCTTCAATTCAGGTTTCTTTAAAGTTTTTATCACAAATCTTTCATCTTGTGAAAGATAAAATATACTGCCACTTTTCCCTGGAGAAGAAAGCTCTTTTAAACCATCGCATCCACAAATTGACATCATGTAATCAGCAGCGTCTATCTTAAACATCTCCCGCAGATTCCTAAAAGATTCATCATTCTCTAACATGTCATTAAGTATACACTGGTTGAAGAAGCAATGGAAGATGCTATCTGGAATTCAATTAACTACCCAAACAGGATAATTTTATAAAAATGTTACAGCTTATAGATAACCCAACGTGAGGAATGCATAAATCAAAACTAGATGCTGCGTAAAAACTTTTATTTATTTTTTATTTTTTATCTTTATTTTATTTAGTTGAAAATTGGTGCCCTCCTGTGCACATTTAGCATGGGTGGATAAACTTTTAATGTTCGGATTCTGAAGGAAAAAAAAAAGAGCTCAAATTCTTCATGACACAGAAGATGGCTATTGTTGCCTGAGAACAGTGCAACTGCAGAGAGAAATTAGCACTAAGGTATAAACAGCATCCATTCTGATTTCATATGTGCACATCACAAGAAAAATTTACAGTGTGTTCTCAGATGCTTAGTTGCATGAGTGGAAGTATAAACACACACAGGATGCATTTTAGTCCCCATTGTATATTACATGTGAGAAGGCGAAGGGGAGGGGGGGGGACAAGGCTATACATGTAAAACACACACATAATGTTAGCAAGCTTCAAGAGCTGCAACAGCACTCATGAATTGAACACACTGTCATGACAAGAACAGGATCATTAACCAAAGGTCCACTAAATAGTTCTAAGATCCATTGTAGAGAAGTTTCTCAAAGATATGAAAACTTTTTATAATGGAGAATGATATGAATAAAGTCATGCTTTCATCAGAAATGCAAAAACAAAACATCATTATATTTATATTACTTTTCCCCATTTGGTTATTAATTGAGTGAACAGTATAACATCAATCAAAATTACTGCATAACCAATGCGGTTACCTGAAAACTATTGGACAGTAATCCTTCCAATAAAAATCGATAGAATAATGTGAAGGAGTAAACTGGGAACCTTCTTTGGGAAAATGCATGCGTATTCTTGCCTGGGGTCCAAAATCTGATGATCGAACTTGACGGACAGGCACAGGTGTAATTTTTCCAACACTGTACCTGAAAATTTTCAGATCAACAATTTTTAATGTCAAACTACTAAAAATTTAAGATACACAGAACAAACTTTGATGAATAATTGATATATATAGAGCCAACTGAAGTTACCGAATGAAATCAAACAAGCAATTGGACATGAGAAACATGTTTTAGCAGATTGTAAGCATCCATTTCATAGATATATCACTTTCTGATTCAATTTTGACTAAAAGATCTGCTTATTTAAGCAGTGCCAAAGACTCTCTATAATTTAATAGAAGATTAACCATTTTCCTGTAGCAATATTTTTAACTGAGTCTGGACGAAAGAAAACCATACAACATCTGAAACCCAACAATCAAAACCATAGTGTACCAATTATTTGAATTCAAATAGAACATGAATAGAAATTTTAATGGGAGGATTGAGTTTGAACTCAAAGACAAATTTGTACCTTTGAAACACATGTTGACAATATACATTTATATTTCAAGTTTCAAGTTTACAAGCCATAGTTTTCTCATGCCCATATTCTATAGGCATCACATGTTTGGAGATGGATATCCTCGCTTTAACAGAAAGAATATAAGAAGGGAAATCGCAATAAACAAAGTTTGAAGGACATCTGTTCAAGGTATTAAGAGTTGTCATTATATGATCCAGCAACAACTGATTACAATATCCAATTAAAGAAAAAGGGAAAGGAAAATAACTGACAATACCCATCATGATAGAGGAAGCAATGCTTGCATACTCATTTTAGTTAAAAAAAAAAAACAATCAAAAGTTTTTTAATTAGGGGCTATTGAGCAATGGTAAGGTACTCAGAGTTAACAGAACAAAGTCTGTAAGGTACTCAGAGTTAACAGAACAAAGTCCAGGGCAGCCACTTTGTACCAAAAAAAAAACCAAGAAGCCAAATGTTAGGATCATATCCAGTCTCTTTAACCCCAGCACCCTGTGGTGGACCTCTTTGAGTGATCTCTTTTTTTTTTTCAGTTTAAACAAGAAGAAAAATTGTAGCAAATGGTGCATATTGGAGATGGACAACAAACATCATCTCCACGATATTGTATTCAGAAGAGACATTTACCTTATGCCAAGCTGCAGATTTAGCATCAGATGATAGCTTTTGTGGCCTTTAATAATAGTTTCTCCAGGCTTTGTTCCTTCTTTTTCTTTACATTTTCGAAGCCATTTAGATTTTTTTGACAGTCTTTTGTCTCTGATCCTCTCCATCATTAAAATCCCTTGCATGTAGTCCCTCTCATACACTGTAACATTTTCATCCTTCGGACTGGGTTGACCCTCATCCAATGATGACGACGACATAACGTCACTTTCTTGTAATGGAAGTTCTCCAAGGAAATCATGAAAACTCCAAAGTCCATTCAGCGATGTAGACTGATGTGAGATTCTGCCAGAGCCTTTGAAAAAATTACTAATAGACCGTCTATCAGAGCCAGTGCTTCTAGCTCTAGGTTTTCCATTTTGTAGTTCTTCTGAACTCGATAATCTAGTAGTACAATGCAACCTACTTTGTTGACCATCAAAATACCCAACTGAGTCATACCACCGTTTTACAGGAGGGAGTCTACTTCCTGCAGGAAAAAATGTTCCCCGTCCATCCTTTAGACCCCTACTCCATGTTCCAAAGTAAAATCCTCCATCAGCAAACTTGTAATAGCCTGAACCATGTTCCAGCCCATCTTGCCAGAAACCATCAAAAAGATTCCCATTGACCCACTTCATAACACCTCTACCACACATCTTTCCACCTTTCCAATTCCCAATATAAGCATTTCCATTACTCCACACGTATCTACCAATGCCTTCTTGAATTCCTTCTTTCCATGAACCCTCATAAACATCCAAATTACTATAGGATTTTCTTCCATGACCATTCTGTTTGTTCATTAACCAGGGACCTGTATATATGGAGCCATCAGGACCACTAAAAGTGCCTGAACCATGAATAAAGCCGCCACAGAAGTCACCCTCATATTTTGCTCCTGATGGCCAAGAAATCCGTCCTTTTCCAGTCATTTTGCTTTTCTCCCATTCACCCTCATAAATTGTTCCATCTAACCAAATATATTTTCCCATGCCATGCGGAAGCAGTCCCTCAAGGTTTCCAATATAAATGTCCCCATTAGGTAGGATCTTCTCATCAACCCTGAAAATCATAGGCATTGAACATCATGTTCATGACAATATGACAATTCTTATGAAATCTCCATCAGATGATAAAATGATATCCGAGGGAATATCGTGCAGTAAATAGAAAAATAAATGGCATGAAAATTTATTTTTTTGAGATATCGTAGGCATTTCTATTTCATAGAGAATGGAACAAAATAGAAAATGTCTGAATGGGGGGTGAGAGGAGAAGAGGAAGTAAAAACTGTCTAAACAAATGGTGAAAGTAAGAATGGCATGAAAAATAAATGGCATGAAAGTTACCTTTGAAGATCCCCCATCACTCACCCTTATACCGGTCTGGAACTCCAAAAAAAAAAATCATAAGAATGCAAGCAAAGGAATCCACTGTCTAAACATGAGAAGACCGCAACCAGGCATTCCCGCGGAGATTACCTGGAAGTAAAATATAATATCTGCAATGATAGACGGAACTCAAAATTGATAATTGGAAAGGCATACCATTTTATTCATTAGATAATTCTAATCATCTTGCTGATTCTATAGAAATATTGCAAACATATGTGCAGTGTGGAAGTATATAATATAATGGAAGAAGTAATTCAATATGGAGGACAGAGTCAAGTCTTGTGTGACAGAAGTTGCAGAACCCAATAGAAAAGGGACTGATTCTCAGTCCTCGTCTATTAAGAAAAGAATGTCACATTCTGAGTAACAAGCAAAGCGAACAGTCAACTGTGACTGAGACATGATTGCAGACGAAGAGAATACTGGCAACTGCCTCTGGAGGAGAAAAAAGGAGATCTAATATATGGTTCAAAGATTGAGGGGTGTGCCTAAGGAAAATGATCACACACACATCTTGGAGCATGAAACAATTGATTAGATTCATTATTGAGTTCAACTTTACATGTGGATTATTTGTAAAGGTACACTTTCTAGGTAGTTGTTTTTCTCTTGTTTCTGTACTACATGATATAAAAGAAAAACTGAATGATAGAGAAAACAAGTTCTTTCTCCTCCAAAGAAAAAACATAATATCTTTTCATGGTACCAGAGTGAGAGGCAGGTTCAAATTGCTTCCAGTGATTACAACGTGAAGGATTCCCTTGTAGATATATCAACAACAAGCTCCCAAAATAGCTTAGAGCATAATCATTTCCAAATCCTAGTCATCCAGTGAAAAAAAGTTCCTCTTTCATCCACCTATCCTCAGTCAAACCTTCAATGACATCTATGATGAGTGGATCCTAAAGCGGGCTTGTCAGAGAGGTCCTGGTGACCTCACCCTAATTCCCTCATAGTGGCGTCAAATGGAGATCTCGGGGAATCAACTTTTCTGTCACATAATAGACCTGAACATAAATTCAGAACCTCTAAAAAGGGTAGTAACCATTTGTTCCGCTTGCATGTTGTAGAGTTCTTCACCGAAAAAATGTTATGCAGCTATAGTGACGGATCTATCAAGAACCCGGAATATAATGATCCATAACTTGCTTGGAAGATCCTAACATGCTAAAGTTATAACCAACCCAAACGGTGGTAAACCTACTAATCAGTGCTACAAATCCTCCTCTCTCAGATGGCCATATGCTTCTGTCTACAACAAAGGAGGTCTGGGATAACCTTCTATTCCATATACTAAGAGATAATTCAGCCCATTCACATCAGATATAACGTGAATAGAAGAATTTAAGTCAACAAAGTCTGTCCATATCTTGAACACTAAATGAGGGCCATACACGAGAAGCTCGCCCATCTCTGTTGATACCGGTTACCAATGAACGACACAAGCATAGAACGCATTGTTCTCCAAAATACACACCAATCACATAAAGCAAGTCCGAAGTCCATTGCAATCTTGAAGCACAACACCAAATCATCTGTTTTTAAAAATACCAAAATTCCAATTGCATAACAAAAGGCACTGATAAAATTATCAAATCCAACACAACATCATACCAAAAGAAGCCTCACAAATCTTGAATCCTGCCACAATTTCCTTCTTCTGGTGAGGCAAACTCATAAATTCTAGTTGTGCCCATTGGAAGTATTATAAACCTTCTAAAAAAAAACAAAAACAAACCATAAATCACTCTCTCTCAAGTGGGTACATATCACCATTACTCATAACTAGTCCTGAACATATCAATTGACTCCAATCAAAAAATATTTTTAATACCCACATCAACAATCACTAAAAAACAAACAAATTCTATATAGAAACATCAAAGTTGTTTCATTTATAACCTTGTTTGATAATTTGCGAAAAACCCATAAAAAAATGAATCTTGAAAAACAAAACAAAAAACTGATATTCTCAAGAGAGAAAGAGAGAGGTTACCTGATGAGAAAGGAAAGCTGAAGGGGGTCGAAAGGAAGCAGAGACGTATGAAGGCTGATATCAGAGCATGTTCTGAGAGAGAGAGAGAGAGAGAGAGAGAGATGTGGATTGAAAATACTGCGACACGAAACTGACATCTGCGCCACCGACCCCACTTTAGTTTTTCCAACCCAAAATTCAATCCAATGGTAATCACTGGATTTTTTTTTTTTTTTTTTTTTTTGATGCATGGAATGCGTGCGTGTATTACGGTTTGTTTGGGGTAAAGTTGAAACTTTGTAATATATGCTGCTCATTTCATCACATATGAATTTTTTTTTTTTTCTTACATTACTCACCATCCACTTGAGTGGATTGAGGTCAAACCAATATTAGCTTTTTAACGAATCATTATGTTTTTTAGCTTTGGAATATATACTTTGTTCGAAAAGTATATATTAATAAAGGAATCTTCATGGAAATGTGTATATATTTATACATATATAATTATAATATATAAGGTTAAAAGTAGGGATAGTATGTGATTAAGTGCATGAAGTCCCTTTTTTTCATGTGTATTTAAAAAAAAAAGGTGAAACTTATATGACTTTCGATGGTGACTATTAAGAGGGATTATGGAATCTCATGTACTTGTTGCGACTTCTATTTATGATAATGTAGAATACAACGTCGTGGTCTAATGGATTTGGACACGTGTCCCTTAACAAAACTAAATCCACATGAAGCAGGCTAGGTTATTCCTGCAGTTTACTTTCCATGTTTGGATAGAAGAATATGGCGGGAATTGAGAGGAATAAAGAATAATAAGAAAAGAAAAAAAAAACAAGTTGTTTATTTATAAGGAATAAAAGGATGTAGCTATATTATAATAGTTGAGAATAAACTGGTATTGATATTCTAGATGCCCCTAGAATTGTTTTATTCCACCTAATATATTCCACTAGTATAAAAGGGTCACACATGTAATATCATCTATCATTAGCTCTATTAAATAAGGTGTGACCGTGTGAGGGAAAAATCTGCACCCTGTTAGAAAAGGGGAAAAATACATTTTCACAAGAGGACTCACATGTAAAATCAATTTTTCACCTTTTATAAATTTATATTTATTTTTTATCTACAACTTATTCATTATCAACCAAACAAAAAAAATTTATTATTACATTTGCTAATGAGAATAATTAAAAACACAATCAAAGAAAAAATAACTTACTTATACTGGAATAATTATCTATCCCAGAATAGCTTATGCCACGATCCACATGGGAGCATATTTTAATTCTTTAAAAGGTTTTATAAATCTTAATAAAGTATGTATTTTTATAGGAAAAACAAACTGAATGCAAACCTTTTTGTAATTTCATTTAATATATATATCAACTTAATTTAATATATATATTGGATTAAAAAAAAGTGAGTACAATAAAAAAAAAAAAAAAGACTCCAATAGTGATGGGTAGTCTACGGAACACCTTGATCAGTCTTCCAATGAATTAGGCATCTGTCCGCGGGCTGGGCCAGCCCGCGGACAAATAAACAAGCTCGGGCTTTGGGCCGACGGGCAGACTCAAATTTTAAACATGCTATTTCTTTTAATTTTTTTAATTTTAAATTGTTCAATTGCGTATAAAAGTTAAAATAATATAAAATTGAAAATATAATGTTGAGAAAAATATTTACATTTATTGAATTTTCAAAAATAAAATACAAAATAAATTAATTACTTGAAAAATTGAATCACTACATCTACCTAACTAGATTGTCACCTACATAAATGTCAATAATTTACATAATTCAATCACAATTTAAATAAAAATTACATAAAATTAAACGTGACTCATTCATTGCATTACCCTCCACGGGCCTACAGGCTCGCCGGGCCCTAGAATCAAGCCCGGCCCGGCCCACCCTGAAGCCGGGTCGGATATTAACCCTACAGGCCTCGGCTAGGCCTTTCGGGCCAAATGGGGACCCTTACAATGAATTGAATGCTAAAGATATATTCATTCAATCATTAAAATATATATTTTTAATCAAAATATGTATCTCATTAAAACACATTATTTTTAAAGAAAATAAAAAAAACGTAGATTGCACGCTGATTGACCCGAGGAATATCACTAACATTATTCTTTCAGAAAGTCTATTGATTCTTAGAGGTCACACCAATTAATCACTTCAAACTTGTTTTATCTCTACCATTCAGACTCAGTTGAACAACAGGTGAGTGGAAATCTTCATCCACAAAAGTTAAATGATCCACCTAAAGTATTCTTATCTCGTTTTTATTCTCCATGATAAAAGATGCACCATATTTTCTTGCCGGGGAAAAAGAGTTTGATAAAATAATATCTTTAAGGCTTCATTGTTTAAACCTTTGCATGTGAAAAAATTAAGGAACATGATAATGTTCAGTCCTTTGTGCAGTCTTATTTAAAGTTCACACCGTTTTCTATTTTCTTAAAAAAAATTATATTCTTTTATTAAAGTATATATTGTTATACGAAATGAAATATATATTAAGATAAAATAGTAATTTTTAAAAAAATAAAAATAAATTTTATTTTTATCAATGGGGTTATAAAATAGACTAAATGTATCAACGCTTTAATAAGAAAATAATAATAAGGATGTGTACAAAATTAAACCTCAAGCATGCACCACTTCCTGCTCTCTTGTTTTTACATGTTTTTTTTGTCCACTTTTTTTTTCCATCTTTCAATTCAAACATTATCTATTTTACTTTATTAAAGATAAAATAAATATGATCAAAATTTACTTAAAAAAGTTAGCACATCCTTTTTATTATTCTTTGTAAAAGTAACACATCATGTAAGATGCATGTGAATATAAACCCATTAAAATCTCTAATGTTTGGATGAAGATGGCATTAGGAGAATCAAAAGTGAGGCCAGTTTCACGTGGTTTGGTTGCTTCTCTTCTTTCTTTAAATAATTTTTTTTTCTTGGTGCGCATGAATATGTGACAAGGACATAATAAAAATTAAAGGACCATGTGTGGGCAACTTTGAATGATAGAGCCGGGGTTGGAGGGGGCACCAGTTGTTGCTCTGCCGGGAGTTGGTGGGCAAGTGAGGTGGGGGCACATCTCAAAATTCATAAAATATTAGATTACATTATATGCAATCTTTATATGCAATCCCCATGCATACAATCTCATTTAATGAGTTTATGAGATTGTAACAAAAGAGAAACACGTAGATGCCCCTACTCCTCGATGATCAGTTTACCCCCAAGCAGTGGCGGAGTCAGGATTTTTATCAGAGAATGCCTAATGAGACTTATGTAAATATTTTCTAAAGTTATATCATTATATATAAATTTTTTAATTTCAACAGCATAGATTAAAAATTGAATATGTATAATATGAAATAAAGACATTCACATAAAACATATTACTGAATGATTCAAAAAGATAATTATCATATTTTAAAACATGTCAAATTTCACATCGATGATTTACAAAATAAAATGTCAAAACATAAATCTAATAAACAATATATACCTTTAAATATATGACCTCGATAAGATTTCATATTTTGAAAATGTTGAATGAATTTATCATTATCAATCCAACAATCTCAGTGAATAAATCGGATACTTAGTGATTTGTATTTAAGGTGTTGATTTATATTTTAAATTTTCTTTATATGTTAGCATATCAACAAATCATTTATTTATTTTATTCACTATTGAACTGTTGGGTTTTTATGGTATTTGGGAGGGTCTTACTCTCTTTCATTTTAAAAAAAAAATTGATGTAGATTACGGTTGACACTGAACATATCATATAAAAACAAAAATCCAGAGGGGGCATGGGACCCCCTTGGGCCTTTGGTGGCTCCACCACTGCCCCCAAGTACATCACCCTATTAGCCCCCGGCACATAGGGTTGCAACTTGGGTCAGGTTGAACTCGAACCCGTCGGGTTGAACCTGATTTTTAAATGGATTGAGTTGGCCAATTCGGGTTCGGGTTCAGGTTGACCAATTCAGATTGACTCACAAATCGGGTTGTGAGGGTTGGCCTCTCTCACAACCTGACCCAACCCAATCCAAACCCGTAAATTATTAGTTAAAAAAAAATCATGGCCGTTCATTCTGTAGCTTCTAATCTGGGCAGTCCAAATTTTAGGTAAACCTAACTAATCTTACGGGTTGGGTCGGGTTGGTTTATTTAATTTGCACATCATGTTAGAAAATCGGGTTGGGTCGGGTTAGGGTTGAGTAGTTTGGAATTCGGGTTGGGTTTGGGTTGGGGTCAACCCGAACCCAATCCGCCCGAGTTGCAGTCCTACTGGTACATGAGTGCCCCCACTCCCTAATGAATTTAAGCACTGAATCCCATACATTCTTGCATTTTACTTCCCATGTTTGGAGAGAAGAATACGGGAGGAATAGAGAGAAATAAGAAAAATAAAGCTATTTGCTTACAAGGAATAAGAGGGTGTAGCTATGTTAGATTATATAAGAATAAACCGGTATTAGTATTACAGATCCCCTGGAATTGTGTTATTCCATCCAATGTATTCCACTAGTATAAAAGGGGCACACATGTAGTATAATATATCATTGTCTCTATTAAATAAAGAGACTCACTCTCTATTAATTAAGAGTTGTTTTTTTGGAGTGAAAAACTCAAATATAAAGGAATTGTAGTATTGTCTTTTCTTGTTTTACCTTTTAAAAAAGTCAAACAGAAAACTAATAAGTAATTACACCTATTGGGGCTGTTCAATAAACCTTAAATTTTGAAGCCCATATAACAAGACTCTTTTAGAAGGTTGACTAACGGTTCTAAAATTGCAACATGGAAGTGAAAATTTGCACACTGACTCATTACCACACAAATACAAATAACCACGGGAAAATGATATGTTTATCCGCAGCCTTCATCGTTTTTTTTTTTTTTTAAATATACCCTCCCGTCAAAATACATACTATTATATAAAATAAAATATATATACTTAAAAGATAAATTAACATGAAAGCAACTTTAGAAATTACACGAATGAGAAAATAATACCATTAAGAAATAATTTTTTTTTAAGACAATTAGAATGTAGTGGACAAACATGATCCGCGACCATCATACTCGACAACTCTACTATTGTTTGGTTTCCACTATGTTTTCCTTTTCTAGGTCGCCACATTCAAGATTCTAGCCACAAACCTCAATGTTGCTTTACAAATCAAGGTTATTTAGGATGAGAAAACAACAACATTTATAAATCATTGGTCATAAATAAATATAAATTGAAAGCTACTTTGACACTAAATGCCAAGTAACCAACAAATGCCATCCAAAATTTTAAGGTGATAAGGAACAAGAATAAGTAAATTTTCATCATCACTTTGGATGATCATATAAAATAAGAAAATGGAAGGAGCCGACTAAAGCTTTATGAAAAACTAGGAGAAGCAAGCCAAACTATGCAAAAGTTTGATTAACCTTGCAAAACATAAGAGAACGTATTGCCTTTGACAATAGGAGGTGAGTGTTGTAACTTGGTGGATCTTATGAGAACTAACATGGGACCTATGTTCCATCAAGTTTTCCTTACCTAGGTCGCCATTTCTAGGATTCAAGCCACAAATTTCAAAAGATGCTTTAGACCAGTGCTATTTTACATGAGAATTGAAGAAGAAAACAATGGTATTTATAACCAAAGGTGTTCAGATGCAAAAAAGCAATTTAAATCACTCAAAATATAATAGACAAACATGATCTACAGCTATTATCCTCAACGGCACACTCAAGAAGAAAAAGTCAAAAGTTATAGTCTACAGTTAAATCACTCAAAATATAATAGACAAACATGATCCACATCTATTATCCACAACGGCGCACTCAAGAAGAAAAAGTCTAAAGTTATAGTCATGGTCCCACAAAGTTTTCCATCTTGAGGACGGATTCGAGCTGTAGATTGGTTTAGAAATCAATGCTCTTTAGAATTACAAATGACAGAGAAAACGATGTTATTTGTAAAAATCAAATGTGATTGAGCTACAAAAGATAAAGTTTAAATCACTTGGACTGTAGGAGATAGCCGTCATCCTCAGCGGCGCATCCAAGGAAGAAAGTATAGTATCGTTCCTTCAAGTTTTCCGTACCTTGGTCGCCACCTCTAGGATTCAAGCCACAGATTTCTAAGGATACTTTACAAAAAATAAAGTTTTAAATCACTCAAAATATAATAGACAAACATGATCCACAGCTATTATCCTCCGCAACGCACTCAAGAAGAAAAAGTCAAAAGTTATTGTCTTGGGTCCCACAAAGTTTTCCATCTTGAGGACGACACCTCTAGGATTCGAGCTGCAGATTGCTTTAGAAATCAATGCTCTTTAGAATTACAAATGACAGGGACAACAATGCTATTTGTAAAAATCAAATGTGATAAGCTACAGAAAATAACGTTTAAATGACTTGGACTATAGGAGACAGCCATCATCCTCAGCGGCGCATCCAAGGAAGAAAGTATAGTATGATTCCGTCAAGTTTTCCGTACCTTGGTCGCCACCTCTAGGATTCAAGCCACAGTTCGAAGGATACTTTAGATCAATGCTATTTTGAATAAGAATTGAAGGAGAAAATAAAGCTATTAATAATCAAAGGTGTTGAGATTCAAAAAATAATGTTTTAAATCACTTAAAATATAGGAGACAAATATGAAGGAAAAAAGATGGCTATAGTTTTGTTTCCACTGAGTTTTCCTTCTGACATCAAAGATTCAAGATACAAACATGAAAGCACCTTTTGAAATTACACGAATGAGAAAATAATACCATTTAGAAATAACAAAATTTAAGTCATTTAGAATGTAGTGGACGAACATGATCCACGACCATCATCCCCAGCGGCTCTACTATTGTTTAGTTTTCCACTATGTTTTCCTTCTTTAGGTCGCCACATTCAGGATTTAAGCCACAAACCTCAATGTTGCTTTAAAAATCAAGGTTATTTAGGATGAGAAAACAACAATATTTATAAATCATAGGTGATAAAAAAAAAAAAGTAAATTGAAAGCTACTTTGACACTACATGCCAAGTAACCAACAAATGCCATACAAAATCTTAAGGTGATAAGGAACAAGAATAAGTAAATTTTCATCATCACTTTGGATGATCATATAAAATAAGAAAAATGGAAGGAGGCAGTTAAAATTTTATGAAAACCTAGGGAAAGCAAGCCAAACTATGCAAAAGTTTGGTTAACCTTGCAAAACATAAGAGAACGTATTGCCTTGGGATCACAGAGTGGATTGCCTGAAGACATGGCTCAACACTAGGTACATATATGTGTCTGAAGCATACGGTGTCCACGCACGCACACCAGGCCGGTGAGTCTGGACCAGTCCCCAGGAACCTTAGTACCTTGACAATATTAATATGCGAATGTAGTCCCACTAGTCATAGCACAATAATTCAGGACTTATAGATATTACCGATAGGTTCTGGATTCGAGTCTTGACACTGATTTACTTATTTGTTTGTTGTTGATTATTCAAAAAAAATTTTCGTGGGATCGGGACAAACAGACGGATGTAACCTTCCCAGCTCAACCGTAAAATCAGCCACGGGTCCCTCCAATATAATATATATATATATATAAATGTGTGAATGTTGGCTTGGTGTAGATGTCCCACGTTTTCAAGAAAGCACTGTTATACACAGTTTATGGGACAGTCTATAAATGTACCTCAATGACCATACAACATTAACTATTTTTTCTATTTTTTATTTAATAGATCCATACAATCAATTATTAAAATATATACATTTTTTATAAAAACAGTATTTTATTAGATAAATTTTATTATTTTTAAAAATTTAAAATACATGGGGTCTGTTTATGGACTATACATTACACATTATTCTTTCAAGAATCTCGCTTTTCTTTAACCATGACACACACAGATATATAACCGTGATCGTCAAATGGACGCGATGGTGGTGACGTCACCGTCCCCGACAGCGTGGTTGATATCGTTCTTGGACAAGGCCTTGGATTCTTTCCATTCCCCATAGAAGTAAGAGGTGAGCCCCCACAGACACAGCACAAGGGACATGCCCTTCTCGCCGGAGAACTTGTCGTGGTAGGCGATGACCGCCCCAACCTCCGTGAATGGGAGGAGGAAGCTCCCGCAAATGCCGGTGAAGAGCGATGTGGTGCAGAATATGAGGCCGAGGAATCCGACCAACGCCATCTGCCACACGATCGCCGTCACCGCCAGCACCATGTAGTATTTATGTTCTCCTAGCCCAAACTCCCTCGCCTCCCTTGGAATCGCCTGTCATCATATATATCACTCAATCCATTTCATAGTTATGCCTGTAACCTAACGGTGATAGGTCATTTCGGTTTGTTCTCTATAATTTTTTTCCTAACTGTCTATATATATATATATATGAAAAATAGATGAAACTCTATGCCTACATATTAGCTAAATCCGTTTTAATTTTAGTAAAAATCAAAATAGATCCTTTCTATATATGATCAAAATATCTTTGGGACTATCAAATTTTGAGAATTGTAAAAAGAAAAATGTTAGATGAAGAAAATTGAATTTTAGTAATCTAACATTTTGGTTAGGATTAACTACAGGTCTGATTAGTTGGTGTGACAGCAAGACTATAACAATAATTTTTAACAAGACAAAAATCGATTTAAAAATTTAAATATTTTTTTTAATAGAATTATAAGAATATATATCGATTTTTCCATTAAATGTATTATATATATATATATAGTGTATATATATATATATATATATATATATTTGTGGGTAATTTGTGTGATCAGTATTGACCTTAAAGTCGTCATTGATGGCCATGCCAATAAGGCAGACGGCGGAGGCAGATGCGCCGACGCCAAGCTGGAACTGCAAAACAGAAGCAGGCGACGCGACCCTACCGCCGGACAACCTCCTGAACGCCATCTCAGAGGCGGGGATCACAACGCCAAGCAGAGCCGCGCCGCCGAGCGTGGCGAAGAAACCCACCATGTACTGTCCACGCGACACCCCCAACGGACGGTCTCCGTCGGCGCGGACGCCGAGCATGGCGGATCCGACGACCATGAGGACGACGCAGTTGATGGAGAATGAGGTGAAGCGTTGGCCGACGATGAGGCGGGCGAAGAGGGCGGTGAAGGCGAGTTGGGTAGAGAAGAGGATGGAAGAGGTGGAGACGGGGAGGTAGGAGAGGCCGAGCGCGTACAGGAAGTTGTCGAGGCCTAAGAGGACGCCGATGAGGGCGCACTCGGCGCAGGCTTTGGGCGGGAAGGCGCGCACGCGTGCGCGTGAGCGGAGGTGGAGAAAGAAGAGAGGGAGGACGAGGAGGGGGAAGGCGGCACTCTGGAGGAGGCTGGAGAGCCAACGGCGCGAGCCGCCGTGGGTGAAGTAGAGGCGAGCGAGGAGAGGGCCGCCGATGATGCCCGTGGAGATTAAGGTGAGATTTAGTAGGACGAGTGGAAGGGACGAGGACCGCCACCTCTGCTGCTGCTGGTGCTGGGTTTGTTGTCTCTGTTGGGTTGTCGTTTGTTGTTGTTCTTCTTCTTCCATGGTGGGGGGGAGGTGGGGTGGGTGTGTTGTTTAGTGTTGGAGATGGAGGTTGATATTTATGTGTGTATTGGGAAGGTTAGGATTTTTTTGTTTAATTATTGTTCACGTGCATCTCTATCGTACTTGAGTATTACTAGGGTGTGGCTCATCGATTTACATGTCATACATGTGTCATTTTTTTTTTTTTTTCTGACAAACTGATAAAATGTAGGGACCTTTACTTTACTTCCACCCACAAGATATTCTATCAATCCTTAGAAATATTAAAAAATTTATTTTTTTTAATTGAACCATACCCACCCTTAGTATTCTCCAAACCTCCTCTCCGACCACTCCCTCCGCACCAACGTGAGACGTCCCCCCCCCCCCAAACCTCCTCTCCTCCTCTGATCCCCAAAGAGAACTGGATCATCTCTGGATCCGATTGCCGCGTCATCTTCATCGTCGTCGTAAGATGATCCGCCATATATTGAAATCAGGGACCAGAACCAGTTGAGTCGACGAGCACGGCCGCGCGTTGGAGCGACTTGGGGAGCTTGCGCGCAGTGGTTGACGTGATGATGGCGATTTTGGGGTTATCGAGGTGGATGAGGCGGGCGATTTTGGAATCCGTACAGATCAGGGAGGCGGGGGTGGCGACGATGCCGATTGAGAGAAGGGTGAAGCGGAAGACGAGCGCGACTTCCGTTGGAGAGGCCGTGGTCGGAGCAGAGGAAGGAGGGTTTGGAAGTGGAAGAAGAAGTCGGGGGTGGGTTGGGCCCTATTAAACAAAAATGAAAATTTTAATTTTTTGGGAGTGGATTGAATAACAGATGGGGTGGGAGTAATTGCCTCCTAAAATCTAGCGCTGAGTTAGTTCGAGGGGACCGAATCCAGTCAGGACTGTATCCGGTTCAGTCAGTATTGAATTGGACGACGTGAAAAACGAATGACACCACTTATAAATTGAACTGAACTGCACAATCAATTGTTAGGTGTATATTTCACTCTCGTGTTGGATACTAATGATACCTAGGAATTCATATTTTCTCAAATAGTTGATTGGATCCAATTAGAGAGTGAAATATATATCCAACAATTGGTTGTGCAGTTCGATTTATAAATGGTGCAGTTCGCTTTTCACGTGGTCCAGTTCGGCACTGACCGAACTGACCGGATCCAGTTCTGACTGAATTCAGTCTCTAGTTCTGGGGGCAACGCCGTCAAGGCAATTGCCCGGGGCCTCACCTAGCCCCTAAAAACCATCTATTCAATGAACTTTAATAAAATATATAGTGAAATATATTATTTTAATTAATCTATCTCAAAAGAATTTCTCAATATATTCTTCTAAAATTTTTCTTTTTCCTAAATCTCTCCAACCATAATCTAATAGATATTTCAATTTTTTAAATTTAATTTTTTTGTTTTATTAAATGCATATGATAGTGTATAATGTTTTAGTTTTAATTATTATATTGTATTGTACATCTATTTAGTAATATTGAAAAATGTGCTAGATTAAAACAATCTAGATTTTTTTTAAAAAAAATAATATATGGGGCCCCACTTTAAAATTTCGCCTAGTGCCTATTCAAAAAATTTAATTATCAAGATCGCCCAGTCTAACGTGTCATCATTGGAGGAGGAGTTTGGGTATTATTCTTTTCTAAAAACCTTGGTTTAAAATTAAATTATAGGAAGCTATTTCTCCATTGATAAGTTAGGTTTGATCATTTTTTTTATCAAAAATAGTGTGCGGGTTTTTTTTTTATCTTTCTATAAATGTGTTTGAAAATTTAAGTTTCCTGCAAATCGAAAAACACATGTATTTGTTTCTAAACATGGTCTAAATCAATTATATATGTGAGATGGGATGGAGTCAAAGCTTTTCATTCCCACTGCTTGTCTTGAGTTGTTTTTTTTTAGATAGTGGAGGGGCGAAAAATTAACGTACCGATTTTAGGTAATCGGATCCGTCCACTCCCACTCTTTTCCGTTCCGCTTAGTGACATCCACTGGCGAGTGCTCCTCCTTGAATGTTTAAGACATAAGGAGATGGGGACCTGCAGAAGACCCTCCGACACTCAAGTTAGTAATGATGGCTAAATTAGGGTTTTTTAGAAAAGAATTTCACATACCTCTATAGAGAGAATTAGCTCCTTGATTATAGAGTTTCATTGGGTTGCCCTAGGATCAGTGGTCGATCTCTTCACCGTCGGATGGATCAGAAGAGATCCATGATTTCCATGGAACAAAATATATATATCAGAAATTTTGTTAATTATATCATGGTCAAAGATAATATTTTGTTGGGATTTAATGGATCCGCCAATGATGACTTTGATCCTGTAATTTATTATTGTGATTTAGAAATTGAATAGTGATAATTTCAAATCAAGTGAATATATTTAAAAGGATCATAAAATCATCCTTGATGATACAAAACATTAATTCAAAATATATTGACTTGGGACACTGTTGTCGAATCTAAGCAGGTTGATGGGCCGGGTCACGTCAGGTTCGGGTCAATCAAGCTGCGGATCTGTATAATAGGGTCATGGGCTACCAGGATCCAACCCTTTAATACATGGGTGCCGATACACACAGCCCCGTTTACAACCTGATATATTATGATAATGAAGTATATAGTGTGTAGTTTTAATTATAGTGTATGATACAATTTTTATTTTATTTTTTTAACTTAAAAAAAACACGATTATATTTCAGTATATACATAATATGAAATGGAATTGTGGCTGCAATGTGTCTTAATGTATCTTTTTCGTTGATACATTAATGGGTTTCGAAGGGTTGTGCAATCAATCACTGTCATTGAAAGCGGGTCATTTGGCCTCTTTGGGATGAGACATATATGGAATAAGACATGACTTTGGGATGAGACATATATGGAATAAGACATGACTTTGGGATGAGACATATATGGAATAAGACACGAATGGTGGAACTTAAGAAAGAAATTATTTGTTTTGACATAATAATAAATTCTAATGGTTATGTTCCGATAAATCAAAAATAGACCCGATAACTTTTGAAGGGTGCTAGAATTTCTTATCATAGTTTATTAATATCAATAGATAAAAATATTTTATTTTGTGTTATTTTAAAAAATTATATCACATTACACTCTCACACATATTTCAAAAATATGTTACATTTATAATATCACATACACATCTCTCACACTTATTTCCAAACACAAATAATTTATACAGAGGGTATAATTATCATTTAAAAAATTATGAATTGTTATCCACAAATATCCTCACTTTATCCAAGGTAAATCAATAATAAAAAAAATCATTTTTTCATTTCCTAATAAGAATAACATAAAAATCAACCAAACAAAAATTTTCTTATTGCATGGATTGTTAATTATCTATCCCGCTATAGCTGTTAGCGACAAATAACTCTATGTTACGCCTCAAGTTGGGGTAATAGTTTTGCAGTGGAGTATAATGTTCCAACACACATACTAGCCGAACAATTTTTTTATTTTTGAAGAATGTTGCTTCCCAAAATTTGATCCATTGACCTCTTTCATAGAGGTGGGAGGTGTTAGCCAACTTAACCAAAACTCCATTCGCACTAGCCAAACAATGTTATTCTCACAAAATTATAACATTCTAACCTATGCATAAAATAATTATACGTGGAAAGAGCAAAATTATATGATTTTCTGTTTGGTTATTAATTCTCTCTCCATAATGATAAATTTTTATCTTTTGTGTTTGTCTTATTAGACTATAGTCAAAATATTATATAAGTAGGTAGAATATATATTATATCTCCTTCTTCTCGGATATAATCATTAGGGTTCATTCTAACCTATCCAAACATAATTAGTATAGTTTATTTATACTACACAAATATATATGTTTGTGAGAAATAAATCAATTCTCACCTTTAGCTGCATAGGTCCTTCTCTAAGTGGGCATTCCCCTCAAATGTTAATATTGCATAATAAAGATAGTCCGTGTAATTAAATAAACAACATTCTTTTTTGGTGAACAATCCAATTAAAATATTATTGTTATTATCTTGTGAGAATAATATATTGTTTGGCCAATTTGTGTGTAGGAATAGAGACCGGATCTAGTCAGGACTGGATCTGGTCAGTTAGGTCAGTATCGAACTGAACGACGTGAAAATTGAATTGCACCACCTATAAATCGAACTGCACAATCAATTGTTGAGTATATATTTCACTCTCCTATTAGATACTGATGATATTTAAAAATTCATATTTTCTCCAATAGCTGATTAAATCCAATATGAGAGCGAAATATATATCCAACAATTGGTTCTGCAGTTCGATTGATAGGTGGCGTAGTTCAATTTTTACATTGTCCAGTTCAGTATTGACCGAGTCCAGTCCTAACTGGATTCGGTCCCGTAGGGATATGATGCCTCGATATAAAACTTATTGTAATGTTTGATTACTTTAGATGTCACCATTGCCCATCTTTTTTCTTTTTTTGGTTGTTGTTGTTCAAAGATTCATATCAGATGAACTTTAGAATTAGTTCCGTTTGTTTCGTGATGTCATAATCTATATCAGATTTTGGACACCTCCATGATAAATTATATAATGTGAAGGGTTATTAGAGTATATGATGACAAGTGTCTTGTCATTAATGTTACTATTACCGAGTGTTTATAATACATTTATTACCACCACACTAAAAAAATTGTATAGAGACATTTGTTCACTAAAACAATTGTAGCTGAAAGAACTGGATAAGCCACTTTCATCTGTGTTTTCTGTATAATCTATTTTTTTTCATCTGCAATCAATTGTAATATACATTTATCCAGTGAGATTTGTGTTTTTATAAATATAAAATATATATTCTCTTGAATTATATAAAATCATTTATAAAAAAATGTGAATTTTTTTTTTAAAAAGATATATGTTGTTAATGTTCGTATATGATGTTAACAACACATACGAGGCAAAAAATAGATTGTATGTATTCGTCAATGCATAGTTGTGGATAATTGGACTTTGGGTCTTTTTTTTTTTTGAGGCAATGCAATCCATTTTATAACGAACCAACGTTGTTACAAAACGGGTTGAAATGCAAAAAGAGAAATACAGAGATAGACACAGGAGGATAGTCGGTAGGGGTCCTAGGCTAGGCATGGTAGGGAGGCTTCCCTCTCCACGGGTGCACGAGCAGTGCCATCACAGAGTGGGCGACCTATCACCTAACGTCCAAGGGCCTCGCTGTTGAGAGCCCCTTACCGGGAGGAGGAGGAGTAGGAGTAGGAGGGGAAGGGGGAGGAGGAGAAGGAGGAAGAGTAGGAAAGAGTTACTCCGTTACATGAAGAACTCTTCCCTCGAGCTTAACACAAGTTGCTCCCGCTAGGTGTGATCCCCAATCCTGCAGCAGCAAGCCCATCGTAGCCCACAAGTTCTCCGCATAGAACCTTTGATCTTTGAAGATCACGCTGTTTCGAGTGAGCCACAACACCCAGAGATTTGCTGGCATGACCTTCTGAAGGATAAGGGCCGATTTACTCTTGTCGCCCCTGCGTGTGAGGGAGTTCATCACCTCCCAGAGCTCTGACATGTCAAGGAAATGGAGGTTCACGCCTGTAGCCGCGTTGAGATCCACCCACAGGTTTGCCGCGACCTGGGAGGAAATGAAGAGATGATGCACCGTTTCAGCCTCGGTCTGACAGAGGACACATGTGGTAGGGGCTTCCGGCCTCCATTTTGCGCGATAAGCCATGGTCAGGAGGCGCTCTCAGAGTGCGAGCCATAAGAAGATCTTGATTTTGCCTAGGATGCACCACTGCCAAATCACGGGGGTACGGTCGACCATCGGGAGGTTGCCCTGCTGCTCCCTCGTCCACCATGAGTAGCCTACCTTGACTGTGTATCCCTTGTGTGGCTGTGGTGACCAGAGCGCTATGTCCGGCTGAGCAGCATCTGGTTTGGCACCTTGGATGGTGATGGAAAGTGCAGTGAATTCGTCAATTTGGGCTTCGGAAGTGAATCTTCGGAAAAGAAGGTGCCAGTCCCCGGGATTGGCATTGCCCCGCCACGCCTCGCGAACGCCGGATGACCTATTTTCCGCGACAAAATATAGGATAGGGAGTTGTGTGCAAAGTGGTGCCGCGCCGCACCACCACTCTTTCCAGAACCTCACATATGAACCGTCTCCGAGTTGCCATTTTACCGCGGTAGCGATCTCATTTATGAGCTAGAACCAACCTCGAGCGAGATGCGACATGCGCGGAGAAGCGGATGGAATTTGGTGGGGAGCGCTTCTACATGCATACCGTTCTTTAAAAGCACGGACCCATAATGAGTTCGGCTTGGAAATCCAGTTCCAACTCCATTTTGAGAGCAGTGCCTTGTTCATCATGTCTAGCTTAAGGATACCAAGGCCTCCTTTATCACGACTTTGAGGGTCTTGCTTGGCACTTTCATTCTTTTGGCATACACCTATATTGCGTTTTTTAGATTCTCATAGGCCCCTCTATCATGCTTTTTGGGATTTCAAATGTTTATTAGAGGGATGTGCAACACAATATGAGGGGTGCAGATCCTAGAGTTTAGATTCTCAGAATTACAATTTTTTGGTGCATAGATGGATGCAAGGGTTTGTGTTTGAGTTTGATTTATCCATTTTTCAGATTTATTTTATACATAATTTATATTTATAGAGTGTTTTTTTACCATGCCCCATCATTCGAAACAAATATGTGTGGGACGAGTGTATGGACCCATCATTGAGATGGGGTATATAGTTCATGGACAACATGAGAGGAAATAGTGAGGGGGTGGAGTGCTTAATGTTTCACAGATAGATTATTCTGTTGTCGAGAATGAGTGTGACAGAAAGTAGGAACCCAACGCTAGGATATGGCATGTAGATTATAGGCCACCGAGAGAAGAGGGCTAGAGTTTTATAGATTTCCAAGATAGGACATGCATGTTACAAGGCTGTGGGAGGCGGTGGTGAGGTGCAAGGACTCATTGCTAATGCAAGACATGCATGTTGTGGGCAGCAGGATAGGACATGGTGGAGTGCAAATTGGGGTAGGGTGTGCAAATAGGAGGCGTGCAAAATGTTTTTTTTTAATTAATATATTTTATGAGTTCTCAAATGCGTGTTTTAGAGGGATGTGCAATAAAGACACCCACGGAGATTATTAGAAAATCAAATTTGCAATGAGTTTTTTAAAATTTGATTACGAAAAAAGAAATAATATTTTGATAAACCAGTATATTTTTTTCTTTTGAAAATTAAAAAACTTACAATCAAGCATACATTATACTAGTAGAATATATACTGTATTAGAACGGTATATACTTTACTAGTGGAGTGTATGTCCAGTTGATTAGGGGATCATCTCCGGCCTGTAGAGAAGGCTGCAAATGGGTTGAGCGTATCTGCACTCTAATGAAACACACACACACAACCACTCTCTCATACCCTACATTTTGTAATGAGCTCTATTACAATCAATCTTTTTTACGGTCCAAAAAAACAGTTTCATATACCTTGCTAGCCCCTCTCAATTTACTGTAATGAGGTACATATCTCATTGAAAATTTATCACATTTGTTATAAATGATATCATTCAATTCATTAAAATGTACAATTCACATTTTATAAAATTACATATTTCATTAGATGAAGTATATTAAGCGGACTGCATTTTGGATTATAAAATAAATTGAGAGTCACATTTTCCTTACGTTATTGTGATTTAAAGGAATGGGTTTTCCTATTCTCTGGTTACCCAAAGAGCCCCAAGAGTTTTTAATGTGGAAATGGCCCAGACCAGATTTGGGCTTTATTGAACCAGGCCCAACGTATATAGTAGAGCTGAAAAAAGATACACTCAGTCACATTTATTAACAAAAACTCAGACCTTACATGTTTTTATTTTTTTTTTAAATAGTAAACATCATCTAATGATTTATATGCTTTGATAAAAGTGTATATATCGCTCCATTTCAAATTGAATGAATCTATTTTTAACAAGTGTAAGAAAAAATTCAATTAGATATATGCATCATCTAAAGAGATATATGCTTAATTAAATCTGTAACGAGATATATAAGATCTGTTTTTTGGACTGAAAATAAAACTGAGTGTAGCAGCACTCTTTTGGAGCTGCTTTCAAAGATTGATCACCTAAAAACATGTTACAAGATAATCACACGTAATTCGAGATTGATTTATATGATTTGATTTGATGCTCATAGTTTCACTGTACCGAAATCGAGGTCATACGGATTTAGTGTTTAGTGTTACGATTATTGTCTCAACAACTATAAATCAAATTTTAGAAATAAGTGAAGATTCATTTTGCAGCCATGAGGTTTTCGATTTTATGAACCTCCAAATCTTACTTTATCATTGTTTTGTGTGTATCATAATGAATGTGTTTTTTTTATTAAATATTGTTAGAAAAGAGAGTTGATACTTCCATTATGCATGAATGTCTTTTGTAATTTAATCTATATACTCCACTAGTGAAGAGTATTGTATGATTTTTTTTTAATTTTATAAAAATAATTTATATACTCATTTATCTAAATATATGCTTCACTTTTTATAAATAGTATGTATTTCGTTAGAAGAATATATACTTTAAGAAAAATCAATATGATTGGGTGTTGCACATGGGCTTAATGTGTCATTTTCTTTAGAAAAAAGTAAAATAAAACAAAAAGTAGAATCTAATTCTTGTATATTCCGTGGAAAAAATGAATGATGAGAAATTTGTTTAGCATATTTAAGGATGGATATAAAAATATTTTAAATATCATTTGCTTGTAGAAAAAAATAAGAATGAATGTCAAACTATCGCTAAGAAAAATGTTTAGAAACAATTATGAAAATCAGTTATAAAAAAATGGAAAAAAAAAACCAAACCTTGTATTTTACATTTTCTTCAGAATATTGGTTAACATTTTATTTTGCACACAAAAATTGGTTTGATAAATTGAGAAATTAAAATCCATTCAGATGGTATAGAAGCTAGTTTGCAAAACCAATTTTATCGGTGAAAAAAATCTTAATTAACTCGTTCTATAGTCGACTCTTTATGTATTTCATTTTATATGCTACAATTTTTTTGTTATAAAATAATTATATACAAGAAAACCAAATGATTATCTTGTTTGATCGTTATTCATTTTTTTGGATAACATTTTTGTGATTTTTTTTAGAATTCAGTTATAATTTGGATACATAAATAGTAATAAACCACATATATCTCCTCCAGATATAACTCTGTCTGAGTGTTTATTTGAGGAAAAACACCTCAAAATTTCTCTTAAAGATTTAAAATACCCAAATTAGACATTTTTAAAATTTTACCAAAAAATGATTCTTGCACCATTTTATCACCTAAAATGACATATTTACATTTATCTTATCTAATTATTGTCACTCTTGATTCATTTTAAAATGTTGCACAAAATAAATAATAATATATACAGTATTTATTATTAATGTATTATCTTTAAAATTATAGGTCATTAAAGATAATAAATTGTTACATGTTTTATTTTTCACAAATATCATCATCTATCTATTATCTAAAATTTCATATATTTATTTCAAAATAAAATATTAATAAAAAAATCTATGTATTGTTATATATATCGTAAATATAGTAATCATAGTTATAATTCAATGTGAAATGTGTGAAATATCTTAAAAGTAATAATTAAATAATGGAATAATAACAAAGTCCTTTTATGTGGGGAATACTATTAAATAAGACATTTTTGGGTAAATTCTCCTAAAAGAATTTATTTGGACAGAAAAAGAATTTATTTGGACATTTTGGATCTTTAAGTGATTATTTTCGTTATTTTTACTTTCTTTGATTCATATAATCGTTGCATATTATTCACGTTAAACAGCTATTAAACATGTTATTCTCTTATCCTTTTTTTTTATGTAAGCCAAATATGGAGCGGCAAAATAAGAAATCTTTGGGCCCTCTTATTTAATTAAGTAGATATTTATCATTTATCTTTAAAAAAAAAATCAAAATCAAAAGCTTTTGATAACTGAGTTGATTTAATAAGAGAATAAGTGATGAGATAAGAAGATAATATCATGGGGATAAATGGAGGATGACAACTTCTTTCGTATGATATAAAAATAATCGTGATAAAGTACGTATGGTTGTCCTTCTTTGAAATGAAAAAGATGATTTTTATTTCACATAAAGACTTGAATATGATTTATCATCACTTTTTGTTAATTTTTTTGATAAATATAAATAAGAACAAAATTAATAGACATTTCATTTTTTAAAATTAAAACAATTTATCATCAAAATCTTAATTTTTTTGTCAAATCAACCCTCAGGGTTATAAGTTCTAACATAATTATGTATTGTTAAGAGCCATGACAAGAATAGAATTTTTGTTCCTTAAAAAAAAAAAGAGTCAAAAGTAGTCAGATGCCCTCATATTTTTTTACCTTTGCAGGGTCATGCATATCATTTCTTCTTGTTTCAAGAGAAAGTGAACTGTGTTGATATAAAAAACATGGAAAATCAAAGTATTGAAACAAAAATCTTTGTCGAAGTTATGCTATCAATGGGATCCACAAATGGTACTCTTAATGTGTTTTTCTGACCAAGTTGGCTTTCCTTTTAAATCCAGTTCTAACTATTTGAAACTTGAAAATGAAAAAGTATGTGTTGGTTGTTCCTTAATTGTTCCTTAAACTAATCAAGTATATATGAAAGTTAGGTCACTTAGGTGGATCTTATTTGTTTATCATTTGTGCTTAGTTTTTTTTCCCCACTTCTCATGATCTTTTTAAATAAATTCATACGTATCTCCTAATCTATTATAAAAAATTCAGGATGCAATACCAGATCTCAATCATTAGCTATCTTAGAATTATTTATTCCATGTTTTTTTCATGATCTTTTAGTTTTTCCCGGACAATATATTTATAAATTATAATTTTGTTGGTCAAATATGAGTGTTTAGTTAAATCGTCCTCATGTTCATTATTATTATTTTTTTATGTAAGATGTTCATTATTAGATTCAATATCAGCTATACAATCTGCATGGAAATAGATTCTTTAATTTTTGTGTTAAATTTATTTCGTGCTTTAGAGTTTAGATCAATTATACTGTTCAACATTTATCACGTGAAACTAATGATCCATTCCTTATCTGTTGATTTTTTTAAAAATTTAAAATTATTTGATATTTTTAAATTAGATTTATAAGACAAAACATCTAAAGAAGTACAAACAATCAAATAAAATCGAGATAAAAACACCAAATACAAAAAGAACAATCCAAAGTAAATCCCAAATAGAAAAGATTTCTACTGGGCACTACAAAAATCTCCCACTTCTATGTTTCAAGAGGCGAATTGAGCAAATACTCACGCAAAAATCCTACCCAAAATCCCCCAAGAAAAATCATCTGATATTAAAAATCCTAAATAACTTAAAAATAGAAACAATTTAATTAATAACATCAAAATTCATATACAATAGAGATAAGTAATCCCAAACTTCTGATTTCAACTAGAGAATCTTCAAAAGCATATTCCATCTAAAAAATTTAAAACCAAACCAACCAACCTCTACAAAATTATAGCAGGGAAATTGTTCAAATACTCTTTAACTAAGGGTTTAATTTTTTTTCTATCCCTGGGTTTTTTTTTATTTACCCCTGAAATCTAGTTTTTTTTTTCTTTTGCCCCCCTACCTGTGGCACTTCATTTTTTATACCTAAACGATCCCCATCTATAAATTAGTATTACATTTTTATAATTGATCGTTACATTTCTATAATCAGTTATTACATTTCTGTAATTTACATGTCCTTAGTTTAGTTCTATGTATGATATTATATATTTGTTGTGTAAATTATAGTTTTTGTAATTTCTGTTGTAATTGTTATAAGATTAATAGAAAATATTACATTTCTATTATGTAAATAGTAGATTATGTCATTGGGCATCATATTGATAGTTTTTGTTGTAGTTGTTATGTAAATGTTAATTTCAGTAATTGTTAAGTATATAGATCAAGAAGTAATTTTATTAAAATATTACAATTGTTCATAAATTTTCAGTTGAGATTCATGCTGTTACTAATTTTGTTCATATTGCTAAATAAAAATTTATTTAAGTATTTGATTGTTGTATTTTTTATATGGCTTGAAAAATCCATTCTTTGTTATGAAATACATTGAAAGTCTAATTCGATAATCTTGTTTTATTTTATCCAAGAGGACATGAAAAGAATTAAGGGGAGATAACAATTAATCATTAAAATTTGAAGAAAACGTCGTAATTCAAACAATCAATGTATTTATTTTAACGAAACTTTGAGATTGTATCTATAACAATTTTGTATACACTGAATGCATTTACATATGATAATATAATGACATTGAGAATGTATATATAACCATTTTGTGTATAAACACCTTTGCGTACTTTAATATTTTTGTAGATAACTATTAAATATCTGTAATTATGTATATAATTTCTGTAACTCTGTCTGTAA
The DNA here is from genome assembly GCA_030737835.1 of Acorus gramineus. Lineage (NCBI taxonomy): Eukaryota > Viridiplantae > Streptophyta > Magnoliopsida > Acorales > Acoraceae > Acorus > Acorus gramineus. The sequence goes on along the minus strand of CM060855.1, from coordinate 8,463,735 downwards.
GGGATAATTCGGATATTATAAAAATTAAGGGGCGTAAAAAATAAGACTAGATTTCAAAAATAAATAAAAAATAAAAAAAGATCTAAGGATAAAAAAAAAATTGACTCTTAATCAAGAGGTATTTAACCAATTCCCTCAATTATATCTACATCTTCTCTTTCACGTGAAAAAAAAAAAAAAAAACCACGTAACAGACTTTACAGTACCCGGGGTGGGGTTAAAAGAGTTCACGTGGGATATTCCGACCGACGCGCATCCACCACCACCCAACCTGTCTCTCCCCCCACCATCCGACGTGTCAACCCCGTTTTCGGACTTTTCAAACGTGTCCATGGTGGCCCCCACATTGGGTCCCACACTCTGTCCTTTTGGGTTAACTGTGGGCCCCCATGCCAGCTCACCCACCAACATGTGTCCATTTTTACCGTTTGGCCTCCACTGATTACGGTTAAATCAACGTCATTATTTGATTTATTTATTATTGACTTCTTAGTTATCTCCGAATCACATACATTTGGAATAATTAAAATGACATAAATAATATCGTGACAAGGGACCACCCAATGGCATTGTGTAGTAATTTAAGAACAAAACGAGGGTAGACTTGAAAGAGCGATTCGTCACGTCCCAACGCCGAGGCACGACAGTTGATAAAATAATAATAATTAAAGATAAAAAATGGCAACCAGCGCAATTCGGAGATAAAGGTAAGGGTATTAACGTCATTAAATAAATAAATCAACAATGCCGAGACTATCTATACCTTCCTTTCTCTGTTTCCCTTCTCTTCTTCTTCACACCTGAGAAATCTGAAACGCAAAATCCGGTCATGGCGAAACCCTAATCGATTTTGAAATGCAAAAAAACAACAACAACAAAAGCTTCCGAACAATGAGAGAAGACATCGATGGATTCGCCACCTCCAACAAGCAATCGGACATGGACTTCCTCCTCGCCTACCCCTCCAGCCGCTCCAACACAGCCGGATCTCGTCGGGTGACACCCACCACGACCGCTTCCGGGTCGCCCGCGGCGGTGGAGAGGCTCCTACCGAACGGGGACGTGTACATTGGGGGGTTCCTGGGGTCCGTCCCGCACGGGGCCGGGAAGTACCTGTGGCGGGACGGGTGCATGTACGAGGGGTCGTGGCGGAAGGGGAAGGCCTCCGGGAAGGGGAAGTTCTCGTGGCCGTCGGGGGCGACGTTCGAGGGGGAGTTCAAGTCGGGGAGGATGGAGGGGTTCGGGGTTTTCACAGGGCCAGACGGCGACACATACCGAGGCGCGTGGTGCGCCGATCGGAAGCACGGGTTCGGGACGAAGCACTACGCGAACGGCGACTTCTACGAGGGGTGGTGGAGGAGGAACCTCCAGGAGGGGCAGGGGAGGTACGTGTGGAGGAACGGGAACGAGTACGTCGGGGAGTGGAGGAGCGGCGTGATCTCCGGGAGGGGGACCCTGATCTGGGCCGGGAACGGCAACCGCTACGACGGGCAGTGGGAGAACGGGGTGCCGAAGGGGAGCGGGGTCTTCGCCTGGCCGGACGGGAGCTGCTACGTCGGGGCGTGGGGTCGTGACGTGAAGAAGCAGCAGCTCAAATGGTCGGCGCTGTCGAGTCCGGCGAATCCGATGGAGAAGGAGAAGAGGTCTTCCGCCGCTGAAGGGGAGAAGGGGTTCGGGCAGTTCAGGAGGATCTGTATATGGGAGTCGGATGGGGAGGCGGGGGATATCACTTGCGATATCATCGATACGGTTCAGGCGTCGTTGCTGTATCGAGAGGGATTGTCGGAGTTCGGCGAGGCGGTCTTGGCGCAGAAGCGGAGCAGCCCGTATTGTTTTACGGGGGAGTATAAGAAGCCGGGGCAGATGATCTCCAAAGGGCACAAGAAATATGATCTGATGCTTAATCTTCAATTGGGTATAAGGTGGGCATTGTGGGTTCTTCTTCTTTCTTTCTTTTTTTTTTTCTTTCTATTTGGGTTGGATTGTGGTGTTGATTGTTGATGGGTTTTAAGGTATTCGGTGGGGAGGCCGGCGTCGATGCAGTTGCGGGAGCTCAGGGCGTCGGATTTTGACCCGAGGGAGAAGTTCTGGACGAGATTTCCTCCGGAAGGTTCAAAGGTGACGCCGCCTCATCAATCGGTGGATTTCTGGTGGAAGGATTACTGTCCCATTGTGTTCAGGTATATATTTGGGTGGATCTGACGCTGTTTTTCTTTTCTGGTTCTTGATTGATTTCATTGATTTCTAGTTGGGATTGATTTTTCATTGGGTTTTGTGGTGGTTTCAGGCATCTGAGGAAGCTGTTTGCGGTGGACACTGCAGATTACATGCTTGCCATTTGCGGGGATGATGCGTTGAGGGAGATGTCTTCCCCAGGGAAGAGTGGGAGCTTCTTCTACCTGACCCAGGATGATCGGTTCATGATCAAGACCGTGAAGAAGTCAGAAGTGAAGGTAGAATATTTGTCTTTTGGATTTTTTGATCTTTAGATGCCTGAATTGCTGAATCATCTGATTTGGAAATATAATTCTAAATTTGAGCACAACTTATTGTAAATCAGATTTGATTCTTCGTAATGGATTCTGGGAAATGTTGATGTTCTTTTATTGATCGTCACTTGTAGATCATATTGATTTCTTTTATTGGATTGACAATTATATTCATTACCTTTGATGTGCAGGTTCTTCTCAGGATGCTTCGGAGTTATTACCAACATGTCTGTCAATATGAGAATTCCCTGGTCACAAAGTTCTATGGTGTGCATTGTGTCAAACCTGTGGGTGGTCAGAAGGTATTTAAACCATGATTTTGCTACCTGTATCTACGTTGTTTGCAGAATTTTACATATTGTGGTGGTCAATCTATCTATTTGTCTACCTATATGTCATATAACAGCGACTCCCATTTTATGCCAATGTTTTGCTTCAAATCAGGTTAGGTTCATTGTAATGGGCAATCTCTTCTGCTCAGAGTACCGTATTCACAGAAGATTTGACCTGAAAGGTTCATCACATGGTCGCACAACGGACAAGGCCGAGGAGGAGATTGATGAGACCACTACCCTTAAGGATCTTGACCTCAATTATGTTTTCCGGCTGCAGGGTCCTTGGTTCCAAGAGCTTCTCAGGTACTAGGATCTGTACTTTAAAACACCTGACATTTTTCTGTCCTGTTATTGCCTCAGTAGTGATCTCTCAATTTGTCATTTTCGAGTATAATTTTGACTTCACTGTCAACTGTCAAATAAATATTTCTTTGCTTATTACATCAGGCAAATTGATCGAGACTGTGAATTCTTGGAAGGGGAAGGTATAATGGATTATAGTCTATTGGTGGGTCTTCATTTCAGAGATGACCACCCAACTGCCAAGATGGGACTGTCACCATTTGTTGCTTCTCCAAGTATGTCAGCTCTCCCTTGGTCATGTGTTTGGCACTATGTTAGTGATTTTGTTTTTGTTGAAGCTGAATTTTGCTGTTGTTAGAATGTCTCAATCAAGCTAATTCTGTGTAAATTGTGGTTTTGTTACTCACAGTGAAGATGGAATCATTACATGGTGGCGGAAGAATTTCTGAATCCAGTTGCCCAGAAGAATTGAGGCAGGATATGGATCTGATTCTTGCCAGCAGGTATGGTTCTTTGTAAAGTCCCGTTCACATTTCAATTCATGTAATGTTTCTTCTTGTCTGCCTTTCTATGGGAGTGTGACCCACCTCCATTGCAATGCCCTTGCAGTTGTCACAAAGCAACCATTTGATATCAGTCTGTTTGATCTATTCAATGCAATAATGTCTGAAAGCAACCACTTAATATCAGTCTGTTTGATCTATTTAATGCAATAATGTCTGAAAGCAACCATGATATTCTACAATGTCAACTATCTATGTACTCATTATTGCTATCAACAGCTCCAAATATGTTTTATGGTCAGGATTTTGCCTGCTTAAAAATAGTATATTCCCTTCAGCTGTCATCCTTCTGGGTGAAATCATTTTAGGGATCATTTGAAAGGACTATATCATCTAGAGGGAAGTGTGAATAGTTTATTTAGAGATAAGATCACTGAATAATTTGATTCTCTTGTTACTTTCTTGAACATGGACAAGATGTTCCAAATTCTCAATTATTTCAGATATCATCCCTACTTAACTGTTATGACAATCTATTTAGTTCAATTAATGGATGTGAGGCTCAGACTTTGATGTGTGGGATCCATGTTTGATGGGCACGTGACAGAAACTGCATGCTTAAAGTCTTCGAGTTGAATTATTGTTCTATGAATTTTGATGTCCAGCGAATTAAAAGGAATTATTTGTTTATATCTTTAGCAGTTGAACAATAATAAATTGATTGTGCGATGCTCTGAGTTTGATTCACTTTCACTGGTGCGCCCCCCCCCCCCCCCACCAATCATCTGTAAAATAATGAAATCTCTCACTGATTGAAGATAATTAAAGAATTTATTAGTTTTTCACTAATAAATATTTTACCACTCTGGATCTTGTCATATGATACAAATACGTTCTATTCTTACCAGGAAACCATTAATACGACTGGGTGCTAACATGCCAGCAAGGGCAGAGCAGTTCTTTAGGAGTAGTAGATCCGATTCCTACCTGTCGAGCTGTGGGGGAGGATCGACTCCTGCCTACGGTGGTGGAGAAGTCTACGAAGTGATCCTACACTTTGGGATAATCGACATCCTCCAAGACTACGACATCAGCAAGAAACTGGAGCACGCCTACAAGTCATTGCAAGCTGATCCCACTTCCATCTCGGCAGTGGATCCCAAGCTCTACTCCAAAAGATTCCGAGATTTCATTGGGAGGATCTTTGTGGAAGACAGGTGATACTCTAAAAAGGATTGCTTGATAAGCTCACCCGATCAACCTGCTCACCCACACCCCCTTCAACGAAGGATTATGCAGTCGTATCTTCATTGGCAATGATGACGGATGAATTGCACTGATCAAACACGGATTCTACGAAGTCATCGGTGGGGGTAAAATTATTCACACTAACAAAGATTAGTGGTCAGGCAAGCAGGAAAAGAGGATGGTATGTGAGGCTGAATTTTGAAGCATCAGCCCCTGAGAGAAGGTTTGTACATGTGAATGTGGATGGGGGGAATTGGCTTTAGATCCTTTTTTCCATTCATTTTTTTAAATTTATTTTCAGAAGATTGAGAAGGGTATGTTGGGTGAGGGGTTTGAGAGTTTCTTTTTTTTCATTTTTTTTTGCTTGTTTAGGCAGGAGATAGATTCAAAGTCTGGGAATGGTCATGGGAATAAGGGATGTTGTACAGTTTGGAAACAAAAAAGAGACAAAACCATACGTTGAATTTGATTTTTCATTTTTTTTTTTCCAATCTCTTCTTTGCCTTCTCTTTTATGTGCTTTTTTTTTTTTGGGTCTCAGAAGACTCCCTTTTGCAGCAGCCTCGCAGGGTTAACAGATAGATGGGGAGGGCATCAAAAGCAGTGAAAAGAAACAAAAAAAAAAAAAAGAAGTGACATTATGTATTTATATATACACATGTTACTTGCTCTGTGTATAGCTTTTGATTTCCTTTATTTGTTTTACTGCTTTACCGTATAATATATACACCCTCTCTTTTGACCGGTCCGAGATACCCAGTCACGGGTGCACGTGGTGGATTCTGATTTGATGTCGTTTTAAAAGGGTAAGGGAAGGGTGTTCTCGTCATTTCCATGGGTGCAAAAGCTCGGAGAGGGACGGGTATCGGAAATCGTGCCCTGCTATGAGGTCAAAGTCGCTGTCAACATAGTGGGGCCCACTTAAAAAAACCTAGGCCGTACCGGCGCTTATTTTGTCGGCTTAAATAAATTAATAATAATAATGATTCAAGAGGTCACGTACGTTTTAATACCTATTATACTCTTTTTTTTTTTTTAGATAATTACTCTTCATAATGAAAGAGTCGTGAGTTTTAATTATTATTATTTTTTTATTAATCATAATTAAATTGTTATTCATTCATAATAACCGAATTTTTTTAATATTGTTATTATTTTGAAGAACACATAGTAGCATATTATAAATGTGTTTTAAATGATTTTTTAACCACTGATTTAATTTTTAGAGGATTCTTCAGCTTTTGAGGATTTGAAAGTCACAGTTTCATTATTTTTTTTTTATTTGGATTTTTCTCAATGTCTCTCGCATCAAGTTTGACATTTGTTAATTTTTTTAGATTCGTAATCGAGTTGTATTTTGTTTATTGGTTTTGTTTGATATTAAAAACTGTTTTTTTATCATGTTCTAATCCTATTGGAATGCAAGTTATATCTTAATTTAAAATTAACATTTTATGATCACATATTAAATTTATGTTACATGTTTTAAATTTAAAACACAATTTTTTTTTTAATGCATTGATTGTCATTTCCCACATTTTGATTTGTTTTTGTTCCAATTTTATAAATGTAACACTCGATACGTTTACATTTTATATATAGATAGTTTGTATAATGTTACTGTTACATTTTTAATAATATAAATAGTCATTTTTCATATTTGATTTATATTTGTTACATTTCATAAATGTAACAGTCAACTACATGCGTGTATTGGTGTGAAATAGATACATTTACATAATATGGTTACATTTACACAGTGTAATTAGTCATTCAAGAGCAAATGTATGAATTGCTTTTGCAGGGGAGTCTACTACATTTTCATTGGAAGGTAGTCCACAGGATAGGTGAAGAATTATTGTCAGACATAAATGTACACTTCCCTAAAAAGGTTTGAAGTAAATGGTGACCACCGTTGAAAGGGAAGGCACCTAAAGTTTTTAAACCAAAGACTAAGCGCGTGAAGAATTCTGAAAGTAATGTGGAGAATGTTACAGAAATGATAGCAACCAATTTCAATTTTCTGTGTTAGAATGTTGTTTTAATGTGATAGACAAACAGTGTTCTAGTCCCCAGTGGTCACTGGTCATAGCACAACGGTTCAAGGCTTACCTGTGTTAAGGGTAGACAAACAGTGTTCTAGTCCCCAGTGGTCACTGGTCATAGCACAACGGTTCAAGGCTTACCTGTGTTAAGGGTAGGTCTTGGGTTCGAGTCTTGGCGCTGACTTACCCACCTGTTTGTTGGTGATTATTTGAAAGAATTTTCTGTGGGACTGGGACAAACAGGCTGGGGTAGCCTTCCCAGGTCGACTATAAGGTCAGCCACGGGGAGTCACTCCGATAAAAAAAAAAAGAGGACAAATAATGTTCTATTGTATTATATTTGAGTCTTAGTAAATGTAACAAAGTTAATCGAAATTGAATAGTTTTTAATTGTGTTACATTCGAGTTCTTAATGTGTTAATGTTTTATTTGTCTTGTGTTACATTCGAATTCAGAAATTATTTGAGAAGTTTGTTACATTTTATCTTAGTAGATGTATTTGTCATTACTTTTTCATAAAACCTGTTACATTTATGCAAATATAACATACCGTGCTTGTTACATTTATACACAAAAATAATTACATTTATATTAATGTAACATAACATTTACATTTAAATAAATGTTTTTACATCACATGCAAAGTTTAAACAAATTAATAACAAATATCAAAATAGCAAATTACATATGATTTCAATATTTTCATTTCATAAATCCCAAAACATATGTATTAGTTGTTTGTTTTCAAAATAGCAAATTGTTTGTTTCTATACAGACTCGACAAAACATTGAGAGATCAATTGTCAAGATGCATCATAAATAATATGTGATCCTCCTATATGCCCTCTTCTTGCATTGACAAATTGCTTTACAAGTTGTGCTCTAATGTAACTTCACATCTTTGGATTCATATATGCTGGTATTTCTGCTTGAATTGCATGTTGTCTCATAATATCATATACAAAGATGATATGAAATACGACTGATTTTTTCCCCTTCCTCTATGCTTGTTATTCTGACTTTTTTCTCTGCAAACAGTTTCAAAATGATTGTTACTACACTGTTACATTTATATATCTTCCAGACATTTACTTGCCACTGTTACATTTAAAGAAATGTAATGTTACAGTAATTTTTACATAGATATCTCATATTCAATGCACTATCTAATTAGCATTGTTATATTTATACAAATGTAACATAACAGTAACATTAACCTAGATATCTCTTCAAATGTGTGTTACATTTTTCAATTATAACATTTAAAAATGGAAAAAAAATATGTTACATTCTTCATTGTATGTTAAACAAGAAAAACAGAAAAACTTCAGATATATCAAGTCTTTCTTATAACAAATGTTACATAAAATTGTTACATTTCAGTATGATCAACAATGCACGGTAACAGTGAATCAATTTTTTTTTTCAAAAAAATAAATTAAAACATATATTTTTCAGAAATGTTACATATTATGAATTTTAAAATTTTACATTTGACAAATATTATACACATTTCAGCAGAAACTGATCTTCATATTTTCTTTTTTAATATCTTCTATTACTTCGATTCCATATATCGTAAAAAAAAAACAAATGATTCAATCAAAACAAAATAGAAGATTTGAACAACAAAAACAAAGGTGCTTACTGCTCGTCATCATCGTTTATATCTTTTGTTGAAAAAACTGCAAAAAATCTTCGATCATATGTGAGGTTCCAAAGAAGAAGAAAAACTAGGTTTGCTTTTGTGTTTTTGACAAAATGAAAAGTGTTCTATTGACCTAAATTTCATTAGCAATTTTGATTTTAGGGAATTTGAATATTGGTTTTGGCTTGCCGAAAGAGATGGGGATGATCAATTGATGAACGAAAAATTAGGGTGGTTTAATTAGTGCATGTGAAATCAATGGATTTTTATGTGGGGGCATTTTTTGTTTTTGTTTTTTTACCCTTTTTTAAAAGTCAACATACCATCTAATAAGATTATGACATCTCATGAGGCTTATGAGTGAGCCTATAAGTTGAGGCTTGGATATCATCACTCATAAATTAAAATGGATTTTATCATAATTGTTCTTTATTCTTGAATATGTAATTTCTGGTGTACTTTTATAAAAATAAAAATAATTAAAAAAAAATAGAGGGTTTTTATTAATAGAAAAAATTCAAATGAACCTAGGTAATCTATTAGGAGAGATAAAATTATCATTTAAAGATGATTTTTTACATTTTTAACATATTGTATAAGATTTTTGATATGCTGTTTCATATAGGACTGATTAAACAGAATATTCATAAAATATTTTTCATTCGTTAACGAAAGTTTAACTCTTATGAATTATTTGAATTTACATTGGTGTTTTCATATATTATATGGATTTTAAAAAAAATAAGAGAATAAAATGAATTTCAAGCAATTTAAGATTTTTTCCATTTATTAAAATATGGAGAGACCTAATACCAAAAAAGCATTAAAATATTGGAAAGAACCCACCCCCCAATCCCATCTGCTTAGCAGCAATTCCTGTACTATATGTTATATTGGGAAACTGTTGGAAGTATAAAACAGGGGCATGTGTTTGTCCCAATTAATGGTAATGCATGTTAAATGCGTGTTTTTTGGCTTTTATTGTCTCCTGTAAAAAAGCGTTTCTTTTATGAATATACATATATATATATATATATATATATAGCATAGGATGGTAGACTTACCTATATATAAACCTAGCTGTTCCTTCTCTTTATCCCTACTATATCAAGTAATTTTTCTTTTTAAAAAAGTTGGTATTAGTTAAACTTCTCAAAGGTTTTGATTTTGATTTCATATGACTAATGATATGTACACTAGTTAGTAATTGGATCAAATCACATAATAGAGATGAGATATTGTTCTATGGAAAAAAAAAATTAAATTTAAATTTTAAGTATTATCATGAACATACATGGTGATTGAATTTTAAACAGTATATGAACAAACATATATTAATATATAATAAAACCGGAATTATAAACTTGTGTGAATATTAGATAAATTTTTTATTTTTATTTTTTGTATTCAAAGTGAACATGTTCCATTGACCTTGTTCAAGTGAATATGCTCTCAAGTTAGTTTATAATATATGTTGAACGGGATAATTATTGGACGAATAAAACAATTCCGGTTCACTCAATCAATATTTATTGGAATTGTGATAAACCAAACTTTAATTCTCCCTCTTTTTTTTAGATGCAATAACAACAAATTCATTAATGGGATGAATAAACCCTTCGAATGCAAAAATATTCTTTGAATAATTAAGGTTCAATTGGATAATGTTCGAGCAATTTTATGTGTAGTCTTTTTTAAAATGTCCGCGTGTTTTTTTTAAGATATAGAATAAACATGTAGAAATTAAAAGATGTTCATTCTATTAATGTTTTTAAAGTATACCACAATATCGATATCATACATTGGTATATACTTAACCATTCCTCATGTATATCATGAATTTTAGTTCATTTAATAAAAGCAAATCGATAAATAATAGGATACAGTAACAAAAATTTGACCCTAATTAATAACAAAATGATAACTAATTTTTAATACCCCACCAAAAAATTATTAAGAATAAAAATTTGACTGAGTTGTAATGAATAAGATCAAATCTCAACTGAATGATTTAATTAACAGAAGTTATATTGAGATTTGACTTATCAAGTACTTAATCTCTTTCTGATTATCTCGAATATTGGAATAATGTGTAGTCTTTTTTAAAATGTCCGCGTGTTTTTTTTTAAGATATAGAATAAACATGTAGAAATTAAAAGATGTTCATTCTATTAATGTTTTTAAAGTATACCACAATATCGATATCATACATTGGTATATACTTAACCATTCCTCATGTATATCATGAATTTTAGTTCATTTAATAAAAGCAAATCGATAAATAATAGGATACAGTAACAAAAATTTGACCCTAATTAATAACAAAATGATAACTAATTTTTAATACCCCACCAAAAAATTATTAAGAATAAAAATTTGACTGAGTTGTAATGAATAAGATCAAATCTCAACTGAATGATTTAATTAACAAAAGTTATATTGAGATTTGACTTATCAAGTACTTAATCTCTTTCTGATTATCTCGAATATTGGAATATTCAGTATATTTAGGGTTCTCTTCCTTCTCTTTTCTTCCATGTATTGTTTTATATTTATCTTAAATTTATATTTTCTACATGATATCAGAGCCATATCATACTATAATTTGAAGTAATCCTTATTTTATTTTTTCAATAAAAAAAAGCATTCTATTTTTATATTTAACCTCTATAATGTGTTTAGTGAGAGAGATCATGACATATTTGAATGTACTCGACTACCGACAGACTTAAAAAGAGCAGGAGGGACTCCGACAGACTCAAGAAAAGCGGGAGCAAAGTGATGGATTCCAAAGACAAACGACGACTATCAATTTATACAATCGATCGAGTTGAATAATTTTTTTTACTTATCTATTATAATTCAGTTAAACTCTTATTCTTAATAAAAATGATCGATGTGTTTCCTTCTTATTATAATTTTCATCAGAATATTCATAATCACACCCTAATTAATGTGTAATATTTCTAACTACTAAAAGAGAAAAAGATTCAATAATCAAAATTTGACAAAAAAAAAATTGATCCAAACAAATAAGAAAGATTGACAATTCACTCATTCAAAGGTGATCGAGTACACGTCTTAAAAATGATAAGATGATATATCATCTTTGATTTAAAATAACCTTGATAAAAATTTGGATAAATGTATCATAACTCTATTTAAAAAAAAGCTAGAAGACATAAATGACTATAATAAATAAAGAGGCGCATCATTTAATGGTAAATATATGCCTTGGTGGATAAATCTCTATCATTAATCAACTCATGCCATACATGGGGATCACGAGAATAGCTACACTTGTTCATATTATATATATAAAATAAGATTTCACACGCTTCTCGTGAGGTTGTTTTTAGGGTCAATTGTTCACCAAATCCTCCATTTTATTCATGTCTCTTGACCCATGAAATTTTTTTTTTTTTTGCCCCTTTCTTTTGGTCCCTTTGTTTTTTTTACCCTACAGTTGCCATCTCATAACCATCTCACACCTTCCTCCCACTTCTACCCTTCCCTCCTGTTTCTCCTCCAAATCAATTAAACTCTCCCAAAAACCTGTAACCCTCTCCACAAACAACCGAATCGATTCGACAACAACCCCCCCCCCCTCCCTCAAGGCATCAACGCCTCTTGTCTTTTGGTGACCTCTGTGGTTACGAAACCACCTTTTCAAAAGCGGAGGCGTCTCACCCTCTCATTCCCTCTCACACTATAAAACCCCCTCATCTCGTCAATGAAACTGTTAGAAATAAGAGAGAGAAAATAATAATGAAACCCTTGTTCTATTAGAGAGGGACTAAAACCCTTTATATAATAGTACAAGATAGTGTTACATGTATAACACACTAATAAACTAATATTATAACAAACTAATATAATAACAAACTGATATATAATCTAACACATTTAATACCCCCTTCCAAACTCTGAAGGGTAATACCCTTAGAGTTTGCACAAAGATGATAAACTAAAATCCTAACAAACATAAGTACTATTAGACTAAAATCACTAAAATATCCTAATACTTATTTAACACCCTCCCAAACTCTGAATGGTACTTTTGAGTCACCGTCTGTGTTTTGGAATCCATCATTTCGCTCCCACTCTTCTTGAGTCAGTCGGAGTCGCTCCTGCTATTCTTGAGTCAGTCGGAGTCGCTCCCGCTCGTTAAGACAGTCGGAGTTGCTCCCGCTCTTCTTGAGACAGTCGGAGTCGCTCCCGCTCGTTAAGACAGTCGGAGTTGCTCCCGCTCTTCTTGAGATAGTCGGAGTCGCTCCCGCTCGTTCTCTTTGAGTCAATCGGAGTTGGTGCATAGAGACGACGGTGCGCAAAGACGACGACGCACAAAGATGACAGTGCGCGAATACGACGACGGCACATGGAGACGACAGTGCGCGAATACGACGACGGCGCATGGAGACGATGGTGCGCAAATACAACGACGGCACACGGAGACGATGGTGCGCAAATACAACGACGGCACACAGAGACGACGGTGTACAAATACAACGAAGGCACACGGAGACAACGGCGACGGTAGCTCGCGAAGACGATAGCGCTATGAACAGGATCTCAAGGAAGAAAGAGACCCAAGGAAGAGAAAACAATGACGGCGCGACAGAAGGCGCGCAAATTGCTCTCGTGGAGAGCTCGCAGATGACGAGGATAACTCATCAACTTGATGGCGAGGACGGGCTTTGAGGCGTGAGGAACAGGGCTTGATAGCGACAACGACGAGTTGGGTTGGTGGCTCCGCAGATCGGGTCCGTGGGCGAGCGGGCTGGAGAGTCCGCGAGCTATCGGGTCGGCAGGTCCCCAAAAACAGCACGCGAAGTCACGCGACTTTGTGCACGTAACTCGGGATTCGCTCAGGATTTTCACGCGGTTTTGGAACTTAGGATTTTCACGTGATTTGCATGATCTTCATGGATCACACAGATCTTCAAAGGATCATCACATACTTCCACAATGTGAACTTAACGTGGATTTTGTGCGATCTTTGCACGGAGACGACGACAGTGATGATGAAGACGCGGAGACGATGATGGTGACAATGGAAAAACAATAATGGAGACGATGAAGACGACAGTGATGATGGTGACGATGCAAAAAATGATGGCGGAGATGATAACGACAACAACAACTAAGAAGGTCAAAAACCCTAAAACTCTTGTTCTATTTGAGAGGGACTAAAGTCATTTATATAATAGTACAAGGTAGTGTTAACAAACACATTTAACAGAAACCCAATACTCACAATCACCGACATCCATCTTTCCCCTCTCAGGCCACCTTCAAATCCGTCCCTCACCAAAACTAACTTTAACCCTAACCCTAACCCTCTCACCGTAACGTACACATGGCAGAATCCTCTGAACAAGTTGTCTCTGAGAGGAAGAGATATGTGAATCCAAAGGGAGGTATGCCAGTTTCCTTCTTCACATATCTTTTGATGTATGTACATAGAAAGGAATATGTAAATAGCTATTTTAATTCTATAGATGAAACTACATTTCTCTGTTTATGAAGTATTGTTATTGGAATGGTTCAATTATATAAATACTATTATTGGATTGATTTATGTAAATCAACATTTACATTTTGTGATTGTTATTGAATGGTTCTGTAACCCTCTCACTATAAGTATTGTTATTGGATTGGTTTAGAAGTTATTTGAGGGAGGATAGCTATGAAAGTTTTCAATTGAATACAAACTGTATATAAATCATTCAATAACTATAATCCGTAATTATAAATCTGTAGCTAGTTATTATTGGAATGGTTCTGTAACTCTCTTACTATAAGTATTGTTTTTGGAATGGTTTAGAAGTTATTTGAGAGAGGACATCTATGAAAGTTTTCAATTGAATACAAGCCGTGTATAAGTTTACTTTCCTTTATGTAGTTGTTCATTTATAATAGTCTTTGTAAGTGGTATATCTTATTCGGTAAGTAGTCATTCAATATTTGTAATCCGTTATTATAAATTTGTAACAAGTTATATATTAAGTGTAAATGGTCATTAGATTTCCGGTATATATCTTACACAGAGGAGGTGGAGATGATTATTTAAATAATTTTTCAGTACTACTTGAACCATGTTTAAGTAATTTGCAATGACTCCTTATTTTCCTTCCGGTGCATATGTAATTCTTATCTTCCTTCCTATGTTTCTCTATTTAACAAGTTTATGTAATTCACCCAAAATTTTTGAATGCTTATGTGTTAGTTGCCTGTTTAACAAGTTTATATAATAATTCCTCTTCTGAGTGTAAGTTACTTGAGGATGGTTTATAAAATCTTAGAAAGAGGACAACAAATAGACCTTCTTGTTCATTGTTCAATACACTTTGGTTTCCTTTCTTTCTTGTTCAGTCTACATACTCCTATTTTGATTGTATGTCAGTTCAGGATGGTTTAAAAATACTTTAAGAGATGACAACTATCAAACTCTTCAAGTGAATATAAAATATGTATAAGTGTAGTTTCCTTTCTATAGCTGTCCATTTATAGTAATATTCTGTAATTGGTTTACATTATACTGTAAGTGGGTGAATATCTATTTTTGTAATGTGTGATTATTAATATGTAACTAGTTATTCAATCAATGTAGTATTATAATGCTGCCATGAATGACTATCATGAACTCTTTATTAGCTACTGGGAACAGAGTATTTCATCATCATTTGCTGTGGATCCAGTTTCCATCTTGAACACAAACTCACAATCAAACTCTGAAACTCTGTACCTTCTCCAACATTTGTCACAAATGATTCATTTTTGTATTTACAAATGGAAGGTATTGTATACATGGGTGAGTTGGATCGGCGAGGGCACATTCAGTGAGATCGGCCAGTGTGAGATCAATTGGTGGTAGATCGGGCCAGAGGGAGAACAATGAGCAGCGACGGTGGGACAACGGTGAGCAGCGATGGTGGCAAGATGGGTTTGAAATGGGAGGGAAGAAGGGGAAGAGGAAAACAAACATGGGGTTCAGACTAGATAGGAGGAAGAAGAAGAGGGTTTTGTGATGGTTTTGTCTTTTCTAAATAGGTATACAAGGTATTTAAAAAAGGGACGGATAAAAAAATAAGGTGATAAAAAAAGGAGCAAAAAATATTTTCCTAGGTTAAAGGACATGAAAATAATGGAGGGTTTGGTCAAGCGGCATATGGACAATTAACCCTTGTTTTTATTCCGCGCACGTCGAGAACGTGAGGCCCCGTTTTCATTTCATCTCTTTTCATTCTCTCTCGTTTGTTTCAACTATCATCACATTATGGAGCCTCAAAAGGCTACACAGCAGGTCTCCTTGAGAAGGATATAAGTGGTCTCAAAGAAGATGAATATAATATAAAATAACCCATTGAGAACCAGTTGAACTGAAACACTAGTGTGGTGTTTGTCAAATAATTTCTGATGCTCAAGTTTAAGAGTAGCTAAAAAATGTTCGTTATAACTATTAGAAAGTGAATAAGAATATTATTTTTTTTTTTTTTTTTGTATGAGTGAGCTATTTATAAGCTGTAAGGGCCAATGATAGTCCTCTTAGATAGGGTAGTTATTATTCTTTTAGTTCTTCTTTTTCTTATTTAATATTCTTAATTTTCTATTTTTCTTATTTGACTTTTTTTTTAAAGATTTTATCTTTTGTATCATTGATAAATCTTTAGCTCCTCTCATATAATAATAACAAAATAAACTTGCCTTACCATTCCCACACCCATTAGTATTTTTTTTAATGGACAGACATGTATTGTCACCCTTGAACATTGTTTCAGTTGAATAAGTGGTTTATCTTTATTTTAAAAAGAAAACGTTATGCATTTTTATTAGCTTAGACAATTGGATGAGAGTGAGATGGTGAAGGAAAAATAACACCAAAATTGGTATACAATATTGAGTCAATGGCCAACCATTGTACTGGCAAGGATTTGTATGGATTTTGACACCGATTCACTAATTCTGTATTGGACAAATTAAATGATTTGGTTGATCTTGTAGTAGAATAGAATATGTGATGGATTTGTTATTCGGATTGACTGGTATCCCTTATTTCTAACACCCTTAATTAAGGGTCAACAAAACACATCATCCCAAAGTAGAGCATTTCTTTGTCCCATGATTGTATCTCCCATGTATCACATATTCTCATCCTTAAAAATTTTGCTTGAGGTTTCCAAGAAATAAAACTAGGAGGTTTAGTTACTTTTAAACAGAGATTGAATATAAAGTAATTTCGAGTTAGTTATTCTTCTTTTATCGTTGATTGGTATCGGTTTTACTTCTGATTTAACTGTTGGTTTTAATTCTAATTTTGTTTTTTTAAAGTGTTTTATTTATTTATTTATTTTTGTTAAAAAAATAAAACTCAAATTCATGATTTTTTGAGAAAGAGAGATCTTTTTACCAACCTGTCAAGCGATGGTTCATTACTCAATTTGATTTTTAACAAACTAAAAGAATGTATCAATCAAAATAATCCAATAAAGCTGAAAATTCTATTTGAGACATAATTAAATTAAAATACTATGAATCATGAAATGAGGTCTAGTCGGTATTAGATCTCATTAGTTTGTGTAAGTTTTTAATGAAAAACTGACATGTTGTTACATCACATGTTACATATGTGAGGTTTCGTGAATTTTTTTGGATACAATGTCAATCATTTATTGAGGATTGACAAAATTAATGGGAACGAGCATGCCCCGACCATTCCGCCAACTTGAAGTTTATTCCAAGAACAAGCCATGCATCTTTATGGAATGTTGAACAAATGAAGGCGTCTGAAACAGGTTGATAATTAGGTAGGATTTGCACCTCCAAATCAATTTCACATGTCAAAACAAGAGGAAACATTGGTCACCCAAAGTTGTAGGTGTGTTTGGTGTACCCACATTTATCTACAGACATGAAACAATCCATGCAACCTCAACAACAGATGGTGGTTCCACAATGCTGTTATCATGTCGGGCATGAGTAACTTTTGTGACTAATAAATGTGGAGAGAAATTGTCATTTATAATTAAAGCTGAGACACGTGTCACACATGGATAGATTGGAGACCCATATTGGTTACATCTTTACAGGACAAATCAAATTTTGGCCCTTCCACATTTAAGTCAATTTATATTGTGTCCCAATCAGTCTTAATTTTATATAGATCTGATTGTATTTAGGGTAGTCAAGGACCATGATTATCATTAATACATATTGACAAGTAGAGGGGTTTCAAGACAACTATCAACACTGCAATTCAAGTCATCTCCGCGTCACGGGATCTTCAAGTGTAATCACGGGATTTTTTTTCTGAAACTTCTATATTGATTACGAGAATGAAAATTTTCAAATGTCATTTATTTGGATGTTTCGATAGAACGAGAATGAAGGTCGTCAATCTAGCCCTTCATCAATCTTTGTGTCATACATGCCAATCTATTTATTATAGAATGTATTGACGTTTCATGTTAAATTATAACATCACGGCAATTAATCACAGTATTGTTGGGATTTTTAACAATTTTATTTGAGTGAAATAAATAATACTAATCGCGGAAAAAATATTTATGCAGCCCAAAGTAATCACCAAAGCAATCAGAAAAATATAAAGACAAGCAAACCACCAAGCAACACCAAATTTAACGTGGTTCGGCTTAAGCCTACATCCACGGGGCACTCCAGCAGCAATCCACTATATTAAAATATAATGAAAAATAATGTCTTCTCAAGTTTTGCCCAAAACTTGAGGAATACAAATATAAGAGAGGGATACAGGGTTACCACAAGAAGAACCCTAAATCTGATCTTCTAAATAATATGAAGAAGAAGACCATGTCGAACAACGTCGGAATCCATAAAGAAGAAGTCCTGAAGAGAACTCTGCTCTTCTCTCTCTCTCTCTCTCTCTCTCTCTCTGTTTTGCCGAACAAAGCTGCCGCACGTGTCAAAGAAAACAAAAGAGAAAGGAAAACCTAATAACATTATGCACTGTTCACGTGCATACATCATGCATGGGCTGGACCAAAAGAAAAGCCCATGGGCTGGGCTCACACCCAACAATCTCCCCCTCCAGCCCAATGAGGGGGGAACCCGGTCCGTGACTCCTCACCTGGAGTCCATGCTAGCCAACTTCTTGCAAAGCTCGAACTTGTTCTTCGGAACAACTTTTGTCATCGCATCTGCGGGATTACGGTCGGTGTGAATCTTCTTCATCTTCATCAAGTTTTTCTCGATGGCATCACGGATCCAATGATATCTAATATCAATGTGCTTCGTACGAGAATGATAAGTAGCATTTTTACTCAAATCCAAAGCGCTCTGGCTATCACAAAATACTACATACTCGTCTTGCTTCAAACCCAGTTCTTGGAGAAAACGTTTCAACCATATCATTTCTTTACTTGCTTCGGTAGCTGCAATATACTCTGCTTCTGTCGTAGACAAAGCAACACACTTTTGCAGTTTTGACTGCCAAGAAACAGCTCCCCCTGCGAAAGTAAATAAGTATCCCGATGTTGACTTTCGTTGATCAAGATCACCTGCCATGTCAGCATCTGTAAAGCCTTCCAACACTGGTTTTGAACTGCCGAAACTCAAGCACAACTTCGAACTGCCCTTTAAATACCTGAAGATCCACTTCACTGCTTCCCAATGATCCTTTCCAGGATTCGCAAGATATCTGCTCACAACACCAACTGCATATGATATATCTGGCCGAGTGCATACCATAGCATACATCAAACTTCCTACTGCAGAGGAGTAGGGAATTTTCTTCATCTCTTCCTTTTCTTCATTGGTCGAGGGACACGAACTTCTGCTCAATTTTAAATTTTCTGTGATAGGCGTGCTAACGGCATTGGCACCTTTCATATTGAACCTTTCAAGAATTCGTTCAATATATTTTTCTTGTGACAACCACAATTTCTTAGCTTTCCTATCACGAATAACCTGCATGCCCAAAATCTGTCGTGCTGATCCTAAGTCTTTCATTTCAAAAGACTTAAATAACTCCTGTTTTAATTTTGTGATCATCATAGCATTCTGTCCGATTATGAGCATATCATCCACATAGAGCAAAAGAATTATGAAATCACCTTTAGTGGACCTTTTGAAATAAACACAAGGGTCTGCAGTTGTCTTTTGGTATTCCTGACTCACCATGAAGGAGTCGAACTTTTTATACCACTGCCTTGGTGCCTGCTTCAGTCCATAGAGACTTTTCTTTAATCTGCAAACCATGTGTTCTTTTCCTTTGACTTCAAATCCCTCTGGTTGCACCATGTATATCTCTTCCTCCAAATCGCCATGGAGGAATGCAGTCTTTACATCGAGCTGTTCAACCTCAAGATCAAGGCTAGCTGCTAAACTGAGAATTGTTCTGATGGAAGTCATCTTCACCACCGGAGCGAATATCTCATCGAAGTCTATTCCGTGCTTCTGTCCAAAGCCTTTGACCACTAGTCGAGCTTTGTGCTTCACCAAATTCTCGTTCCCATCTCTTTTGAGCTTGAACACCCATTTATTTTGCAAAGCTTTTCTATCCTTAGGAAGTTCAACCAACTCATAAGTATTATTTTTCTGTAGAGAGTTCATCTCATCATGCATGGCCCTAAGCCATTTTTCTTTTTCTTTATGAGTTTGTACCTCCTGAAAACTTTCTGGCTCCCCCTCTTCAGTGAGCAAAATATACTCAGAGGTGGGGTATTTTGATGTTGGCCTGTGCTCTCTGGATGATTTTCTAATCTGAGTATCTGTAGTCTCTGACTGACTATGCTGCTCCCCCTGTTCAGGAACTTCCTGCTCTGGCTCTTCATTGTTGTTAGGAATTTCTGGCACCACATCAATGTCTTCACTTCTCGTCTCCTCTCCATCTGTAGCCGGCTGTCCTGGAGAGGGAATAGGTGTAAGGTCTGCAACACCATCAACTGATTTCGTAGTTCTGTCGAAATCTTTAATACTCTGACTCTCGTAGAAGACCACATCTCTGTGCCGAATCACCCTTTTCTTTATCGGATCCCAAAACCTGTAGCCAAATTCTTCACCGCCATAGCCAATGAAGATGCATGGAACTGCTTTATCATCAAGCTTCTTTCTCTGCTCTTTGGGTACATGCACGAAAGCCTTACATCCAAAGACCTTCAAATGTGAATACGAAACCTCCTTTCCGGACCAAACTTTCTCTGGAATATTAGAATCCAAAGATACTGTCGGTGATCTGTTTATCAAGTAGCAGGCAGTCGAAACAGCTTCACCCCAGAAGGTTCTAGGCAAATTTGCCATCTTCATCATACACACGACTTTTTCAACGATGGTGCGATTCTTCCGTTCTGCAACACCATTATGCTGTGGAGTACCAGGTTCAGTTCTTTCGTGTCGAATGCCGTGACGCGAGCAATAATCTCTGAACTCTCTCGAAGTGTACTCTCCTCCATTATCTGTCCGTAGTGACTTTAATTTTCTTCCTGTCTCCCTTTCCACCATGGCATGAAATTTTTGAAAGTGCTCGAAGACCTGATCCTTCGTTCTCAACAAATAGACCCACACTTTCCTGGATGCATCATCAATAAAAGTAACAAAATACCTATGGCCACCCAGAGATTCAACCTCAAATGGACCACAAACATCAGAATATATCAAATCAAGAATATTTAATTTTCTTTCTAATGTTTTTCCGAATGAAACTCTATGATGCTTTCCAATCAAACAATGTTCACAAGAGCTAAGAGGCATACCTTTGGAAAAGGAAATTAGAGACTTCTTTGCCAGAACTTGTAACCCCTTCTCGCTCATGTGACCAAGCCGCCTATGCCATAAATCTGGAGACGAATTTTCTTCTGCTGTATTCATTCCATCACTGCATACCTTTAAATGAGTCTTGTACAAAGTGCAACAACTCTTTCCTCTTGCAACAATCAACGAGCCCTTAGTAAGCTTCCATTTTTCATTGCCGAAATGACTTTCGAACCCTTGTCGATCCAAAGCAATCCCCGAAAGCAGATTGAGGCGTAAATCAGGAACATGACGAACATCTTTCAAAATTAATGTGTGTCCTACATCAGTTTGTACGCACACATCACCAATCCCTGCAATCTTTGAGTGGCTGGTGTTACCCATTTTCACGGTGCCAAAGTCTCCTGCTCTGTACGAAGTGAAAGACCCCATATTAGGAGTCGCATGAAAAGATGCTCCTGTATCTACCACCCACTCAGTGCCCCGATCTGAAATATGCAGGCATTCATCCTCTCCGAATGAGAAGACTACCAAATCATCTGCAGATGTAACAGCCGCAGTGTTCTTGTCGTCATCCTTTTTCTTCTGATCATGTCCCTCTTTCTGTTCTCTTTTAAAAATTCGGCAATACTTTTTAATGTGACCTGTTTTACCACAGTGGTAACACGCAAAATCTCTAGACATTGATTTGCTTCTAGATCTGCCATAACTCTTTGGTCCTCGACTCTTGCTCCTCCCCCTGTTATCTATAACAAGTGCTTGTGGACTGTCTGAAGCCGTTGATTTTCTCCTTGTTTCTTCATTTAGCAAAGAGCTCGTAACCGTACTCATAGACAATACACCATCTGGAGCAGAATTACTCAACGTGACAACTAATGTCTCCCAACTGTCGGGCAAAGATCCCAAAAGCAGCAAAGCCTGTAACTCATCATCTAGAGTCATCTTCATCGTGGTCAACTGGTTCACTAAGCTTTGAAACTCATTCAGGTGCTCTGTAACACTGCCGCCTTTGAACTTTAAGTTCACGAGTTTTCTGATTAAAAACGCCTTGTTACTCGTAGTCTTTTTCTCATACAAAGACTGTAACGTTTTCCATAGAGTATGCGCATTCTTCTCATTAGCAACGTGATGAAATATGCTGGCATCAATCCATTGTCGAATAGCGGCAACACATCTTCTGTTCAACTTGGTCCAATCTTCTTCTGACATTTTTTCTGGTTTGCTTTTATCTCCTTCAATTGGTTCATACAAATCCTTACAGTAAAGGATGTCCTCCATCTTGGGCTTCCATATCAACCAATTGGAATTATTCAACTCAATCATCTTTCCAATAGTATTATCTGCCATCTCACACAAATAAATCTGAACCCTGCTCTGATACCACTTGTTGGGATTTTTAACAATTTTATTTGAGTGAAATAAATAATACTAATCGCGGAAAAAATATTTATGCAGCCCAAAATAATCACCAAAGCAATCAGAAAAATATAAAGACAAGCAAACCACCAAGCAACACCAAATTTAACGTGGTTCGGCTTAAGCCTACATCCACGGGGCACTCCAGCAGCAATCCACTATATTAAAAATATAATGAAAAATAATGTCTTCTCAAGTTTTGCCCAAAACTTGAGGAATACAAATATAAGAGAGGGATACAGGGTTACCACAAGAAGAACCCTAAATCTGATCTTCTAAATAATATGAAGAAGAAGACCACGTGGAACAACGTCGGAATCCACGAAGAAGAAGTCCTGAAGAGAACTCTCTCTCTCTCTCTCTCTCTCTCTCTCTCTCTGTTTTTGCCGAACCAAAGCCGCCGCACCTCTGTCGTCCAAGAAAACAAAAGAAAAAGGAAAACCTAAATAACATTATGCACTGTTCACGTGCATAACATCATTCATGCATGGGCTGGACCAAAAAAGAAAAGCCCATCCGGGCTGGGCTCACATCCAACAAGTAGGACGTATGACTTAGTAATCACTCGTATATTTACTCATTTCTCGAATCGAACAACCATGTAAAAAGAAAATAGATGAACATTCTTGTTATTTGATTTGAATTTCTAACTTTTTTAATTTTAAATTCTCTTATCAATTATGGAAGTACAAGTCCAAACCCCAGTAATAAAAAAACATTATATGACATCTAAAAAAACATGGAATAATACTCCGGACAACTCCATGCATGGCGCTTGAGTGCGCCGTGTGAAAGATCTGTAATTGAGATATGCAATCACTCTTACACACTCCCAAGAAATATTGTCTTCCCTTTAACTTGACATCTGATCACTTGATCATTGAAAATTGTTAGGTTTCATCTGTAAAAAACAAGGTGTTTGAAATCATACCCTCGAATTCAATCCATGACTGGATGCTTTTTTATATGATAAAAATAAAAAAAAACACATGAATACGATGAGTCATTTTAGTTGTCAACATTGATTTGATTAGGAGATAGGCCATCATCAACTTGTTAAATGTCCCCACTCTGACTCCTGTTTTCTCTCTACCCCCATCATTATGTTGCATCTGTGCATCCTAAATCCCTTGTGCAATGTGACATCCGTGGGTTGGCCACTTGAGTTTATTGGCTTTAGCTCTTTTTCAGGGATTGTGGATTAGCTGTGTTTGGATGGACTATTGAAATAATGTTCGATATTTTTTTAGATCTTGTGTTTTATTCTCAGTGTTTTTGAAAAAAAATCGTTTTGGTGGCTTTTTAGATTTACATTTTTGAGGTTTGAAAAGTTAAAAACGGGTACGAGTTGATGTAATTCACATATATTTGATATTTTTTTCTATCCATTGACAAACTTAAAACAAATGTTGTTGATGTAGTTAATTTATAAGCGTTGTTACATACAATCTGTTTTACAATCACAAATATAGTCTATATGTCTCCTTAGCCAACAGCCATATGTCCCGTTAATTTTTTTACATTTATTAAAAATAGTTTCATTCAATCTAAAATGGAGCGATGTATACTTTTTATCAAAGCACATGTCTCATTGAACTGATTTCTATTATTTTTAAAAAATTAAAAGAGAGAACTGGCTACATTTAGGTTGTCCTTTCCATTATCCTTAATTTAATAGTGTCATCGTATCACTAATTTAGATCACGGTAACATCACCTTCATTGATTTGATGTCCAACATCCTTATTTGACATGCCAATCCCAATTCTCTATACTGAATATATTAGGTAAATAACACCAAAAAAAAAGAAAAAAAGAAAAAGGTTTCATCAACTAGAAGGCTGTACAACAATGTGTTTTATTTTTGTTTTGAAGCTTTGTCTTTCACCTTGGAAAGAATGTTAGACAGCTTGGATACAGTGTGGATCCAATCCACTTAGGTTCCCCAACAAATTGCTTGTTCTTTATATACATATAATATGAAATGAAAAACGTGGGAGCAAGAAACAATGACTCATTAACTACCTGTTGTTAAAAAAACTTCAAAATTTCTCAATCAAATGTGAGCCCAAACTGTACATATAATTAGTGGGACTTGCCCAGCTAAAATATGTGGTGGTTTCCACATGCCATTCGTCCTTCCTAAACCTAAAAGGCTAAAACCTATAGAAGAAGTTAGAGCTTTTTAAATAAGAGAACTGAAATTGGAGGATTTGATTGTTCACCCATCTCCACCTTTTTTTTTTTTTTAATTGGATAATTTGATTGTCCAATACGTTTATGACCGTTAGATCTTATATAACATATTAAAAATCATTATGTGTGATTAATATTTAATAAAAGAAGTATATGACAAAATATTTCAATCACAATAATTGTTAATATATCTATCTTAATGTGATAAGATCTGGTGGTCATAAACGCGTTGGACAATTAAATTGTCAACCTAATTTATTCATTTAAATTAAATGCAAGTAATTTGTGATAATTCTAGGCTTTTAAATTAAATGCAAGTCTAGGTTTTCATTGTCAATTCACGTTGATAATTTTGTTTTCTTAACCCTGTTTGGGTAAAATGTATATATATGTGTGGCCGGGGAATGGAATATGATAAATAAATCTAAAAAAAATGATTGGGTGATTAAAATAATTTTGATATTTGCATGCTGATATATTTATCTATCCTGATTAATTTAATTCATCTTTCCAAACAGAGGCTTAGGACATTGTTACACGCGGTCCTTATATACAACCCCATATTTTTTTAACAAAAAAATAATTCATTAAATGAAATATGTAATTTTTTTTCTTCATAAATTTATATATCCATTTCATTAAATTATGTATTTCATTTTTTTTATAATACATGAAATACACGCATTAAAAGAGTCAAAACAGATATTGAGACTGTTGATTCGAGAATGAGACAGTGCTAACATATTTCCAATCTCTTTTTCTTTGAATTTGTATTTATTTATGGAGGAGCCTGATGTATAGCTATTTGATATTAAAATAAGGCACACAATATGATGCATAGTTCTGAGATTAGGATCATTTGGCCTGTATCCCTTTCATTTTATATGGGAAAAATCTTATTGTTTGAATGTATTTTCAATTATTGTCTTCCATTATCAAGATCTTCAAATGATTCAATAGAACCTCAACTGGAATTAGAATTACATTATCAAGATCTTCAAATACAAAGGATTGATTGGAATTAGAATTCCATGAATTGTTACCTAATAAATTTACATGGGAAAATATTGGTCAGGAGTCCTTATTGACACAATCCATTCAATACAAACGTTATATATTCACCTAAAAAAAGCCCAAATTAGGAGTTACAATTTTACTTCCAAAAAATTCCCAAAATCCAAGCATACCAAAAAGGGTTGGATTGAGGAAGATTTGCCATTCATTGATGAACTAAATTCACACCAAGCTTCAACATAAACAGCAGCACTGCCTGAGATTTCAAAATAAATTCTTCCACATTTTGACAGTACAATCTCTCATGATTTTTTTTTCTTTCAATTTTTGAATCAGATCGTATTATGCTATTCATTTGATCTTGAAATACAAAAAGAATAATGAGATTCTATTTTCGCCTTCAGTGATTCAAAGAACAAAAGAGGAGACATTATGTTATTACATGCCAAACAAAACCTCTTGACTGCTCGGAAATGGCGAGCAATGAAAAAAAAAAAAAAAACACCCCAAATATCAGGACAGACAACAAAAAATATTACTGTAAAAAAAAAAAAAAAAAAGTTAAAAAAGACAAAGAATGGTGGGCATGCACGATTCCTTACTCTTACAGGCATGCGCTACCCGAAAATTATCAGTCCATGGTTTGATCAGTGGGAACCTGGCCAAAGATATCTGGACAGGAATCCCAGTTGTTCTGTTCCCTGGCCTCCCAATACCCGCCAATGTAGCGATACGTATCACTCCCTTTATCCTTTGCGAACCACTGTGGTTTCCATCCCCTCTCTTGCATTTTTCGCGCCTAAAAATCCATCAGAGCAATCATTGTCATTCTCTCCATCATCAAAATTGAATAGTAGTTACTGAAAAATGGATGACAGTTCTGCAAACATTTTTGTCAAATGTGCGCAACAAGATGACTTTATTAAGTTTCGGGAATTGTTCACATTCCAATTTTTTTTTTTGCTTTAATTAACTGGTCTGATGTAATGATGATGATGAGGATGATGACAGGAAGGGGAAAAAAGATGAAGAACAGCTCACCTGTCGTTGCCTTTGTTCAAGTCTCAACTTTTCTGCATTCGCCATTTCATATTCCCCATTTTCAAGGCACCTCTGGTCAGGCCTCAGCCTTGAATCTGTAGGAGGCAACTTCTCCTGCTTGTCAGAGATAGGACATTAGCCATGCCACTAGTAAATGTTTTCCAAGATTCAGATAATCATACATAATCAGCAAGAGTGAAACAGGAAAAAAAAAACACAAATTACCTTTAATCCGGGAGTAAGCTCATTCAGAGTTATTGCGAAACGTGTCAAATTGTATCTGGTGGGGAATCTAGATGGCTTGCTTCTTTTCCAGAGTAGTGCTGCTTCAGAGAAATGGTCAGATCCTTTTCCCTTCCCCAAGAAGTCACCGTTGACGTAATGTATGCTCTCATCCCACTTCCCAAACAGGGTCGCCACTGTTTTCCCGTTCCTGTCTTGAACTATGCCTTGAACCTGCAATGAAGCATATGATTGTTTAATAATTTGGGATTACATTTTAAACTCAATATGTGGTGTCATGTTATCAACATATACACAAATGTGATGTTTCACACCTGGTATTAACAACTTTGAGGCAAAGTTTTCTTTTTAAGTTTTAACCAATTATTACAACTGGAAAAAAATTGAAAAGCTAGATAAGGAAAAAGTAAAAGAGAATCAGTCTCTTTCAGTACAACTGCAAACACAATGAATTGAGAAACCAACAGATGATAGAAAAGCAATGAAATTATTGGCTGCTGCTTGTACAATGGATTAATGATAAATACACCTATCAATTCAGGAACCAGTAAACAATATGAGCTCTATACAATTGTTTGTGAAAATTGTATCCAACAGTAAAAGACTACAATTAGAATTCAAAAAATTTCATAATAAGCAAAAAAAAAAAAAGTATGAAAAGAAGCACACACAAAAAGGGACCATGTCAAGAAGGCCTTAATTATTTTAGATGATTACCTGATGAGGATTCCGGTCTATTATTGACTGTTCCTTGAATTTTAGTTTACATGAATAGTCACGATTTCCCTGAATGCGCATGGTTCCATAATGGTCACAGTAAAGTTTCCCCAATATGAGGTTGTAAATGGATGTTGTGACCTGCCATGGAGTAAGATAAAAGACCCTTTAGCACTCAGGATGCACCAAAAAGGAATCAATGCAATATATTTTCACATTGCACGTATCTCACACCTTGCTCCACTGAAATACTTCACCATCATCGAACTCGAGGGTCAGAACACCAACAGGGTCAAGCTGGATTGAACGGCCCCAAAACTTGCTTTTTAGATTACTATCTCCCCAGAACTTCCATCCTCTACCCTCACAATGGCATGCAACAATCATAGGGTGATGACTGACCTGCATAAGTTAAATAGGCAGTTAAATGGGCAATATCAAGGACGTGATAATTGGTATAAAAAAAGTCTAATAGGCTAAATCACAGATCATAACATAATAACCAGCATATAAATATTTGCAGTATTTGAAGAACAAGAACACTAATCCACCCAGTTCTCGGCTAAGAAAAAGATTACAAGGAATAATTGGCATCAATGATTCAGATGCTCAAAGCCCTATGGCTAGCATATAAAACTGTTTGATCACCAAGTCTTTGCAAGAGTAGAAGAAGAAAAGCACTTCAATCTATTCCCTTGGATGAAACACGAAATATGAAACAGTTCTATGCATAGAAAACCATAGTGATTTCCCCACTTGGAAAAATGAATCCAACAATTGTGCAAATTGTGCACACTATATGGACATCTCAACAATTACAGAATCCTTGACAATGGGAAAAAGCAAATCAAGCATCTACATTTTTATCTAAAAGATTTCAAGACAAACCTTTTCTGAAAAAAAGCGGAGGCCCTTGTCAGGATAATCAGCCTCGTATGTTTCCCCCAAAAGTGGATTGAATGGCTTACAATTTCTTCCTTCGGTTGAAGCATAACCAGATGCAGCAAACGCTGCTACATTAAGAATCCTCATAAGCCCATTACCCTATAAAAAGTTCATCAAATAAGTGTCAGAAATAAAAATATGTTAAATCTCCGCATATGTAACAGATTAACCCACACAGGCACACACTATAACCACCAAACATATACATTAACAATGAATGCATACAATATCTGATTTTTTAACTAAATGAAGGGGGAAGTTTATAGAGTATCTGTAGAGAATAAACGAGTCCATGTGATATAAGTATAACCATGTGTAAGCTATAAGTACCATACCACAGCAATAAAAAGAATAAATATAGGCAATGCCAGGTGTAATGCTACTCAAAGACTGGTATAAATATAGGCTTGAGAAAGGTAACATGAAGAGTTTCATAAACCAAACACAGAATGTTTAGAAAAAGGTCAAACACCAAATACCCACTTCTCTATTTTCCTTTCTTCCTTTTTCCCTGTTTTTTTTCTCATTTTCCTTTTCATTTTGTATTGGGCTCATATTTCTAGACGGCCAACCATGTATTGAATAAGTAATATTGACAGCATATAGCGTGACTCTGATGCTTATCATGCATATCATTCACCACACATCAGTTTTAGACCTGGTCAAAACGATATCAATCCAAATCCTTTAAATCTGATTTAAACTGTTAACAAATAAGCATGAATATGCATTCAGAAAAAAAAAAGAAGCTTGTTCAAAATGTATCACTTTATCTAATATGAAACACTAGTGTATCCAAGAACTAACCATTTTACCCCATTCATATGCTCGGTCAATCAGATACGAATATTCCAGATCCTCATAACATTTCTGCAAAGATGAGAGAGGTTCGTTGAAGTATACAGGAAGACAAACTTTTGTAAGATCCTTTCCAATGTTGTCCTTGATCATCGACCAGAGGCTAACACCCTTCTCCTTTTCAACTGGATCAGGAAGCTTCTTGCGTCTCCTAGCATGTGGATAGTTGAAACTCACAGATTTCATAAGAGCATCATTCCCGTCACCAGATTCAAAAGCATAAAGCTCCTCCTCATCAGAATCAATTGATGATATATGAAAATCTGAACTATTGCTCTTAAAAGAACTTGATGAAAGAAAATCCCTTGTATCAAAAAAAGCATTGTCATCTTCATCCGTTTCTTCCTCAGCAGCATCATGTCTTTCATTGTCATCATCAGATTCAGTTGCACTCCCTTCTGGAAAATCATAATTATGCAGGGAAAAAATCAGAACAAATCATATAATGAATAAAAGAATGCATTTAAATAAATCAAAATAATTGAAGGGAACAAACATCAAGATAGTACAATGAGTGCAAAAATTTCACTTGCAGATTAGGACAGTTGATTTTATTTATAGCATAGAAGAATTAAAATAGAACTTGGAAGATTATTGCTCTGAATTGAAAAATCCAGTGAATGAAAAATTACAATCTATGGACACAGGGATATTATTAAGTACAATAAAACTAAAGATGGAAGGGAAATTATGGGACACTGTAAACAGGAAAGAAGCCGTAAAGTGCTAAAAGAAGCACTTCTTAAGAAAAAACTCTTCAATATTCCTGTAAAGGGAACATAGGTCTTCTCGTATAAACTAACTCAATGATTAATTAAACATTTATAAAAGATCATTATTCCCCTAACGGCCTAACCTAATAAACTCAAAAGCGGCCAAACATAATTTTTATTGGACTGATAAATCAGATGAGGAAACAACGGAGGATGAGGAACAACTAAACTAAAAGTTGAGATAGTTTTATAGTAAATATGTAAATATGCAATTTGTTGACACGTTTGGAAAAGCCTAGAATAATATTTGAAAGAAAAAATCAAATAGGGGAAAACTTTGCCATGAAGACATAATGTAGTCTGAGCATTTGTGAACAGGTGTGTGAATGGATACTCTTGAAGAGATAAATAGACATTTCGGAATGAAGTTACCCTCCTGAAGACAGGAATGAACCAAAAACAACTGAAAACCATCTCGAAAAGGGGATGAAAATTCAATATTGATGGATGTTCAACATGAAATACGAGTCTAACAGAAACGGTAGGTATAGTCATAGATGACTGATGTTATAGTAACAATCCTGCACCCAAAATCTTAAAGAGATTCTCAGCATAGCACTGCCCTGATTTCAGTCATAAAGAGGAGGCTCCACTAAGATGTTCTTTTTTCACAATTTTGGTTCTCACCGGCCCATTTTATAGCGCATGCAGTTAGATCCACCAACCCCGTTCAAAAGTGGGAATATACAAGACAAGATATGTGACTCGGAAAGACAGTGGCCCATTTTTCCCTACTAGATATGAAGATAGGCTGCTGGGAAAATGTTACACTTATAGTCACTCGTGCAGCAACTTTTGCAAGCTGAACACATTAATTTTTTTCTCTCTCAATACTAACATCTTATAGGATCTTTGCTGGCTAAATTCAACATATCAAAAAAATCCACTCAAAATTAAAAATATTCAAAAGTCAGATGCAAACTAATGAAGATAGAAAGTAGCAGGCTGACAAAGAGAAATAAAGAGAAGAATTCAAAGTATACCCTGTTTTCACTTGTTCATCGTTATACACTCAGTGCATATATATATATATATAAGTTTCGTATGCATTATGACTTTCTTATATGGATATGAAAGGAAAATCCATCACAAACCACAATTTTGATCCGGTAATAAACATTAAACATACAGCAAAACTGATGTGCAAAATTCCAAAGAACTTATCAACAGGATCAATGGAAAGCATCTTCCACAATGCAAAGAGCATATTGCATGAGAAAACCAACAGGTATGTAAAATAAAAATGATGACAACTTAACCTCATACCGCTGTACTTTTCATGCCTTGATCTTGACATGCTGCCACACTCATTTGACTGTCTTTGACTCTCATCAACAAGAGTATTCTCCAAGTCAACTTTTTCTGTCTACATAACAAAGAATCAATATGGCAATATTTTATTAGAATCAGGAAAATACAAAAAACATAAATGGCACCAGTACTAGATGCATGTGATTTACCCATCATGATTATAGCAAAGAAAATTCAAGAACCACAGAGACAATAAGCCAAGCATAGTTTTGCAAGTAGTACACCACGTTAAAATATAAAAGATAAAAAAAAAATCAATAAACTCTGAAAACATAAACATTTGAAAAGCCAGTGAGTTCTATACCTCTAGCTGACGCAGTGTATCAAGAAGAAGAGAGTGCTTCTGCTTGAGTACAATGAACTGATTTTGAAGGGCAGAGAACTCGGTTCTCATAATCTGCTCACTATCTTGTATGGCGACTTCGCTCAGCCCCTCTTCGAGCAGCCGTTGCCTCAGCCTCTCTGTTGATATTGTGCACCCACACAAGGGAGCCATCATTTCACTGTTGGACATCCTCGGAAACATCTCCTTCACTGCTTGCAGTGCTTCCATCCATACTGCCCGATCCTCCCTCGTGTCGGCCCTCAGGTGGAGCCTTTTCGTCCCTGTGAAGATTGAGAACCTCTTATCGTCTGACTTGCTTTCCCTGATCGATGAAACCTACAGAAGCAAGGTAATGCATATGTAAATATGTATGCATCCAAAGACATTAAAATTTTTCCAAGTGGATCATATCTTTGCTGATTGTTAAGATTCCTCAACATATTTAGTGGAAATCAATCCTAGTATAAAACTCGAATCATCTCAAGACATAACCCATTTCCCCCATATACTGTAATTGTTCCTATGTAGCAGTATGGATCTCAATATCTTAGCTCATCTCATTCCCTCAATGATTGTATTTCTTAAACCATATTTCTCGAACATAATCAGTAAAAACTGAATCATCAAAAGACACATTAATCCATTTCTCTTATCCTCTGTAATTGTTTCTATATAAATTATACATCCCCCAATATATCCAACCACCCCAAAGCACATGCATCCCTAGTCATTTAAAAGTCTTTTACGAAATGACTCAACTCATTCTGCATTCTCTGCAATTCAAACACCTGAACTGTATGTTCAAATGATCAAAAACCTCCTATTGGCCTCCCACACATAACAGAGGTTAAAAATGATAACAACAATATTTGGAGCACAAGAACCAATGTACGCACACATGGGTTCTACAATTCAAACCTTGAATCCAAACACCATCATGAGAACAACATATTAACAGTAAACACCGATTTCTCTACCTTGAAAATTCCTCATCCCACGATCTGAATCATCGGAACAAGCTATTGCCTCAATTCACCCATCCATCATCTCCCAAAAGATGGCAACTCGTCGATAGAATCCTAACCTAATCTTTCCATTAAAAAAAAATAAAAAATAGAAGGCTCGCGAAATTTTCCCAATCAAAATTCAAGATTCGAAACAACTCAATAGAAACCGATTCTCTCAAACATTACTCCAAAGAT
Source organism: Acorus gramineus (assembly GCA_030737835.1). NCBI lineage: Eukaryota > Viridiplantae > Streptophyta > Magnoliopsida > Acorales > Acoraceae > Acorus > Acorus gramineus. The sequence goes on along the minus strand of CM060855.1, from coordinate 8,430,396 downwards.
CAACACGGAGGGAAAGAAAAGGGGAGGCAATCACCTTGAGATGGATCTCACCGAAGGGCTTGCGCTGGAGCTGCGACTGCCTGTTCTTGTGCCTGCTCAAGCGCTTGATAGACTCCTCCCCGATAACCTTCGATCCCTTCTCGGTCTCCTGGTCGATCCGGATCTTATCCGGCCCATGGATCTTGTAGTACGACAACACCCCGTCCTGCAACACAAACCACCTCGGCCTCCACCCCTTCCCGTAGTTCACCCACTTGTGCAGGATCCCCGATATCCCGCTCCCCACGATATCGTTCAGCTTCACCTCCGCCACCGCCGCCGAAGGCGGCTGCGGCGGTCCCCCCGTCCTGTGGTGGCTGTGGCTGCGAAAGCCGTTGTTGCTCCCGCCGTTTCCGTTGGAGCCGCCGTGTTCGATCGCCGCGAATGACGAGTGGGGGGACGAGTCACGGCTGCGGCTGGCCGCCGGAGGCTGCGGCGGCAGCGGCGGCAGCGGCGGAGGCATGTCGGGCGGGTCTTTCGCCGGCGGCGGCGGGAGATTCGATTCGGTGACGGGGACGGGAGGCGAGACGCAACAGAAGGGATGCATGAAAAGCGAAGAGAGAGAGAGAGAGAGAGAGATCTGATTGGATTTGATTGATGAACAAGAGGGGGGGGGTTTGATCGGACGGCGGAGATTGAGATGACGTGGCACGAGATGGACGGAGGAGGAGACGAGACGGGACGAAAACGGAGCAGGAGCGGTTTATAACAGGCAGTTGTTGTTGTTGTTGAAGAAAGAGAGAGAGGGGGGGGGATATCTTTATCCGGGATATCGATATGACAGCTGGATAGGAAGGGAGAAGGAGAGGTACTGTTTTTTGACTGTATATGTGGGAGGTCGTACGCGGCATGAACAGTGTGGAAGCTGGACAAGGTGGGGACTTGTTTGTCTTTTTATTATTTATTTATTTAATGAAATGAAAATGGGATTTATGATGAATTCAAACCTTATTATTGTTTTTGCAGTGAAAGTTCATATTTGTGGGGACGGGGTAGACCAAATGGGGTGGTTGAATTTTAGTCTGTTTGGATAGATCTTATGATTACAATGTACTGCTTGTAAACACTGAATTTCACTGAATTGTGGGGACAATTCAGGTTTGGACTGGTTTGATTTTTATTTTTTTTTATTTTTTTTTTTAGATTGGGTGTTGTTTAAGTTTAGATGATGTATTTATTGTTAATGAATGGATAAAAAAAAAAGGAAATTAGCAAGGACAATTTAATTTTATATTATTAATATGTTTTGAATATTTAAAAAAAAAATGATAGATATATTTTTAATTAATACGAATCTTTATAAAAATGAAATATATATTTATAAAAACAATTATCTGATTATCTATCCAATTGATCTTAAAATGTTTTATTGAAAGTACATAAATGATTTATGAATGATTGAGTGTATCAACGTCTATAAAATAAATTTGATAACCAGATTTATAATTAGTTTACTCACTCCACCTGGTTTGGTTCAATAAAAAAAAAGGATATGCCTTTTTTCTTTTTTCTTTCTTAATTTACTAAATCAAAAGCAATTTGGTTACCAAATTGGTTAAACTTTGGAATTTGGGTTACTTAGGAACCAGGGTTTTCTTTTTCGAAAAAGGGGGCATTCCCTTGCATCACTATTTAATGTGGTGTTACATATGAAGGCTGTTTTATATATCCTCTGTTTAACTCTATGTGATATTGAATACTCCAATATGTGTTTTAACATTTATTTTTATTTCACTCTCATACCCTCCATGGCTCTATCCTCACACTCTCTGGATCATACACTAAATAAATTACATTGACAACTAAATAAAATTAAAAAAGAATCACTTGTTAAAATAAATTTTTATATGGATGAAGTATACATGATAGACAATATTTGATAGGAAGAACAATTTTAAAATGAATGATGTGAATTCTTATACGTCATAAAATAAACGGATAAATAATGAAGGGATTTATGAAAAAAAGTACCATGAAATATATTTATTTGAAATGGTATGTATTTTACATGTGTATTTTTTTTTATGTAGTTTTAAGCAGTAAGTACCCTAAGTACTAAAACAACATAAGTAGGGGAGCAACTAGAGTGGGTTGGGTCGGGTTGGAGCTCAACCCGAACCTCGGGTTTGAGAAGCTCAACCTAAATCCAACCCATCGGGTTTTATTTGAGTTCAGGTTGAGTTCGGGCATGATTCGAGTTAGGTTAAGTTCGAGTCAGGTTCAATTTGACTTGAAAAACGTTTTAAATAATTAAAACTCTGGAAGAGTCAATTCTTCGCGTAACAAAAAAAAAAAAAAGTATTTTTATTTAGAGAATAAAGATATGGAAACTATAGAAGTGAAAGATTCTAGATAACAATAAATTGTACAATTCAAATTTTATTATACACATTAAAAATTATAATTTTACTTAAAACATTTTACTTATATAATGAAAACTTCGGGTTCGGGTTACCTGAACGCTCAACCCAAATCTAACTCAAATTAGGTTTGGATTGCTCGGGTTTGGACTCGAATTAAACCTGCTAAAACTCCAACCCATACGACCATACCCGCCCAAATTTTGGATTGGGTCGAGTTGGGTTGGATTCAACCCGTTTAAATTACACTCCTAAACGTAAGTCTATATTTTGATATATTTCAACATGTACAAGATATACATGTATTCATTTATCTATTTTTTAAATAAAGACATGTAAATGGATGAAAAACGAGACCAAAAAATATTAATGGTTTATAACTATTTTTTTATTTATTGTTCCTCAAAGGACATTGAGGACATTAAACTACCCAGAGCATCACATGATTATGGAAAGCAAACACACATACCATAATAAATTAAATATATCCCAAACAAAGTAGTTGTAATCTCAGCCAGGCAGAAGTTTATCTTCAATTTCAGTGCAAGAAAAAAAAAAAAAAAAAACAATAATTCCTCAATTGAATGACCGTTCATTCTATATTAACTCAAATATCACGTGGTGTGTATATTTATAATAATACAAAGTTGAACAAGTTGGGCGACAGTGTAATGACATTAGTTTTTAAAAAAAGATATACTATGACTTTGAAAGCATATGCCCTTATACGATTAACATCAATTGAAAACAACCCAACAAAGTTTTTTAATTGTGATAATCAATGCAATCAAAAGAGAGAATCTGTGGATCCATAAACAATTTGATTCGGGGCATCTGGTGCATAGATCCCCAAATATTTAGGTTTTTGTGCACTTTAATTTGTGTTTATACTTTAATATCGAACTCATTTTTTTTACATGTAAATCTAGTCTTAACCCATCTTGACAGAATGGTATATATAAAAAGGGAAAAATCCATACAACCCCTTGAAATCTGACTGAAATCCATATAACCCCCTTATTTTTTTTTAAAATCCATATAATCCTCTTAAAACACCTAGTAAATCCAAATAATTCCCTGAATAAATTTTTTATTAATAGATTATGAATATTTTGTACATATTTTGTTTAGTTAACCCTGATTGAAAACACGATATACTAAAAAACACTACAATGAGTTAAAAATGTAAAAAATCTTATAAAAATGGTGGTTTTGCCCTCTCTAGATATATTATAAAACTCTATCCGGATGAGTAAAATCGTCGCTTATAGATAATTTTTTACATTTTTAACACATTGTAGATTTTTTTGATATGCTATATTTTTTACTAGGGTTAACCAAACATAATATTTACAAAATATTCATTATCTGTAAACGTAAATTTTTTTCAGGGGGCTATTTGGATTTACTAGGTGTTGTTAGGGGGTTACATGGATTTTAAAAAAAGTCAAAAAGTTATATGAATTTCAGTCTATGGATTTTCCCATATAAAAAATGTAGTTTTTGGCCACATTTAAATTTTTGAATATTTTACAAGAGAGAGAATTTTTCTGCTTGACTCATATTGCTCTGTAAATTTGAATGTTTTTTTACTTTTCTTATTTGTGATATTAAGAATTTAAGATAAACTTTGAAAAATAAATATCGAATGACTATAAATTGTATTAGTTTGTAGTTTAATAGTTTATTCTAAAATATTAGGATTTAATTTTTAAAGTATGCGTTAAAAGAAAAAAATAATGAGCTCTCATAGCCTGACACGTGTCATGAACATGTAGACAGCTTTGAGACGCAAATTTTCCCTCTTGCTAAGGTTGTGTCATCTTACATGTTTTATTATTAACTATTGATTAACTTATCAATAGTAAATAAAAAAAATTATTATTATATTTTTAACTAAATATATATAATTAAAACGTAAAATGAATTATTTATCCTAAAATAGTTATATATTTTATTTTTAGGTTAAAGAGATTTACATCCCTGTAAATATAAGTAATCTCATATAAATCCATATCAAAGTTCTAGCAGACGTACGAATCTTTAAAAACTCACAAAAACTTTATTATAATTTGATGGAGTATTATGAGAATTTTTTATCACTGTGTAATTGCGTAGACATTGTAGTACCCATAAACAATCACAAAAACAAATTAGTCCCTACAAAGACCAAATTATCCATGTATGATTTTTTTTATTTTTCTTCATTCTCGTAAAGATAAAGGTATTGTTTGAAAATGATAAAAAAGAGAGATGATAATTTAGTCAATCCATGGCATAGGTTAAGTTAACTAGGGTAAGTTGTGTTAGGGTTAATCGTTGTTGACATTAGAGATGCATATGGGGTTTTGTGAGTTTTCAAGGATTTAGGCATCTGTTCCAATATTAACAAAGACTTATATGGAATGACTCAAATCCCATGGTTGTGAAGACATGGACGTCTTTAACATTTTATTTTTGGTATAATTGTCCAAAAACCCCTACAGCCAATCACCTATTATTCGTGTGCCCCCATCTTTTCAAAGAAAAATTTATGTGCCCATTTAACAAACACCTAATTTTTTTTTATCCTCCTCCCTTTAATTCCCCCAACCCCACAAAATCATAATTTTACCCCGTAAATGCATATATATATTTTCTTTAACTTGCAGAATACAAAATGTAATTTATGTAAATATTATCTGTAAGTACATTATTATGCATGTCATGTAAAAATGATAACTTGCAGAACATTAGAGAACACATACGTTAATGTAAAACACTTGAAAATATGTTATCACAATATATATATCAAAGCACTTGAATTCATTAAATGTTTGCATTCCGACATTCTTTTCCGTATACCATAATGAACTGAGCTGTTGACTTCCCCCGGATCCTCTTCATATCCTTTTAGCTGAAATCAAATAAACTATTACACCTTCGAGTCAGCAAACATACTTCAGTATGAAGAAAGCGCAATCCAAACCATATTAGAGATACAACAATCAATTAAACACTCAAATAAATCAACACCAACAAGTGTTATACATTAATGTATGTTTTTTTAATGTTTTATAAGTTATTATTTTTACATAACATAATAATCTACTTACAGACAATATTTACAAAAATTATTTTTATGTTCTGTAAGTTGTAGAAAACATATATGCATTTATAAAAGGCAAACTGCGATTTTGTGGGGCAAGGGGAATTAAAGGGAGGAGGATAAAAAAAAAATTAAGGTATTTACTGCAAAAACACATAATTTCTTTTTTAAAAAGGCGGGGACACAAGAATAATAGAGGTCGACTGCAGAGTAGTATTTGTATCATTCACAATTTTTTTTTTTTTTTTGGTGTAAATCCTCAAGGGCATATTCTCTCTCTATATGTATATCATAAACAAACTATACATCAGTTACAATATATCAAGCAGCTGCAATTGCTGCTCGCAATCTTGTGGAGTATACAAAAAGGAATATATACAATGACGCACAACACCATTTTGAAGTCCAGTCTGAAACTGGGAACTTTGTGAATGTTGGGTTAATTTTGTCAACTTTTCAGCTATAGGAACATCTTTCCTGGAGACTTTGACATACTTGATTCGTCTTTGTAATGGGCTATCGACACACATGCTCACATTAACAAGGCATATAATTCAAAAGAATTTTTTTACATTTTTTATAAACGCATCTATACAATTCATTGAAGTATATGTTTTATTTTTTATAAAAATATATACCTTATTAGATGAGACATACTATTTTTAAAATATTTAAAACATACATATATATTAGAATTTCGACTGAAAATAGGGCTGAATGCTTGAATATAATATTATCTCTTTTAAAAACACATTCATGCATTTCTTAGGCCCCGTTTGGTTTCGCGTTTGAACGCGCTTTTATTTTTTGAAAAGCTGAAAAACTAAAATCGTGCAGTTAAATGGGACAGTTTTTTACATAATCAAAAGCTGGATTCCTTTTAATTTTTTCCTTGAAATCTGTGTTTTAAAAAACTCAAAAACAATTCTTTTTTATCGGAATCGATTTTTTGAATTGAAAAACAACTTTCTCTACCAAACATTAAACTCCTTTCAAATATTGATTCTTGAATTAAAAAAAAAACATCTTAAAAAAATCAAGGTCTAAAATCATCTTAAAAAATAGCTTTATTCCAAAAACTACTTTTCAATCTGTGTTTTCAAACGGACTCTTAACCTCCGTATTATTGATCAGTATAGTATCACAAACATAAGTCATCGAAGCTCCTTTGTTACTGTATTAGAAAGGACATGTAGCCAGTTTGCCTCCACATTTGAAAAGGAGGATGCATCAATGCAAAACCTTTCAGGCCAGCTGGATTTATTTTATATCAACTGTGGGCGACGTCGCTGTCACGAGAAATGGCACGCGTGGGAGGAGATTAGTGGGGCCCGCAACACCTTCACTTCGCCCGTGTGTCAGAATTTGACTTTTTGACCGGGTTTGTGGTCTCTGTCAAAAATTTCAAACAGCGGGTACTCCCACACGTCCCCCGGCGTCTCCAGCTGACAAGTGTACGGTCCTCACTCGCCACGTCATCGCACTTCCCTAATATGCCACGTGGCGAGTACGGATTGGTTTACTTTCTTTCGCTTTTTTTTTAAAAAACTTGTACGTTTCGTTCTGGTGGGGTCCGATGGTAAGGATCTCTCGTTGCACTCGTTGTTTTAAACCAAGTTTTGTCTTATTATTGTTTTTGCTTTGGTTATTTTTAAAACTATGTAAATTATATTATTTAATAATCGACCATTTTTTTTTAAATTATTTTTAAGTGCCTACCTTTGAACGTCTATTTTATGTCAATGTGAGTTAATGGATAGTTGAAATTCTTAAGCTATTATTTAAAATTTTTATTTTTTAGTCTTTATAAAATATGCAATTTAGTGATTGATTCTTGTAAAATATGTTATTTAATTATTGATTTTTGTAAATAAATTTTTTAATAGCATTTTGTGTAATCAATTCTAATTAGACAGCTAAGACTATAAGAAAATGTAATATCAGATTGGACAGACATATACAGTGTTGAATAACACTAAAATTGTTACTAAACATCTAACAATGTAAATGCAGTTTTATTTTAGATATTTTATAAAATATTTTGTATGCAAGTTCCAAATATCAAAATACTTACAAAATCATCCAGACATTTTGTTTATAGACTAATAAGAAAAAACACGTTTAATGTTGGGGATTTAAAATGAAATATAGAAATGGGAGGGACTGATCACTAAATAACATAGTTTACAGAGACTTAAAAATAAAAATCTCATTTTACTAACTAATGATATATGGACGGACGTTTGACGCAAGGATTAGTAACGAAATAGGTGTTTGAAGTTGATGATTTCAAAAAAATATGAAGAAGTGAGAGATGTATTACTAAATAACATAGTTTACAGGGATTTAAAAATAAAAATCTTAGAAACTTTTTTGATCAATTTAGAAACCTGGATTCTAGAATAATTATAATAGAATGTCATTCTATCAATTTTTTGAACGGATGTTATCATTTTTTTTATTAATCTTGACATTACGATTACTAAAATGATCTCTTTTTTGTTATTTTACCTTTTTTTTATGTATTCCTAAAATATTTAGAATAATAATACACACAATCTCTTCCTTCAAGTTTAATTTTAATCTACATTTGTTTTGATTTCTTTTAAAATAATACACATCATCTAGTAAAATAATTATTTTTATGAAAGATGAAATATATACTTTAATGAATTACTTGAACTCATTTATAAAAAAATATAATTTTTTTTAAAAAATGTATATATCTCATTAATGTTAGTACAAATGACTAAAATATATGGAGTTGAAAATGAGAATGAAAAAAAAGACTATTTGTAACATCTCTCAAATGTTTATTGGCCAGTAGTAGCAATTTTTTTTCAGTTATGTCCTTTTATGAAGATTGGTCATTATAATTATATATATATATATTATATAATATTAAATTATTAATTACAATTTTCAAATCTTAAATTGCATCTGTATTCCATTCGAAAGAAATAAAAGAAAAATAGAAATCCATATTTCAACCAAATCAATCCCTTTATTTTTCAACATCGTGTCATTCTAAAATATATTATCTCAAAAGATGTATATATTTATCTAATATATATACGCAAGAATGAATACATAAATCAAAACATTGGTTTTTACTTTTAGGTAACGTTTGGTTGTACGATTGAATAATTTTTACTGCATTTGTAATCGTACAACCAAACAGTAAAACTGAAACAACTTTCTACAGACAGATTTTTGATAAAAAAATGTTCAATAATTTTTGTTTTTCAAGAGTTGAAGGGTTAATTTTATGTAGAATCAGTTCTAAATTTAGCGTATACATAAATTTAATTTTATAATCTCACTGTCAAACGCTACATCAAATGACCACGGAGGAGGAAAAATGACACAAAAATGACATAAGAGTCCCACATGGTTGGTTGGATCTTTTGTGCATTTTGGGATGATTCCATGTGTGAACACTCACACTATCAATCAATGTCTCATTTGTTGGTACTGAATTTTGATTGCTTAATCATTAAACATGATCATGCACTCCTGTCCGAAATCCACTGTGTACAAATTCCAATGTATATATCAGCTTATAATAATATAAGTGTTGGAATTTGACTAATGATGTTACTGAGAGATTCTCTAAGAACATGATAACGTGCAGTTCAAATATTTTCATGTCTGAATAGCCCAACCATCAACAGAGAATAATAAGATTTGTTTATGAAGTGGATCTTGACCAGTGATTTGCATCATGGTTTGAAAGTCTTGTGAAAGCTTCTCCATGAGAAACCATATGTGATATCCACTAATTGAATAGATGGAGTTATATAGTCAAACAATACATTTATTTAAATATTATAACAAATTTCAACTATTGTAGAGATACATGTTTCGTTTGACAGAACCTTCACTTTTACATTTTTTATGCAGGTACATGTTTTTATATATATATATATATAAATATACACTTAAAAATTACCCAACCCATTAGCTACTTTGGAACATGGACAAGGTTTCTCTCCTTGATTTGATTTAACACAAAATTCCATGCAATTGGTTGATTTGAACCGACCACGTTTGACAGGGTAAATGGTTGATGTTTTTACGTGGAGACCACAATGTCATGTGTAACCCACCTAATTCTTTTGACTTATAAACGTGACAAATATTAATGCAGCCCCTTCTGGAAGTAGTGATATTTAGATTTTCAATCTCTTTAAAAAATTCTATGTTGGGAGGGTAATTTGAATTTAGTTTATGTTTTTCTATTCAAAGGAAAACTTAATAAGACTTACTAGAATATCAATTGTCTTGTAGTCTACCCAATTCTATGAAACAAGACAATCATGATATTGCAATCTTGAGCATAGTTTGTCTTTCTGTTCACCCACAAAAATAAGGGGACCTACAGAGACTGGCATGTGCTCTACCAAGAGCAGATTTTGGCACATTGTACATTCTTGGACTGTTCTATTAGTTGAGCCGACCAAACACCAAAAGTGCATGCCCACATGTGGTATTTTTCATGTAATAACATAATTTGAAAGTAGTTTTTGAGAAACCATACTTTTGGTTAGATTCCTGAATGCTTGTATATTTCTATAATGAAAAACCATTTTTCACTTTCTTCCAAAGCTGGCACTATTGGGTGCGTTTGATTCATGCAACAATAGAATCTCTAACAACTGCCTAATAAATCCGTTTCAAAACGCTGCATGTAATTCATCAACATATTTATCACAATGGGTAAGTTCAAAATCATTACCATAAGTAAAACTGATGTTATTCACATATTCTCCTTCTAAGGCCCTAGCTTCTGTATTAAAATTTCAAGAAGCATGGACTGATCTTATTTTCACTACAAAAATGTCTCTGTTTCCTTTTCCTGAGAAAAAAAAAAAGCGGAAATGTATCTGGTTCTTGGCGTCAGTCATGATCTACAGACCGACTTCTATGTACCAGACGGATCCAGGGTTACTCTGCATATTTACAGTATTTCACAGCTCTCAATGTGTTAAAATATGTTCATTGATGCTGCAATCCCACGGAGCTCCTTGGAGATCTCAGAAAATGGGGGTCTTGTCTTGGGATCCAACGACCAGCACCTCTCCATCAAGGACCTCCATGACGGGTCACACCAGGTGGGAACATCTGGCCGAAGATCGCCTTTGATTATCCCGGCTGAAATGGAATAGTCAACTCTTTTAAATATGACGCATAATAAAGGTTTGATAATTAATAAGAAGCTAATGAAGAGAGAATAAAAAGGAAGAACCCAAAGCAGATGTTGGAAACTATTGGGCAAGGAGATGAGAAAAAGCATAAAGTGACATTGATCTCAAGGCAAGAAAGTCAAACATGGAGGTCATTTTCAACTTGAGATATGATGAAAAAAAAAGAGAGACATATTCATGTAAAACACCAGTTGTAGAACTTGCAGTATTTTGATTAATGGACATCGAGGAGTTAGAAGTGGGAGGAGTTCTAATATTATTAGAGACATGTCTTAAGTCACAAAATACTATGAACTTCTTCCAATTGTTCAAAAGGGTACTCTGATCAGACACCACCTCCTGTACCTATCGACCAAACATAATTTTGTTAGTTGAATTACGTGTTTTTTACCTTCAGAATCCAGATATCCATTTAATGTGGATAATTTTGTTAGTTGAATTACGTGTTTATCACAACGGAACCCTTGTTGTGAATACTATATGAGGGAGTTATTGTGGTGAAAAGACAGAGATGGGCAGGGAAACTAAACTAGTTCCCAATTCTTATGGGCCTTCATCAAGAGTCTGCCTTAATCCCTTTTCCACATGCATTTGTTAAAGATGAAGTGGTGATGAAGTCGCCTCGCTTTCTTCTATATTTATCTTAAAACTAAATGGACAAATAAAAAAAAGATTAGATTGTATAGCCATGGTATATTAATGCAGTGGGGTAACAAATTATATTTCAACTTTGCATAAAGGACGTGCATGTGAAGGTTAGAAGACTTTGGTGTTTGAAACCTCAATCGTCATCCATAATTCCATATATGACAATGATTTGTGGGCACTCAAATGGTTGAGCTGGAATTCATCAAGTCACAGCATTCTAATTACTGAACATGACTGAGTTCTGGAATGTAGCTTGCAGTTTGGGATTGTAACTTCTATAATAGGACCTTGGATGAGGGCATTCACTCTTAAAATTGAGTGTGATCTCATCATCTGGACCACCTAATATGTGACGTATCTTCATTTCTTTTTAAGATAAATAATAATAATAAAGATGGCATTTACCATAGATTCACGCTGCAGCTTCTGCAACTTATAAAAGATTAACCACATATAATAGTTTTGTCAGAATTGAGTAGATAACATATTTTAAAGAAAGGTAACAGTAAAATTGGTTAATAATACCTATTATCTCTTCAGGGCGCTTGTTCCCATATGGCTCCTCACCAGTCAAAAGTTCCCACATGACTATGCCAAATGAGTAAATATCAACCTACATATACAAGGGTCAAGATAAGCTCCGTAGGTGAAAAATAAAATAAAAAATGAACTACAAATTATCTGAGAGTTCTTGGATGAGTAATAGTACCTTTTCTGTTACCATATCACTTTTACCAGTTAAAAGCTCGGGAGCCATCCATGGAATAGTTCCTCTAATCCCTCCCGAGATCAATGTCCTCTGTTTAACTTTTGACAGGCCTAAATCTCCAATCTGAAAAAGAGATTATTGTAATATTTAACAAAGAGAAACGGATATTTTCTACAGAGAGTGCAAACATTTTCTAGTTTTAATTACCTTACATACTGGTCGCTGAGGATCCTTCATATTTACCAGCAAGTTGTGGGATTTTAAATCAAAATGCACCACATTCTTCTCATGGAGATACTCCATTCCAAAAGCCGTGTCCATTGCTATAATCACCCTCTTCCGACGGTCGATAGTTCTGGAAAAAAAATGAAAGCTCAATGATTTATGGTGTCTCACTGGATCACTGTATATGCATTAGGCTCAGAGAGAATTCCCAAAGCATGCATATCAAAGGAGTAATAGAATAGTTAATATTGATTGAATAATGTAACATTGACAATTGATCCTGCATTTCTCTTAGTAATTAACAACAGAATTGTATCATGTTTGACTTCTAACTTGTCTATTGCTGTTATGTCACACAACTTTTCATGTTAGAGCCAATATATATCCATGTATGTGGTTAACCAATTATGTCACTTACATGCAATGTGTGTTGATTAATTAATATCGAGACTTACATGCAATTATGTTAAATCTGTTGATTAATTAATATTGACTAAACATTGTGTCAAGTGAACTTACTTGCAAGCAGGACCTGGCATACCTTGCGAAGATACTAAATGATAAATAGGAAAACCTACCTTATTTGTTAGTTTCAATCTTAACCAAAGAGCACCTCCTTTAACTCCCTTATACATGGGAAGCATTTTGATGAAGAGGGAAGAAGATGCAGTTGATATTAGGGATGAAGGTACATTTAATATTAGGTGCATGCATCTATAAGGCAATTCATCAGCCCAAGAGACAAACCTAGCTTCAATCATATTGTCAAGCATAAATTATTGTTCAGAAAATTGTAAATTGAACAAAAATCACTTCTTAAATTGCTAGTTATAATTGGTCTGGGCTGTGTATTTACATGGTCCAATCTCCAGGCAGTATGAACTGGGAAGGTTTCCCAAACAAATGATTTCGGATTTTTCAGAAAGTAATAGGAGGCCAAAACATACCGATCCTTTTTCTGCAGAACCTGTTTTAATGAACCATTTACCATGTACTCTGTCACTGTAGCCAGCTCTGTTTGTCGTCCATCAGTAACAATACCATAGAATGCAACGACATTTGGATGATGGAGCTGGCCCAGTAAGCGAGCTTCCTTCCAAAAGTCTAAAATCTGCAAGAAAAAGACTTTCAGGAGGTGATTCAATCAAGAAGAAAGTTGTCTATATCACATAAAGAAAAAACTAGTAGACAAGTAGTTAGGCTGATCTAGTAAATACTCGAACACTAGTCCTTCAAAATAGAATTGTCAACTTTGGCCATAGGACTGGGCCACTAATTACAAAAGAATCAAATTGTAAGAAAAAAAAGGAAAGAATAAGGAAGAGAACTGGATGCCATTAATTAGGAGTCTTTCTAGATAATTATGTATCCCAATCCCATAGTGACTGTTACATATGACATGCATTCAATATCAAGATCACTTGGTTGCAAACATAGCTGTCAATCCTCAAGGGAATTGGACCTATTGCTAACCTGTAGTCTGTTACATATTAATAAGGTTTTTTTTGTCATTATGAATCATGGATTTCACAGTGGTTTTCTTATGGATACTGAACCATTCTATGAATCTCCAAAGCAATTTAATTGTTTGATATTGAATTCAATTGCTGTATTGAAATCTCATTTCATAAACTTGTGGCATACATCTTTAAGACAGGTCTTGTATAACTCCAACTTATTGCACTGGTGAGCTTGGGGATTGCTCAATGCGTTAATTATTTCCCAATATATAACCAATCTTTATTATTATAACCTGTATTTGGATAATATTTCCAGAAGAGCCAATCTCTATCCATGGTGAACATTATTTTTGGCAACAACAGTCTGAATTCACTGTTGCCTTGCCTAGCAAAACTCTTTTTGCCTTCTACACAACATGAACAAGGTCTGGTCTTACAATTTTTTTCCAAGTTAAGCATTTTTTTCCAAGTTAAGCATCTTCTTACAATTTCATTTAAGGATGTACTTTCTTATGACTGACCAGGTTGAGGAGGCAACAGAAAATGCAAAAGTCCACACAATAAGAATGTATACAAGATCCAAATATGGAGACAACAGACATTTCAAACATGAAAACAAGAAAAGTTCAGGGAATGAATAATTACCAGTCGGATTTCCACCAATCCACCTTCAGCAAAGCAGCTGGGCTTCATTCTTTTGATGGCAACATCAGAGCCTTTCCACTTACCATAAAAAACAGTCCCATGTGCACCTGACCCCAGCTCTCGTATTTCTTCAAGATCCGAGTTATTTATGGTCTGATACAGAGGAAATCAGTGATTATAAATAAAGAATTATCACATGTGTATCGGTTTCCATGTATACTCATGACTTGAGGAAATTATTCCTAAGCATATGCACCTGAAGCACCAAAGTTGATAGCTGAGAAGTAAACATTGCGAGTTCATTACTCGCATCAGCAGCTACCTCAGCACTTTTAACTGGTGTTCCAATAGAATCATCCTGCCAAAGCCAAGTTAAGTTACAATTTAGATACAACAAATTGCCTACCAGGATAACTTGGCAAGATCACTATTTATACAAACCTTTTCTTTCAAGTTTAAATTGGATGGCATTACATTCTGGCTCCTGCAATGATTAACAAGATCATTACCCAAGCCAACACATGGGTCTGTCACAGGTAAGCAAGCTGGTGATGATAACTTTGGCAACAACTTCATTGTATCACCTCTGGAAGGAATTGATCTGCCTTTTAAATGATTGTCATCCCCTTTGCACCCTCTGAACCCTGTTGGATTCCCCAGATGTTCATCCTCCACCAGATGTGAGTCATGTGACAAGTTTAATCGCGGGTTAAATTCAACATTTGGCAAGATATCCTTTTGGCCATCAGTATTTTGGTTTTGCATTGGCAAGCCTCCATTAGAATCAAAATCAATAACACCTTCTAAAGAAGAGCGGGGTGTGGGGGGTCGGACTTCAGTAGATGAGGACAAAGACACACTGGAAAGATTTCTCAGAGGCTTCACGCTTGATTCATCCATGATGTCACAATCTTGATCTGCTTCAAATGTGGGATTAAGTTTTTTGTCAACCTTCCAATCTGATTTAATTGAGTTCCGAAAGGCTTCCACCCCCTTTTGCACCCTATTAAATGACGATTCGAGATACGACTCTTCCACATCAAAACTACCCATCTTTCCCGCTTCCATGAAGCATATTTTGCATTCATTTCTTCCAATAGTAGCGCTAATATTCCCAACCATCGGATACTGATAGACATCATGAAAAGGCTTGTTTAGCATACATTGACATGGAGCTGCACAATTTGCCATGTTTGGGCGACTCTGCTGGAACTTTGTGTCAACCAAATAAGGAACCGGACTCTTCACAACACCATTAGACAAGTCATAAAGTCGGCTGATACATGCTTCTCTGGGTCGCAAGAAACTATAATAATCTCTATGACCAATTGCTCCATTTCCAGCATGATTAATCCCCGGAACACCACTCGGCAAACAGTGACAATCAGTCATGATTCTCCCACTAACCCCCAATACAGGCTTAACTCCATAGTTAGACGCCATTGCTCTCACAACCCCTTCTTGCTCCCCACCAGTATGCATAGCTTTCAAGATGTTTGTCCTTGGCCATAGGACTGGGGAATCCAACCTCAAACAACGCTTCGAGTCGGTCGCTCCTGATCGACGGGTACTACTCACATCATAAGGTCTGCTCCGATGGCTTTGATGGCTTCTGATTTTGTACTGAGGAATAAAATTAGACTTCAATAGAGGGACCCTCCCATTCAAGTGGTCACCAAAGGAAGCACTAACGAAACACGCCTCCGAGGGAATAACATTCTCTCGATTTGAGCTCCCTAAACATGCATTACTATTGAACGACGTCTTTGGTTGACGCATGACAGGACTAAAGCAGCCATTTTTAGGAGAACCCATTATAAGACCCGACGAGATATCACAGAAAAAACCCTCCTTTTTCACATCCGAGGCTACGTACCCGTCCGTACAAAGAAAAAACCAGAGCCTCATGACCTTCCCTTCCGAGACGAGCCGGTCGTGCTCCTTGATCATGAGGCGCACATCGTCGTCTGATCTGATCGGGACCACCGGGAACGGCGATTCCCCCTCCCCGGAGGGGGAAGTGAACTGGTATTTGAGGGAGAGACGGGGAAGGTCAGGGAGAACCTCGGAGAGCTTCGAGAGGAGCCTGGAGAGGCAGACGGATCGTCGATCGACGGCCACGAGTCGACTGTCTCCCCCGATGTAGCGGAGCTTCCCCGAGTGGGGGAGGGGCACGAAGGAGCCTCCGAATCTGCAGATGAGCTTCAGTTTCTGCTGCGAAGAGGGTTTCCTCGGCTGGGGCGGCGAAGGTTCTTTCATGGCGGATATGAAGAGAGTAAAAGCTGAGAGAACACTTTATAGGATCTGGGGCATAACATCATATTGACATTGTTGCCCTTCAGGGAGTAACGAAAGCATGGTTTAAATTAATATTAACAAAAATAGAACCAGATTAAGAATATTTGTAAAAAGTAGCATCGGGTCATGTTGATCTAAAATTAATATTAATAAAAATAATATCGGATTGAGAATTTTGAAAAAAGGTAATAAGAAATTCACATAAATTGTTTTAAAAGAAAATTGATTTTGCGTTTTAAAAGAGACACTATATATATACAGCGCATCCTTTTTTTTCTTGTTAAGATTTGATTAAATATTAAAAATTTGTTTATATTAATCGAATTAAATTTTTTAATTAAATTTGAGTGGCTAAAAAATAACCTCTTTCTATATATTTCTCCACCAAATCAAAACCCTATCCTTAAAAAACCAAATCAATAATTTTCTCATTCAATCTGAGCCATTAAATTTAATCAAATAAACAAATCTTCATGATTATCTTATCAACTAGATATATTTTTTTTAAAAAAAAACTCAGTCCATTATCTTCCATGATTTTCTCTCTTCTCAACCGAATATTTGTTAAAAAAAATCTCAGCCATTAAAATTTAAGTAAATAGAAATCTCAGCCGTTTAATTAAAAGAGAAGAAGTAGTGATTTATAAAAAAAACAAAGAAGGCGTAGTATATATACAGCGCCTCCTTTTAAAACCCAAAATCACTGGTCACGTTACCAGTGCTAATTTTTGTAAATATTCATCTTCCGATGCTATTTTTGTTAATATTGATTTAAATGATGCTATTTTTGCTAATTGCTCTTTGAAAAATTATTTATGAAATCAATATTTTTCCCATAATAGATTCGAAACAAATTTGTAAATTTAGGTTTTTATTAAATTTAGAAAAGTTATTATTTATTTATTTTTTATGAATGAGCCAACAGATTTCATTAAAAAATATTCTTTACATGTGGTTTTGAGGCAATGAAAAAAAAAAAAAATTGAACCAAAACTATTTTTTGTTATCATTTAAAAATCTAACATTTGTCAAATAAAAAAAAGAAAAATATTCTTCATTTGTTCTCTCTTATTTTGTTTTAATAGGTAAGATAGAATTTTTTTTTTCATTTATCATATGTGAGAATTCCCAGAAAAATTGATAGTGCATACACAAACACTATGCAAATTGTTACAAATTTTTTTTTACTTTCAATCAATTTTCTTTTTTACTCAAATTTTCTCAGTTTTTTTATATTTTTTTCTTCAAGATCATGCACAAATATGCTCTAAATTATAAATTCGGAATGAATTGAATACATACTGTTTTTTAGAGTAAAAAAAATTATCCACACCAGTTTGGTCTTCATTCTCATTTTCTTTCTACTGAAAAACACATAAAATCTTCATTCTTATGTTTATTCTTAAATATCTTAGACAAAATTTTTCATTCCACATAATCTATTAGAATTGGATTCATGGAATGAAGGAATTCTCTTTCTTATTTCTCCTTCTCTCAACCGGTTTGATTTTTTTAAAGTCATTTTTTTAGACCGCATACATTTTGGGGCCGTTTGGTTCAGCGGATAGCTGATTTTAAGTCCTGATTTATAAGTGCAGATTGTATAAGTTCTGATAAGTTTTAATCAGTTCAGAAGAAAAACTGTTTGGTTCAGCGGAAATTATAAGCACTTATTGCAATAAGTGTGTTTGGTTCAGTACTGAAGAGTAGAGCTTATGACAAGGGTGTTTTGGTCCATTTAATAAGTGCTGAATGTAATTTGGTGTTTGGTTGAAAACTTGATTATTTGCTTATTTTTTCTATTTATTAAAAAAAATCAATTTATTAAATGTCTAATTAATAAATTATACAGATTCATTACTTATTAGAACCCTATACAAGCTTATATAGATTTACAAAAAATTAACTCAAGACATAATGACTTTTAAGAAGGGTTGTAAATATGCAATCTATATTTACCAATTTTGAAATGATCCCTTATAATCACATACCTGTCAAATTTTTTTTTACAACTCTCACCTAGAACCTGATACAAAATGGCATATCCTGTCATGCTACACATTATAAATACAACCAAATAATATTGCCACTATATGATTCAGAAATAAAAACCTGTAGATCATCAAATTTCTCGAAACCAAGAAAAGGTAATACTCATGCTACATATGTTTTTCATTCTACAATAGATAGCCACATGAGTATGTTACAACATTCTCAAATAAAAGACAAAGTCCAAGATCAGTAAATATTTACATTACAGTGCTGGTTTCATAATCCAACTTCTACAGTCATTTGATGGCCAACAGTACAAGCAAAAAAAAGATCACAAACACCATCAATATGATACATATGCATGAACAACATCCAAAGATGAGTATCCCTATAGGGCGTTGAACTGCGACGGCCTTCTCAACCTTCTCCTGAGCTGGCACCTGGTAAGCCTCTGGTCCGTGCGCCCGACGCACTTCATCAACCCACACAAAGCATTGTGGGTGTTCCTGATTACATGAATGACAACATTAGTATATCACACGTTAAACAACACAAGCATGTTTAAATGGACATAATTAGCAATTCAAGAGGGTTTGCATTGTTAAAAAACTTACCAATCTTGCTGGGCACCTCAAAAACCATCGGCCATAGTTCTTGGAAGTCCTAGCCATCAAGAGGACCATCGGTCCTCGTCCACAGGCGCACTCAATCTCTGAATTTTCGTTCTTCATGCTATCAAAAATATTACAATATTATACAGGATTGTTACAAGAACTAATATTACAACAGATTTAAAAACGGGCGTGGATACAAGAAAAAAAATCCCCTATCGCCTAGCCATTAGTAGATCGGCTATCTGATCCCGGGTTCTATTCATTTCTATCTGATCTCTCTCCGGTTGGAATGGGGCATATAGTGTTTCAGCGCTACGGTCTTCTTCAGTGTTCATGTTTTCAAATCCATGAAAGAGGTTATCAGCATGATTTTCCCTTCGAATGTAGTTATGGATAGCCATTGTTGCAATGACGATCCGTACCTGCATGTCAAAAGAATAAGATGCCATCTTCTTCAGTATGGGGAATCGTGCTTTCCACACTCCAAAAGTTCGTTCTATAATATTGCGCAATGAGGAGTGATAATAATTGAATAGCTCCTCCCTATTTTGAGGTCCTGTGCCTCCCCTATAATCACCCAACCAGTACCTCACGTTCCGATATGGTGTGAGGAATCCCCTATTGTTACTGTACCCTGCATCCGCTAGATAATATTTTGTGGGAGGTGGCAATGGAAACTTCCTTGATGGGTCTCGGATGCATTCTGACAGGATACGCGAATCGTGTGCCGTTCCTTCCCAACCGGCCTCAACATAGGTGAACTGCATGTCGAAGGAGCAGATAGCAAGAACATTCTGCATGCAATCCCCTTTGCGCCCCCGGAATGGCACTTGATTCTCCGTCTCAATGATCGCGTGGACAAGGGTTCCATCTATTGCCCCAACACAATCCTACATGTAAATGTTTGAAAACCCATATGGCATTAAACAATCTTCTTAAGGAGATAATACATTATACTACATTCATGAACGAAATTGACAATTACCTTAAACGCTGGGAAAAATCGATGACTATTTAATATTTGGTTGGGTGTCCTTGAGAAATCAGGTGGATGGATGACCAATTTGCTCAATTTCAAGCATGCTGAAAGAACAGCCCTAAACTGTCTGGATATGGTCTCCCCAGAGTGTTGGAATCGGTCCTGGCAATATCTATTTGTTGTATTGTGTCCAACAATTGTCAGGAATATAGCTAATTGTTCTTCGATGATCATATTCCTTGTGTCCTCCAACCAACCTTCCTTCCGGAAAAAATCCGCCAATCGTATGAACACATGTTGATCCATGCGAAATAATTCTTGACATGGGCGTTCGTGGCCACTCAATATTCCATCAACATAATCACGACCACTTAGAACCCCGTCACGCACTACTCTTTGCAGTCTATGTCGGCCGTACTTGTGATGTATGTAATACACAAAGAGGAGGAACATGAGGATATTTTGTGGAGTCCACATTCCTATTAACATTGAAAAATGCAATCCACAAACATAATCATTACGTAGCATAATAGTTGCTACATTAGCAAACACAAACAGAAAACCATGAACACCAACACATTATCATTCATAATACCAAACACAACATCATTCATAATACCAAACACATCATCATTCATAATACCAGATGCCATCATCATTCATAATACCAAACACACCATCATTCATAATACCAAACACATCATCATTCATAATACCAAACACATCATCATTCATAATACCAAACACACCATCATTCATAATACCAAACCCAGAAAAATGCAGTCCACACATAAACCAACCTAACATAAGCATCCATATTCATAATACATGTACCTAACAAGTTCAAATCACAGCGAACAATCCATACAGTATCGATACATAATAGTGGAGTCCTATTGAATTCTTAACAAGCAAACATAATATACTGTTCATAAAACATAAACAAACATAGATACTTAGGACATAGTTCAAGTCACATCAAACATCAGTAAACAAGGCACCGAATACTCTAGCCACTGAAATGAGCCTCCACCAACATAGCCCTTGAAGTTGGATCAAGCTCCAGCATCCAAAGTCGTCGATTCTCGGGAATGTTGATGAATCTCAGAGCATTTATGTAGAGGGGGGTACCGGGCACAAACGAAGGGGTCTCACGGAGGGATGCATAACATTCATCAACTGTGGGTACTATATGTGTCGAAATTGGTGCTTGACTGCTGGCGGAATTGACAATCTTATCTAGCACCCCATCAATCTTATCAACAATGCTATCCTCATTGTTCCTCCTACGTCTACTAGGACACGGACGTTTGCGTCGAACGTCCGACATGCGTTCCTCATAGTTTGACTCGGTTTGGACAGGATCGGGTTCACCTGAACCTTCAGGACCCAGTGGTGGACTTGAAGTTTCCGTATTTGGTGTTGGGTTATGGGAAGTCGATATGTAATCATCAAGAAGGTGGTCATCATCAGCAGAACCAAATCTGTGTTCCCCCGTGGCCGTGACCCCCCCGAACAATTGTTCCATCTCATCGGCATGAGGAAGAGGTTTGTTTCGAAACTGTTTCGCATCGGGATAAGCCTGTAATTCAAATAATTGAGGAATTTATCAAATGCTTTTCAAGCTTTAGAAATTATGAACAAATTCAATGGATTATACCTTAATGTGCTCATCCCATCTCTCCTGATCCATCTGGACGGTTTGCCCAGGGGCAACCTCTCCTATGCCAGTCAGAGAAATCAATCTCTTCCATGTGTTCCATTGTTTCCTCAGCATGTCCCAATAATTCTTGAATTGTTTCTGTTCATAATTGACCAAGTTCCTTTGATTAAATTCTTCCCTCACCTTCTTCCACGCCGATGTTTTCAGA
Organism: Acorus gramineus; assembly: GCA_030737835.1. Classification (NCBI taxonomy): domain Eukaryota; kingdom Viridiplantae; phylum Streptophyta; class Magnoliopsida; order Acorales; family Acoraceae; genus Acorus; species Acorus gramineus. The sequence continues at coordinate 8,408,261 of CM060855.1, read as the reverse complement.
TTAGCACCAGGCCGACCCCCTATCTTAACTTGATCTAAGCATAGATCTATAAACATTTTTTTCATCTCTGGACTCCATGCAGCCCTCCCACGGCTTGATTCCATTAGCTAAAAGATACAATGAGGGTATCAACATGTGAGAGCATATATTTAAGTTACTTGATCATGTGGTTCAATCAAATCAATCAAATAAAAATTCCCTAGTTTTTTTCTTTTCTTGATATTGGGGGAGATTTTGAATAGTTCTGACACATGTTCAACAAGGACAGGTAAGTTTTAATATATCAAATTCAAAAAAACACATGTATATCCAGTAGACCGCGATGCAAGTATGATATGAGGGGTTTTTTTTTAGCTGATATATGAAAGGGAGAACTGATAGCAGTAGGGATACCAAAAATAGTCAGTGGGGACAGATCCAATTGGGTAAATGGCTATAGAGGTTCATTGTTAATGCTTAGTCTATGTGAAGCCATGTTGTTCATGGGAGGTACTATGAAGATCAAATTAGATTGTTCTTAGAGCCCAATGCAAGAGCTCGATTGTTTATGGAGACATATAGTGGACATTTTTCCCAGGTGGATTGAGGCTAATTAAGTGCAATTAGAACAGTGTTGTTTATAAGACAGGATGGAGGATAAAATAAAGGAGAGATCTCAAAACAAAGATAAAATAAAAAAGCAAAAGAGGCTGACCATTAATGTGTCTATTCTGTGGTGTATATTCTTGGTTTGTGCGCTCTGTGTTCAATGTACTATCATATTCTAAATTATTTTAGTATTTGTTACATCAGTAAACATTAAACCTTGTGATTGTGCATGCAGGAATGCATCTTCTGAGAGAGGTGGATTTTCCATTATCTTTTCTGTCAAGCTTCTTCTAGCAATGCAGATAATCGGCTTTTCAATGAGGTTTTTGTCCTCATTGTTATGGATTCAGATATACAGATTGGGGGCTTCGTCAATGGACAATTTGGACATAAGCAGCAGTTTTTTGAATCCCCCTGCTCATGAAATAGATAGACAAAATTCCAATGGAACATGAATTTTTAGGCGGCTCCATCTATGATCCTGCATATTATTACTCTCTTTTTGAGGATGTTGAGGATAAAGGACATGCTTATGAGGTAGGTTTTCATTGCTCATACATCATTTTCCTACTTTTTATGTATTGTAGATAGTTTTATTCTTGTGTGTGTAGGCAAATTTTTGTACATATTGTTGTGTTGAATTCAAATGATAGAATTGTTTTGAAGTGAGTACTTTTGGATTTCAAAACTTGTTCAGACATATTTTCTATCCATCAATTTTTTAAGGTTCTCCTAGTTAATCAATGGATAAGTCTGCTGTGACTTTGCATAACAACATATAGACAAATTAAAATCACACAGACCCATCTGACTTGAAAGTGTGTAATCTACTGTCATCTGTAGTTTTTCAGTATGGAGGACAACTGTAAAGTCTGATAAAGACACAAGATAGCCATTTTATTAGCATGATTTATATATCTAAACTTATGTCAGTCCCCAATGCTACAAGGCATGTCTAATACTAAAGATTTTACAAGTCATTTGAATAACAACATATAGCCTTTGGTAATGCTTATGAAGTGTCAGAGAGTTCATATTCAGTCCGAGGGAATGTCTAAACCCCCATGGAATGCAGCTAATTTAACAATATCAAGCCCTGAAATGAGACTCAGACATGCTTATTAATTTGTCCCCTGAAGATTATAAAATATGCAAATCCAATCAATAAAATCACAATCAATACGCTATGATATGCAAATCCAATCTATAAAATCACAATCAAACACAATCCCACTTGAACAAATGAGGTTTTGCACTGAAAAACCTATGAATCACCAACTTTCACATCTGATCGATCCATAGAAAAAAAAAACCACACATTTCAGATCATGCAACATATATACATTCATACGCTATGAAAACCTAAACAATTTTTCATCGAAATCTATGGATCAGTACATGATCCAAGGAGATGTGGTCGGTTTTACCTAGATCGATGGCTGAGGAGGCGAAAAATACAAGAGGAGGAAGCAGATCGGAGAGAATCGGCACAGTCGTTGGAGACGGTGAGAGGGAGATCGGATACTCTGCTCGTGAATCGTGAGGAAGTGCAGATCGGACTGGCCTGGATCAGTTCAGAAGAAAATCAAACACTCTGCCTCTGCTCGATCGTGAAGAAGAATACAAGAGATGTGGTCGGTTTTACCTAGATCGATGGCTGACGAGGCGAAAAATACAAGAGGAGGAAGCAGATCGGAGAGAATCGGCACAGTCGTTGGAGACGGTGAGAGGGAGATCGGATACTCTGCTCGTGAATCGTGAGGAAGTGCAGATCGGACTGGCCTGGATCAGTTCAGAAGAAAATCAAACACTCTGCCTCTGCTCGATCGTGAAGAAGACGTCCGATTTAGGGTTCGCAGGTGGTGAAGTCGGCTCAGCCAAAGTGAGGAGAGAGAGGGGAGAATGTTTATTTGGAAAGGGTTTATATACCCTATGTAATTTCCAACCAAAGTCAGGGGTACTTTGGTATTTTCATAGCGAGAACGACTCGCTGAACACTGAACACTGAATTGTATAAGTGACTTTCGATGGCTGAATATATGTTGAGAAAAATGTCTGAACGAGGAAACTAATATGAGGTTATTGGACACCCAACCAAACAAAATTATATCTGATTTTCAGCTTTAAGTGGTATAAGTACTGAAAAAAAGTTGAACCAAACAACACCTTGGTTTTTTTTAAAATATGGATTAAATGAGAAATAAAATACATTTCGTATGAATTAAATAAATATATTTTTATTTACGAAAAAATGCATATAACCCCTCATAGTCTTATGTAAATCCAAGTAACCCTTTGCCTTTTTTTGAAATTCAAATAACCCCCAGAAACCTATAATAAAGTCCAAATCAGCCTTAACTAACTCAAATAGAATTAGAATATTCTTAGAATATCCGTTATCCAAACCATGTCTTTGTTTATGTTTCGGATTATAACAAATAACTATAATTCGTCCCCGCCTACGGATTAGTCGACATTTTTCGCAAATTTTACGAACAGAGGCTCTTATTTTCATATTTCTAATTCCTTACCTTAATTCTGAATCTACTCTTTGGAAGAAAATAAGTTTCTTTCATTTTTAAACCGTGAGTTGTATCCCCATGAAAAGAATAGTTAAAAACCATTTATTTACTCGTTCGAATCTTTATTGCGAAGTCTATAAATTATGCGTCCTCTGGTTGAAATAATACAAATAAGTCTATGTATACTAGAAAAAAAAAAAATAATACAAATAACCCCTCGTGAATTATAATTTTACCCCTCATGTTTAATAAACTCATCTTTTAGATGGCTTTTGTGAATGAATAATGAATTATGCATCTTATTAGTGTTGTTGATTTAACCCATTATGGTCGAAGCCCAAGTGAGATCCAAACACTTCAACTAGGGCTATAACTTGGGTCGGGTTGAATCCGAATCCGACAGGTTGAACCTGATTTTTACATGGGTTGGGTTGATTAAATCGAATTCGGGTTCGGTTTCGAGTTGATCAATTCCGGTTGACTCAGAAATCGGGTTGGATTCGGGTTAGCCTCACTCCCAACCTGACCCAACCCGAACCCGTAAACTAATAGTTAAAAAAAAATAATGGCCGTTCATTCTGTAGCTTTTAATCTGGATAGTTCAAATTTTAGGTAAACCTAGTTAATCTTACGGGTTGGGTCGGGTTGATTTATTTAATTTGCACATCATGTTAGAAATTCGGGTTGGGTCGGGTTGGTCCAATTCGGGTTAGGTCAGGTTGGTTTATTTAATTACGGGTTAAGTTCGGGTTGGTTCAATTCGGGTTGAAAATCGGGTTGGGTCGGATTAAGGTTGAATAATTTAGAATTCGGGTTAGATTCGGGTTGAAGTTAACCCGAATCTAACTCGTCCAAGTTGCAGCACTAACTCTAACTGTCATCCAAAGGAGTTTGTATCTAGTTATACCTGATATCATCAACAATATCAATATCAAACTGCCTCGTCAATTAATTGAATTGCACAGCTTAATGACTCATAATCCAAAGAGTAACATTATATTGCAATTCGATTCACAGTCTTGATGGTATTTAGGCCGGATGGTATACGATCCGGATTCCTACCAAAGCATGAACTTCAATGCAATGCATAAAATATCAATGAATGACATGAAATAACAATGAAATGCATCAACGCGAGGCCAACCGTCTCACCCTAAAACTCATGGCATGTGGAGGGGACACGTGCCAGGCATGTTTGTGTGCAAGTGCGCAATGGCTTGCGGACATGCCAAGAAGAGTGGACGCGTACGTGGCTCGGAGACATGTGGCGATGGCTGGAACGGACCCTAGTCATACATGGAGACGTGACCGAGAAGCGTGATCCAAATGAGCCGGCACCACGGGCGCAATGACGTGAGCTTGCCGGGCAACAGGCCGGGAGCATCGGAAGCCCTGAACGGGAGTATCAGGCAATTCATCTGGGAATATCGGATAACTCGACCAGGGGCGTCGGGAAGCTCGATTGGGAGTGTCGGGTAACATGTCTGGAGTGCCAGACATCTAGTCCGGGCACACCCATGGGATCTGCCGGACGGACTCGGGGAAACCAATGCAGCATGGCCAATTGTGTCCTGAGATGTGCACCGAGTGCGCGATGACTCGGGGGACACATGGACACTCAGAAGGGATCTGACCTTGCAAGAAACGTGGGGGAGCTGCGTGGTGGTTGACACGTGCATGGGAAACTGACGTGAGCAAACACGAGGGTGCATGAACCAGGTGTGGGCAAGGACTGGACTGCATAAGTCAGACGTGGGCACGTGGGGACGTGCAAGAGTGATGCGCAATGATCACTCCATCAGAAGGGGAATCCGCACAGTACGTGGCGTACAAGTCGGAGAACCATTGGGCATCCGGGCACGGTGACCGAAGGCGCTCAAGGTGTGCACTAGGTGCATTAGTGCACAATGGCTCGTGGCACAACCACAAGGTGCGGAAGCGTGAGCGATGCGTGGTGCATGACACAACGTGGGACACGTGGAGACGCAATCGGAAAGTGGGCGAGCGGTTGCACAAAACTTGCGGGAACGTGAGTTACATGGTGCAGGACGTGACGTAGCACAAGCGGGCTCACCACGAATGCGGGCAACTGCAAGGAATGCGAGAGTAGGCAGTTAGACGCGCTGGTTACGCGGTCTAATGTGCTACGAGGGTAGACAGTTGCAACGGAACGTGGAAGTGGGTGAGATGCGCGCGTGGGCAACGGAGTGGGCATGCATCATTCACACTGGCCGGACCACTTAGCACGTGAGCGAGAATAAGCGGAGTCTCGGACGCGTGAAGCAGGATCATGGGCAACTTGTGGGGCGACGTGACACACGATGCACGCAAAGTGGGCAAGGTGTGGTCGGTTATGTAACTGCGGCAACTGTGGGCAGAGTGTGTCGGTTATGTAACCGCCGTAACTAACCCATGATTGGGAACAACCGTCTCACTGTAAAACGATCTCGGTTCACACGTACAACAAACACGTGCCAAACTCCACGATTTCAAAATCCTTCCTCTTCCCCCCCAGTCCCCAACCCTGCCCGGCCCGACCAGACAAATCCCATCCGGTGCTCCCTCCAATGGAGGACCCTCCTCCACCGTCCATCCCGTGAACTCCTTCAACGCCCGTCCGATCAATTCACACTCTCTCTCCTCCTCCAACCCTTCGGACATCCTCCAATGGAGAGGGAGGCTAACCCCCCTCCGCGTCCCCTCCTCTCCTCCTCCTCCTCCGCCACCTCCGCCGATTTCGTCCGCAACATCCATGCCGTCTTCAAGCGTCCCAGACCCCTCGGTACTCTCTCTCGCAAACCTCCCCCTCTCTCAATCTCACGCGCACAGAAAAAGTGGGTTTTTAGGGTTTGTTTTTGTGGTTTAGGTGTGATGCCATCGAACTTGCCCCGCGCGCGGCGGATTCTGGTCTCCCAGAAGGGACCGCCCGGAAAAACCGCCACCGGGGAGAGGAAGAGTGTTGCGGCGGTGGTCGCCGCCGCCGCCGCCACTGCCGAGGAGTCCTCCGTCACCATCCCCTCGGTTTCGGGCACCTTGACATTCGAGGAAGGGAGAGCGGTGGCTCTGGGTCACCGGAAGGGGTATGACGGAGATGGTGATGGGTTCGCTGTATCGAAGGTTGTGATGGATGGTTATGGTGGGCCGAAGAGAGTGCAGGTTCTGACGGGAGGAGATGCTGGCGGACGAGTCTTCACCTCTCGGGGTAATTTTTTTCTCTCTTTAATCTTTGTCTTTCAGGTAAAAAATGTCTACTTTTGGGACTTGTGCTGTTTATGTTTGTCTTGGAGTCTCTGAATCTTTGATTTATCTGCTACCAGTGTAAATTGGGTTTCTTTGTTATTTAGGAAATATAATAGGATAATTTGATTAGCATGATTTACTAATGAATCTTGTTTTAGGTGTGATTTTTTTTTCCCATTCTATTCTGAATTTATGTGAGTTGGTAATGTATATTGGCACACATGATATTCTTTGTATCTAGGTTGTGCTTTGTACCACTTTTTAAAATCGGATTTTTTACCCGATTCCAATTTGAGGAAGAACCGGGTTTTCACAGATTTTTGCCAAAAAAATAATAATCATGTTGAGGCTTTTTATAACTATCATTTCAAATCCACTTTTATCAAAAACCAAGCTTGTAGTCATGTGTGGCTCATGTTCCAAAAATCCGATTATGTGAAAGCAGAAAATTTTGCAGAATTCACCCCAAACCTTGGTATGTGACAGACTATCCTTCCTGCTTATATACGTCCATTTGAATATATTGAATATTTGATCTTAATGAATTGCATTTTGTTTCCAATCTTCGTTCTATCGTTCTGTCCCTTGTTCCCTGTCAAAATACATCGCCAGTGGGGGATGAGCGTGCAGATTATATCATGTATTATCATAAAGGACTGGACATCTATTATGTTGACAGAGGGTCAAAGCAGCTCGTACAACCATGCAAGGCCTGCGGCTATGAACTATGAAGACCTCAAGCAGCAAGATTTGGAACACATCAGATCATGTGGCTTGAATGACCAGCTTTTAGACAGAACAGAGCCGCACCACAATGAGCATTTCATGAATGTCCATCACATGACTCGGTCTTTGGCTTCTATTGCTTCATGTGCTACAACTATGTCTGTCAATTCAACTTCAGCCCCTAGGCTGACGTCCACAACTTACAGTCCCCGTTCTTGTAGAGAGAGTGGATTACACACTGAAATTGAAGAGTCTGATCTAGATCCCCAACCTGTCACCAGAGGAAACCGCATGCCGAATAGTTTGGCTTCACAAACTTCTGTATTGACCCAAGCATTAGAGGGCAAGGGTTCCCTCTCTAAGGAAAATGATGGTGTTGTAGAATTACCAAAGGATAATCATCTTGATGAGAGATCTCATAAAAGAGAATCTATTTTAAGTGATGTTAGAGATCCAGCTTTGTTGACAAAGAATTCATTATCAAATGTGAATTCAAAGCCACCCCCACCAAGCATAATGGAAAAGGCTCATCATAAAAAGCATAGTGACTCTGAGGCTTTCTATAAGGTTAATGGGAAGCTCTATCAGAAGCTCGGGAAAATAGGCAGCGGAGGAAGTAGTGAGGTTCATAAAGTCATTGCATCGGATTGCACCATCTATGCTCTAAAAAAGATCAAGCTCAAAGGTCGTGACTATCCTACAGCTTATGGGTTTTGTCAAGAGATTTTATATTTAAACAAGCTCAAGGGGAAGAACAGTATAATACAACTCATTGATTATGAGGTATGTGTGTTGTAATAAGATTTTATGCAGGCAATGGTGACATAGTGTAATAAGAGCCTTGAAGATGTTGTTTCTCTAATTCTTGAAATGTTGTTTATATATTTCACATAATTGCTGTCTCTGAAAAACGTCTTCCAAGGTTTAATAGTGTGTTTTTAAGCATCAATAGAAAATGATTTAGTTATCATGGTTTGTATTGAATCATTTTCTATATTCTGCATAATGACTACCATTATTGAATATATGAATCAAGAATGATCAGTAAATTTTTAAAAAGTTGCAACCATAAGATATTTTGTGGGTCATTGACAGCAATTTTTTGAAAGAAGTACTAAATTTCTGAAGCAATATGTAAGTCCATCTCTTAGGAGGCACGGTATTGGATTAGTCTTACATTTGTGCTGATAAAAACTGATATGATATTCCACTTTTATAAAGATTCCTTTTAAGAAAAATCTTGGACCTGGTTATGAGCATTATCTATATTAATTGTGTGCGCTGTTTACTATCTTCTTAGTCATCAGTCCTGAACACATATATATCTTTATTATCAATTATATATTTATATGTTTTCCAAGGCTTGCTGAAAGATGACGGCCTAATGCTTTTATTGTGACTTAGTTGTCCTCAAATAATGGTCAATGTCCAATACTTTCTTTTACTTACATAATATGTTCAGCACCAATATTGACAAAGTATGCCTCTTCTTTGTAGGTGACAGATAGAGCATTGCTTGAAGATGTAATGAATGGTTCAACTAAAAACATGGATGGAAGGATTAAGAATGATGCATATATCTATATGGTGCTCGAATATGGGGAAGTGGATCTTGCTCACATGGTGGCACAGAAATGGAAGGAAACTGATGGTTCAAACTTGAACATCGATGAGAATTGGCTTCGATTCTATTGGCAGGTCCTTTTATTTCACCTTTGCCTTGTTGTTAGGTCTACAAAACATGTGTAGGTTAGCGTTATTTTTTTAATTTTTTTCCTTAATACAGATGTGCATACATCATAGATAAGTATCTCAAAATGAAGAAATCAGCTTGGCTTGAATTAATGTAACATATATCAAATTTTTGCAGGTCTAAAAGAATGGAAATTCTATTCTTGCATTTGTTTATATATTCAATTCTTCAAAAGATGAAAATCAATATTACCCGGGATAAAATTGTTATTATTCATTATTAAATGTCGGCTGGTTCTTGGAGATCTATAGCTTGAGAGGCCCATATCTATTGTCAGTCCATTAAGTTGTTGTCCTAAGTGTCTTGCTGTCACTCAAATTTTACATTTGTCTTCATGTTTTCATTTATATTGTTGGAAATGAATTTATCTTAAGAGGCAAATAGGTTATATGCTATCTATAAACATGTCTGAATTCGGGAAAATTTTAGAAAATAACTTGACAGGAATAGCCTATAGAGTTAAAATATAGCTGCCTGGTGGTCCTGCCCACTAAACATGTACTTTTTATGTAAACCACTCAAAGCCTATCCAGTCATACTCCAATTCATTTCATTTATATGATACTTATTTAATTTTTCGGTTGAATCTAATATTTTATAGGGAAACCTTTTGCCATTGCATTCAACATCTTCTTGATCTCTCCTTGTGCTTCTATAGTGAAGCATTTCTTGCATTTATCATAATCTAATATGCTTCACCAATAACATTGTGGACTTGTGCGGCATTTAAAATTCTCACCGAGAAGGCTATGCGCGGAAAATGGTGTGTGGATTGATCTTTTAATATGATACATTATAATATGATCTTGTTATTACTCTTTGCCAATGAAAAGGCATTCTTCTTAAAATTAATAATAATAATTTAGTAATGGTCAAATATGGTATAGTAAGTACAATCAATTTGTATTCTTGACTGGAATATTATCTGCATGCCTCATAGTTTGTGCAGATTACTTCGAATTCTTCTCCAATATGCACAAAATAGAAAATGCTTGGTTCTTCCCCAGGAAAGCTCATGCAATTTCTATCTACAGCAAATGCTTCTAGCTGTGAATACAATACACGAGGAACGAATTGTTCATTCGGACTTGAAGCCTGCCAACTTCCTGCTTGTCAAAGGCTCATTAAAGCTGATAGATTTTGGCATCGCAAAAGCTATAATGAGTGACACAACTAACATTCAACGAGATTCTCAGGTTTCCATGAAACCTTTAATGAAACAGCAAAAATGAAAAAGGAATAAAAAAAGAGCTATTGTGTATTCACATTCCTATACATTCTTCTGTAGGTAGGCACACTTAATTACATGTCCCCCGAAGCTTTCATGTGGAATGAACATGATGCGAGCGTAAACACCATCAAATGCGGACGGCCATCTGATATCTGGTCCCTCGGTTGCATTCTTTACCAAATGGTGTATTGTAAGACACCTTTTTCAGATTACAAGACATTTTGGGCCAAGTTCAAGGTTATAACTGACAGAAACCACAAGATATCTTATGACCCACTTCCAAACATGTGGTTAATCGATCTTATGAAGAAATGTCTTGCATGGGATCGCAATGAAAGGTGGAAGATACCTCAGTTGCTTCAACATCCATTCTTGGCTCCTCCCATGCCTAAAGAGTTGCCCCCATGGGATGATTAACATCAATAATGGAAACCGGCAGGTAATTGTTCTCAATTCTATAAAGTGTCTACTGAATCTCTACTGTGATAACCTTTTTAAGCATTCCTCTTCTCTAATTATATTGTAAAAAGAAATCAATGTTGTATATTACATTTTCATCAACTGTGTCCATGTCATAATCTTCTCATCATCTTCAGTTGGGGAAGTGAGTCCCACAGTCGAGTGAGCCATGCAGTATTGTGTAGGAAATGAGTCCCACAGATTTTGAATTCGACTCAGCTGCCTATGATATTCATGTTGTTTTTTTCCCTTTCTTTCTCTAGTCAGTTTCTTTAGGCTGATAAAGATGAGAGTTTCAGTGGTGAATGTATTAGATTTCTTTCAAGCTGTTTTGACTAGGCTACTTCATTCCTGGGAGAAAAAAAAAAATCCATGGAGAACATTCATTCCCATAAAGCTAGATTATAAATGTATTTCATTAGATGAAATATATAAATTTTTAAAAAAATAAAAAAATGACCAAGCTGTAAATTTGACCGTAAATAAAATTACATCTAACTTTTACACACCAAGTGGAAGATATATTTTTGATAGAAAATAAATACGATTGTTTGTGTTGTGATGGAAATTGACGGAAAACAAAAACATTACTTCATTTTCTCTTACTCTCTCTCATGTGGGGAGTGAAAGATTTTCCCCTATCCTAATAAAACAAAAAAAAGAAGAAAGAGGAGATGAAGTAATTTTTCTTCTCTTTTGCTTTTCACAATCACCATTTCTCATTTTCTCGTCTTCCTACATGCACAGATACACCTTGGTAACAAAAGATAAACAGAGGCATGGAAAGCAAATAATGCTGTAACAGATGATGCATGATCAAGAGCAGTGTGCAAACAGGTGATGCATGAGAGGGGGAGAGAGGGATGCATTGCTGATCAAACATGTTCCTCCCTTTGAATCTTCATGGTTGTTCAGGAGGATCTTTGCAGAGCCACGTCGGCATGCGGACCACCTCCCTGAGTTCGATCTCCCACCACTCGAGGCATGTATATGGAGGTGGACAGAATGCCAAAATGGCTTTGCAACGATGCCCCTTGACAAACCAACTGAAGACATTCTCTCACAATGAAGAAACTATGTATTGACTTGGTGAGTGAAGAAGAGTGAATCATGTTGTGTGGGTGGTGGTGTGTGCATGAGCATTGGCTTGCTTTTTATGAGGTTTCATGTAGAGAGAATGTTTTGAGCAGTCTTAGACCACGCGCGTCATGACTTTTTTTAAGGGGGGACCTTTTCACTGGTTCCCCCTTTATTGACTTCACCACCACTGCCATTGGCTTTTAATTTGTCCCCCACTCACTCTCAAATAGTGTCTTTTTTTATACCAAGAACTTGTACACGTAAAAGCACAGTAGCATGTGTTGACATTTCAGATGACCTGTTCTCTTTTTAGATGTTTAGTTGGGTAGCGGAATGTGGAAAGTTCAAAATCTGTTTATTTGTAAAGAATAATAGGATGCATGGAGGAAATATTGTATTTTAGGTCTTTTTTAAAATTGTGTTATTTCATCTAATCTATTTTATTGGTATTAGAGGAAATATATGTCAAATCATTTCTTTTATCGTTTATAATTTATTGTACACATCTTAATTAATTTTTATACAATATTTGTTCATGGTCATACAAATGATAAAAAATTTATTATTATATTTTTTAATAAGAATGGTTAAAAAATACAATTAAACATAAAATGATTTTTTTTTTGATAATTTTTTTAAAAATCTATATTAGGATAGTTATTTATTTTGAAATAATTTATACATCGTTACCCAAATGTGTGGCTTATTGTCATTATTCTATTTTTGTTTTTTAGTCTACTTTTATAAAAATCATATTCAGCGTAAACATATTTCTTTCAAACCCCGTTTTTAAATGATGTCTTACACCACTCGTGTTGAACTTTTTCTCTTTTATTTAAATAATACAGTTGTATGTTTATGAAAGTGAAGTTTTATCACAGGTACTTGTCCATGTGTAGGTTTGCTTATTTGCTATGGATGCCATGTTTCTGTATATTTATTTATTTTTGAAACAAATGCATTCAAATCATGGAAGACTGTGACTAAAGGCTAATAAGTTCTTTTTTGAAGGTGGGCAGTTGGGTAATAATTATATGAAGCATTGACATTCTACACAACCCAGCTCACTCATTTGACTGATTTTCATCTCCAGTGATGGTGATGAAAGAAGCAAGTGCGCTGTGAAGAAAAGTAGACTTTGAAATTTGGCTAGGGAGTATGAGACATCAATAAATAATAGGGATGTCTAAAGAAGCAATGATGAAAAAGTTCATAGCCTCTTGTGAAGAATGGCAAAGCTGAAATCAGTGAGAAAGGCCAGCTCTAGTGGGGCCGAAAACAAATTTTTTTTATTAGTCAGTCAGTGACAATATGCTTTAGAAAAATTTACATTAATGGTAATTAAAATTAAATCTTAATTAACCCTGTTACCTTACTAATTGTGTGTCCACGTCAATGTGCCTTCATCATGGTCACGTGTCTGGTAAATTGTGACTTATTCCAAATCCTTGAAGATTTCTATTGATGTCTCAACTTTACCTTGTAGAAAAACTTTATAGAAAGTTTAGGATTTTTTCATCCGGCCATTTGCATAGCCGATTCGTCGGATTCATAGATGACGATTGCCTATTCATTCTACTTTGAATAAGTTACACCACGCGTTTGTGAGTTCTAAATGCTTGGATTTACATTAACTTTATTTTTTACTTGAACCACATGAGACTTCATTTTTCTCAAACCGATCGGTTCATAATGCTTTAATCGTGTCGCATTGTTTCATCTTAGGGTCAATAAGACCTTTGGGTGTCCAATGACCACTGTGAACACCCCCAATTTTTTTTTTCAACAATCACAGCTAGGTATGCATGTGTTTCCTCTATGCATTCAGGGACTAATATTCCTCATCAATTTTTTCTTTCAACCATGCTCGGATGCACATTGCTAATGCATCCACTTCCTCTTAACTATCATTGATTATCTTTTTTAGTTGTGATATTCTTGTCATCATTCTTCTTTTTCTTATTATTTTTCTTATTTTGTTCTTTTTTACCTTACTAAAATGGTAGCAGACGCTATCTCTGGATTTTGATTTACTTTTGTATCTATTCATTTTTCTTTGATGCTCGACTCTTCCTTTTCCCTTGTTTTTTTTCTCCATATTTTTTTTATTAAACAAGCTATTAATAAATGTACTTACGAATAATACACCGTTCGGAGCAGAATAATTGAATTTGACAACCCTTGTCTCTCAATTGTTTGGTAAAGATCCTGATAGTTGTAGGGCTTGCAACTCGTCATCTAGTGTCATTTTCATGGTTCATCAAACTTATTCAAATGTATGCTATATTACCATATTATTTTGAATTTTAAGTTCATGAGTTTCCTTATTACAATGTCTTGTTCTGTCCAGTCTTCTTCTCATATAAAGTCTCCAACTTTTCCCATAATGGGTGTGCATTTGTCTCTAGCATCAACCCACTAGTGTTATTGGCTACACAATTTTTGTTCAACTTGGTCCAGTCTTCTTTTGACATTCTGTTTCACATCTCTTTATAAAAAAAAGATGTTCTCCATCTTGGACGTTCAAATCAACTAATGGGAATTATTCAATTCAATTCAATCATATTTTTGATGATATTCTTCATTGTAATATTCTTCATTGTAGTTCACATAGAACAATCATCATCATAATTCACACACAACAATCAAAGGGCTCTCATTAACACTTGTATACTCTTGTTAGTCATATACCTCCAGAGTGACCCTTAAAAATTCGAGTGCTGATATATTCAGTCTATTTTATAACCTCGTCTACAGCTTATGCAGTCTCCCCCCCTTGCCGTCTATATGTTACAATAACACGTATAATGTAATGTATGAAAATTAAATTTTTATATTTTTAGTGTATCTCAGTGTATAATTTTTTTTTAATAACTGTATGTATCTCAGTGTATAAACATATAAAAAATGTTAGACTCGATCGTTTTTACCAACCAAAACTCAGATCATACATGATACATGTTTTTATTTTTAAAAAAATAATAAACATCGTCTAATGATGAATAAACTTTGATAAAAATTTGTATATCGCTCAATTTTAAATTAAATAAATTAATTTTTAATAAATGTAATAAAATATTTAATAAAATTTATACATCGTTTAATAAAATATATGTTTCACTTAATTAAAAAAAAAAGTACATAAGAATGTATATTATTTCGCATTGAGTGGGCCGCTAAACGACAACCAGTGGGCCGTTTGACGATGGCCCATTAAATGAGAAAAAGTCGGTAAAAGCTCGCGCCATACATGCCGGCAACGTGTCACTCAAATAACTGCTCGAACCAACCTATAAAATCCCCAATACCTTCGCAAATCAAACACTCTTTTCATTTATAGTGTTTTAATGTATAATTAACACTAACTCACTCAAAAAAAGCGAACGATCATCAATAAAAATCACCATTTTTAATCGACTAAACCCCTTTATTTAATTTAATATTATTTTTTTTTTTAATATAAAAACCATCCAAAGCGAAGCGAATCAAATGCCGCCTCTCAAGAGACTCAACGCCTCTCTCATGGCGTCCTCTCTCTTCGTCCCCGGCCACCACCACCTCCTCCTCACCCGAAACCCTAACCCTAGAAACCTCCTCCCCCTGAGTCCCCGTCGCCCCTTCCGCCTCTGGGCCCGGACTCCGTCGGAGACAGGCGACCTTCCGGCGGTCCCCGAGAGGAAGTCCCTCGCCGTGGCGACGGGGGAGGTCTTCCTCGGCCTCGCGTCGTTTCTTCTGAGGGACAGGGGAGCATCGCCGTCCGATCGGATCCTGATGGCGCCTCCGCCGTCGGATCTAGGTAGTCCGGGGTCGGCGGTGGTGGAGGACCCGGTGGAGCCGGGGGTGGTGTGGGAGCAGGCGCCGGAGGACGTGGAGGCGGAGAAGGAGCGGGGGGCGGTCACGAGTCCGGGGTTCAGCTTCTCCGCGGCAGGTCTTCTCTTCCCTTATCACCTCGGTGTCGCTCGGTTTCTGCTCGAGAAGGGCTATATTAAGGTCTCAATCATGAAATACTGTTGTTTTCCCCCTTTTAATTTGCTTCAGTAGATCGTGTTTTCGTTTGATTTGTGTTTGGGAGCCGTAATTGATTCGCAGTTATAGGAAACGACGCCGTTGGCCGGATCATCGGCTGGTGCAGTAGTTTCCGCTGTAATTGCGTCCGGGAGCAGCATGGATGACGCATTAAAGGCTACCAAGGTTTTGGCCGAGAATTGCCGGCTTAACGGCACCGCATTTAGGCTTGGGGTATAATTAATTTCACAGTTCTCTTTCTGTATATGTTAATCTGTACTAACTGTCAGGCCATGCTTTAATTTTGAAATTGATTCATGAGATATTAGATAATATGGGAATAGGAGGTTGTTTGAAGCCGGCTTAACGGCACCGCATTTAGGCTTGGGGTATAATTAATTTCACAGTTTTCTTTCTGTATATGTTAATCTGTACTAACTGTCAGGCCATGCTTTAATTTTGAAATTGATTCATGAGATATTAGATAATATAGGAGTAGGAGGTTGTTTGAATTTCGGGTCCCAACTAGTTGAACATTGAATATATCCTAGTAGATCATGCTCTTCTTCCCTTTAATGCACTTATCAATTGAGAAAGCCAGGCTTTGAGTGTTAGCTTGTCCCTATGATAATATATGTTGTCTTGTTGTTTCAGTCTACCAATTATATTGACAAGAAGGATGGGTAAACGGGATACTAAATTCCAATAGATTATCAAGTAGTTAGTGGTAGCATATCATTTGAAGATTGTATGAGAATGCTCCCAACTAATTACATCAAAACACCTAAACTTCTGTAATTGGACATTATACATGTGTCTTAACTTCTCTTAAGAAAAGAACATAATACTTGCGTTGATATCAGAACCATACACAGGATGCTCGGTATAAGGATTTGGGCTCATTTTGTATTAATTTAAATTGTCCATGACAACCAGGTTCAGTTAATTAATTAATGTTTCATCATCTTTCAGTTTGCTCATGCTGATATGTGGTTGTGTTGGCACAACCCAAAACTCATGTGGATTGTGGACTACCTAACTTTATGCATTTGCCTTAATTATATACATTTATATATATTATAAAAAAAGAAATTTTTAGCAATTACTACATCTGAAAAAATCATAATCAATGTGGTTGCAAGACAGAAATTCATGTTAAGATATTGCATGTGCTGCTATGAGGGTGTGGTTTCAGCCAGATTTGTTCTACCTTCCACTATCAACAGCTGTCCTGCATAAGTATACTCAGCTAGCTAGTGGAAAATGCTTCTGGAGTTTTGAGAAGCTTCAAAATGCCATTGTTGTTGACTTTTGTCTGTTTTCCTACATCTTTTGACTTGCATGTGGATTGTATTGTCTTGTTCAATGACAATGTTGTGGTAGTGGAAGAATTCAACAAATCTTCCTGACTCTCTATGTTCAATGCGAATATCTTTTTATGGTCCATGTCTTTAATTCTATTACTCTATCTTTGAAATCATTATCATATTCTGTCATATGAAACTAATTGTCTTATGTTTTTTTCTTATTTTTTTCTTTCTTTTGGATCACTTGAGTAGTACTTGCCTAGTTTGATGAAATATCTGAAAGTACGGCTGCGATCTCTTTCCATGTCTTTCATCAGTACCACTGATTTAACAATTTATTTAATCTTCTTGTCTATCTCTGATTTTCATTGCTTTCTATTATAATAACTTTTATAATAACTTGTTTCCAAAGGAAAGCTGTTGTGCACTTGCATTGTGCAAATGATAATCACATAGAAAAAATGAAAGATTAATTTTTTCCATTTTTTCTGTCGTATTTTCTGATGATCAATTACTTTACATAAATTGTACAAATAAAACATCACTACTTATTGATATCATTTGTGAATCTCTACTGTGGTAGTTGTCTTATCTGTGCTCATGCTTCTAGGTTGTTCTCAGAGATGTTCTTGACAAGTTCTTGCCAGATGATGTTCATACTAGGTGCAATGGGAGGGTTCGTGGTAACTCGCATTTTTCCTTTCATCGTGTTTTATTGTTAATAATAACTTCTCTTACTATTTATCATTAGTTGAAGTGCATGTTTTGAGATCTAATTTCATTGCAATAACCCAATTGTGACCTATTATAACTGTTCTTCTCCAATTAAATAAAAATTGCTAAGGAGCATTGTGTGCGTGTGTGTTTTCTTTTCTTTTCATTCTCCCTCTTTCTTTTTAGAGAGGGAGAATGAATGGTTAAATTCCCTTATCTATTGAGCAACAAGTATCAGTAAAAAAGAAGTCCTAGAATGAATATCACACTTGAGCAAGCAATTCTGTAATACTATATTTGGAATGCCTGCAGTTGCTATTACTCAAGTATTTTGGAGGCCTAGGGGCGTATTAGTGGATCAATTTGACTCCAAGGAGGATTTGATAAATGCGGTGTTTACCTCCTCATTCATTCCAGGGTATGTAAATGAACTAAATGCTGACTTTTGCTCTTTCTATTGGTCCCTTTTTAAATTACCGAATTAGAATAAACACTTACCTGAAGATTAATAATCCAGATATCTTGCCCCGCGACCTGCAACTATTTTCCGAAATCGACTTTGCATTGACGGAGGGCTGACATTATTTATGCCACCAACATCTGCGTCAAATACGGTATTTTTTTTTTATTATGTCTTCTGTTGCATGTTTAGAGGGCATTTGCTGTCTCCTTTCTTCTTCTAAACTGAGGACCTGAGGTGATTACATGTGTTAAGAAGTTTGATCAAACAATATATGGCGTTACCTAAATTTCATCCTCGCAGCCATGAACAACATTAAAATGTCGTGGCAAAAAATAAATGGATTTAAATCAAATGATTATGTTTTGAATGGTGACTTTGATGGTCCTTTGGTTTCAACTTGAGTTGCATATAATTGATTGGCCATGCATCTTGCATTGCAGGTCCGTGTCTGTGCTTTTCCAGCCAATCGACTAGGATTGAAAGGGATTGGCATCAGCCCAGACTGTAATCCAGATGATCGTGCTGGCCCACGCCAGGTTCTTTTGAAAACTAGAACCTGTATCAGATCCTTTGATTCATACCAGTTTTTTTAAGTACTTACTGAAAGTATATTATTAACATTTCCAGCTTTTGAACTGGGCACTGGAACCAGCAGAAGATTACGTCCTCGACAAATTATATGAGCTTGGATATCTTGATGCAGCTGTTTGGGCAGAGCAGAATCCACTGGAGGAAATAGTGAAAACCACTGACGTGAATAACAGTTAATAATGAAAATTCTGTCTTCAGACACTTTTGGACGGGATGATCACTGATCGATTGTAGATAAACAAGCAGAAGACTCATTGATGGAGTCACAGCATGACAGATGGTTAGTTATCTTGGATTGAGAAAGTTAGTGACCTGCAATTATTGAGAAGCAGGTTGGTAGATGTACTCCTCAGGGGTCAAGAAAAATCACTTATAAGAAAAGAAAGGAAAAAAAAATCATAGTTATATAAGAGGACTGGAAGATTCACAAGGCATGTGTTTATCAAGCAAGTATATGTACTAAAAAAAATTATATCAATTGCAGTGAAGATAAGAGGACTGGAAGATAGATTCTGTAATGGTTACCATTGTTACCATTGGAAAGAAATTCGTTGCTTCTTGTCTCGGTTTCTGGATGTCTTAGTTTGTTCAATTTAGAGGTGTTGGTCAGGAAAATGTTATGTACATTATTTTTTTCTCATATTTTTTTTTATTTTTTAAAAATAGTGTCTCTTTTAAGAGGAACGTGAAGTATGTGTTTATATTAAAAAATAAATATATATTCTAATGAATTTTATGAATCTACATTTATTAAAAATGTGAATTTTTTTTAACTTATATGCCTTGTTTATGTGGGTGTTGGGTGTGATATTGTCGAGATATATGAGATTGGAATTGAAATTGAAAATAACAAGGCTCTTTTTTAAAATGTCCATGTTGTCTCTTATCACAAAAGTCTTAATAATGCTTAGAAGAGATGAAACTATTTAAATTTTATTAAAATCGTGGAAGTAGTAAAAAGAAGCAAAGAACCCTCCATGCATTGTCAATCTCTGATGTTCCCAATTTTACTAAATAGAATTCAAAAGAGAGAAAAAAAGGTGAGTCACTCACACCTTACAGTAGATTGACAAGTTCAGAGCAAAGTGTTTACATAATGAACCAGATAAAATAAGAAATATTTTGGAAGGCTATGAATAAACCCAGAACTTATTCAACATGTTTGTTGTTAATATACATCACATAGTGACATTTGTATAAAGATCTGTTTCTCCCCACCCGTTTCACATTGCATGTTCACAGAAGCCATGAATCACCTCAAATGGTGAAAGCTGCAGAAGTTTTTCATGCATGACCACCTAAGGTCACTGGCGATTGGCCAGAACAAAAACTGTGATGCTCGTTTACGCCTCAGCTCGGGACTCGATAAGACCGATCCACCATTTTCAGTATAAAGAGGTTTCCTCTATCTCCTCTAGATATCCTGCATTTTGGATCACACATAATGAGTCTCATAATGAGAAGAATGTAAACATTGTTGATATTGCAAGGTTCCTAGGTTAACTATGCCAAGGTATGACCCTCTGTAACCTGTATCATTATTGTTGGTGCTTGTCTGCCTGCATGCATGTGTGATGAGGCTGGATATGTGTTCTTTTTATTATTATCAATCCATTCAAAAATTAATATTTATATCTGTGACAGGTATTCAAATTGTACCGTATCTGCTTACCGTATCTCTTCATCTAGATAGGTAATTTCCAACTCCCCACGAGCCCTTCCTGGAGCCTTAATGGGTATCTGTCCAGAATTAAATTGGAAAAACAATTACTGACATCTGCTAAATGAGTTTACCAGAGAGCTAATGTGGAGGCACA
Organism: Acorus gramineus; assembly: GCA_030737835.1. NCBI lineage: Eukaryota > Viridiplantae > Streptophyta > Magnoliopsida > Acorales > Acoraceae > Acorus > Acorus gramineus. The sequence continues at coordinate 8,387,765 of CM060855.1, read as the reverse complement.
ATCTGAAACAAGACCGGTCGCCTTAGCATGGAAAAAGTTAATACTTTCAACTACAAAATTCATTGCACACAAATTGGCTAACATGAATGATTGCCATTGGTATACATAGTTAACCAACAGTATAATGTGGGTCAGGAGTGGACGCCGTCAGTTCCAGTCCATGACTCATTTGTTCTGTATCCTATTATTGTGGAACCTCCAACTTTATTTAAACAAGACGCGGGCATATTTATCTTAGCTACTTCGCTTCAACATCCTATTCTTGGAGATGGGATTTAGTTAGTGTTGGATCGCTATGTTATAGCTACTCCCTAATGAGGGGCCGACAGGTATTTAAAATTGACACAGATTGTGTCAACCCTTCATTGGGACCAAGCAAACAAAACTGATGAGATTCAACAGTGACCGGATTCTATCACCTATTCTAGGGATAATAGAAACTTTACTGGTTTTTAGTATTTATATATGATCATTATATTCCATGCTCTTCTTTTGCTTCCACACTGGAGATTTTGTAGATTTTCTTCCTTGGGATTTACAACCATTCAATTTTACCCTAAGTTTCCTCAAATCATAAACTCTGTCATCTCTTTATCAGTTTAATGCAATTCTAAGGAAAAAAATGAAATGAGCCAAGTCTGTTGCCTGGTCTAGGGAAAGTAATATGTTTTATGTCCTATCGAAAGAGGCACCTATTGCTTAAAGTATAGGCTAGTTTGGAGCCACTCGTTTATAAATCACATGCAGTAACAAAAAGTGTGATGTTGAGATGGTTGGTCATGTACATCTAACAAAAGATAATTACAAACAGAGGCATCAAAGGAAGCTCAAGCATAATGGAAGTGAAGGAAAAAAGAAAACACACCATAACAGAATTATTTGTTTAGCTATTGCATGGAACTTATTATAACTCGAACAATGAAAGCACATGTGAGAAACTCCACAAAAAAAAAAAAAAAAATCTTTACTTATTAACGAACAACACTATCTCACACCGTTAAGTCTGTAGTAAAAAAAAAGTAGAAACAAGCATGATTTATCAGTGATCCACTGTTACCATCACAAAGATAGCCAATTTCACTCACCAGACCAGCAATTTTGAAAGTGTCGAATTTTACAGCCACCCTTCTTGAACTGAGAGGTACTAGGTCAGCAGTTACCTGAGAAAGATACAATTAATTAGTGGGCCAGCTTTAACAGTGTAACAGCAAACTGGATTCTTTTGGAAAAGAGAATATGAGCTCTCATTGCAAATGGACTTGTATACTGAAGTAAAGTATGGTTTTGAGTTGTACGAGTCTGTCAAGTTTGATTTTCCAGAGCAATTCATAACTGGATTCGGCTAAAACAATATTCCTTACTAAAAAGAAATTGGGAACATTTTAGTCTTGGCACACAAATAAGGCCTTTTTCTTCCCCTCCCTTCCCTCCATATGTACATTTTCCATATCAAAGTATCGCACACCATGCATCATAATCATCATCATTTCATGGAACTTGAAGTAGAAACTAGAAAATATGTCAACTGGCGTCCAGTTCTAACAGGAAAGCTGATTGTTAGGTAACAGCCAGCTCCAACAGATAGATTAAAAATCATCCTTCAAGGTTACTACTTACTAGTGAGCACACACCATCAGAAGTTGATGTTAGTTCGTCATGGTATTCTAAACTGGTTGATTGATCCAATTCAAGAATTGCACATGCAAATATCAGGCAACACTATCTGCGGATAGTGAGATAACAAGATCACCTGGTTGAAGTATGGCCAAGTTTCCATATTCTGGGCCCTCAATGTGTCTGCATTTATTGACTGGTAAATCTTTCCATTCGGTCGCAGAAACTTTGGCCTCTGCAACATCACAGCTCTTTGTAAATATAACATCTTATATAAATATACCTCTCTTTTTCTGCTTCAACAAACAAGCTGTTGTAGTAGTCACAAGATAACAGAAGTAGTCCATACATAAAGACAGACTCCTATTAGAAGGAAATGCATCATAAACACAAAATCACCATGTTCTTATAAGTGAAATTTTAGGAGTGTTCGCTATTGAAAGAAGAAAAAAAATGTGAGCGCGTAATCATCACACACAACCAGATTTTATTCAGCAGCAACAATCATCAAAGTAAACTGAAACAACAACTAATCAAAGCAACATAAAATTTTTAAAGTTGACACAGAAAGTTTATATGGCACAAACTGCAATACTGAAAGCTCTGCGAATCACAGTCACAAAGCTCATGTACGTCAGTTATTCCACGATGGTTCCATTCAGTACGATAACTGTAAAACCACATAGATAATTAAACTAATTTCTAGATGTATTTTAGTCATTCGTATAAGAGCTACACGCAAAACTTTTATGTTTAGGGTGAAAAATGGCGACAACAATCATGATTTGTTTTTAAACCATTCAATCTAAATGGATACCTGGATTTTGAAAAGTTCAACGAACAGACCAATGGGTTTTTCGAATACTGAGGAAGAACGTTGTTATACTCGGTCTTTTTACGGTCCCAAATGCAATCCTGTATTTCGTTAGCCCCTCCACTCACTGTAACGATATATATAACGCATTGAATTTTTTTACATTTTCTATGAATAATATCATACAATTCGTTAAGAGTGTATGTTTCATTTTTTATAATAATACATATCTCATTAGATAAGCTATATAATGTTTATAAAAATGAAAACATGGTCGATCTGTATTTTGAACTATAAAATGGATTGAGTATAACATTTTTCATTAAACACTTTGTGACTATCCAATAAATTTTTTTTTACAAGGCTATCCAACCTGGGGTTGCAGAATCGATCTCGAAGTGGTATACAAAAGCTCCCATTTCCCATTCAACAATTCGGACTTGAGAGGCTCTTTCACTGCGTTAATCCCCTCCAATTCCCTAGCAATCTAAAACCCAAACAATGTCATACACACACACCCACAAAAAAAACAAAAAAAAAACCATGTTAAGTTGGACCAAACAGAGATGGGTTAGGACCTGATCGACGCGTTCTTGGTCCTCCGGCGAGGCGTCGGCGCCGCGATCGAGAGGGGCGATTGCGTCGAGAAGCTCCCGCTTGAGTTCGTCTTTGCTTTTGGTCTTCTTGTTCAAGAAGGAAGGGAAGAAGGAAACGCTGGTCCTCCACTTGGTTGAGATGTGGGGAGCTGTAATTGAAGGGAAGGTGGTGGTTGTGGTGGGTGGTGGTTGGTTGGAGAGAGAGAGAGAAGTGGGAGTTGTGGGGAGGGAGTGGTTGGTCCTGGTGAATTTGTGGGAATCACAGGTTATGTTGAGGGAGAAAGCAAGAGCCATTTTGGGTGGTGGTGGTGGTTGATGGTGGTGGCGGGAAGCGGTTGTGTGAGCAACAATTGATATGAGAACCCACTTAAATTATTTTTTAAAATTTTTTGAATTTTTTTTTTTTTGAATTTTTAAGATAGAAAGTGAGTGGCTTGAGAGTGGAGAGGTCACCGACCCATCTTATTCGGGTCGGATCGAGTGAACACTGAAAAATGGATCGTGTTTTAATTTTAGGTCTCTTTTTACCGTTTTTTTTTTTTTTTAATAGTTGCACCCCCTCTGTATGAATTTTTAAAAATAAGATCCATTATGGATAATTTACACCACCTAATAAAAAAAAACCCACATCATTCCTTCACACCATCAATGTTTAGAAGAGAATGCCAAATACCACGCATATCTAAAAGATGAACGAAACCGGAGCAAGGACCACACAACCCCAGGGACCGGCCACGAGCTCGGAGGAGAGAATGTCATCCAAGGGGAGTACTTTGGGGATGAGGTGGTTTTTCAAGTCCAATCTTATTTGGTGAAGAAGATGTTTGGGGAAGGAGAAGATCATTGGTGAAAATATGCCCTAGATTCTAGAGGGGGAACAAATAAAATAAAATAAGCTCTTATATATGTAGGGGGTGCAAATGAAATGATTGAAAAGGGCGACTGTTACACCCAAATCTATTTACAACCCTAATTTCAGTCCTATATGCGTCGATAGATTTCTATTGACGCATATGCTCATGTTAATAAGACACATGCTTTGAAAGAATTTTTTTATATTTTTTATAAATGCATTCATGCAATTCATTGGAGTATATGCTTCATTTTTTTATAAAAGCATGTACCTCATTAGATAAAGTATACTATTTTTAGGGTTTGAATTTTTAAATTTTATTAGGGTTTAGGATTTTGAGAATTTTTGTAAATATGTGCATAAACAATGGAATTGCACATTCTTTTTATATATACATTAATTTTTATTATTAGAATATGTTAATTAAGATTTTGTAGGGGAGATGAATAGGTGGGAGAGAGGTTTTGGTATGAGAGGGGCTTGGTCATTTGTTTACATATGATATTAATATATTAGGTTCTTACACATTAAATTATTAAAATATGAGGAATTTATTTGCAAGAGGGGCTTACTTATAATTTAGAGGGGTTCAAATTGAATCACCCAATCACTATGAAACCAAACTATTATTCTAGAATTACCTTCACCCCCTCATTAAAACTATTGGGCTCTTGGCCTCTTGGTCCAACCTTAGAACACAAAAGTCGGATAACACTTTTTTTTGCCTTATATCTCAAAAAATAAGGGAAAATTAATTATTTTTATTTCAAGTAAGTTCCCTCAATGTTTTTTAGTATATTAAAACATCTATACGTCAGTTGTTATATTTTTCCAGATCCTTCTATTCAACATTGTCCGTGTGTGCATGTTTTTTAACAATGTATAGCAAATGGATAACATCATATGGGATTTAACATTATATAAGTCTTTTAACTGTCATGTGGATATTCTGCCAAGATCCACAACTTTTGTTAATATGAGACATAATTCCAAAGTCCAAGTTCACTAAAAAAAAAAAAATCCAAAGTCTAAGAAGTAAGAACCACAACGACTCTGTTTGTTATCAAATGCAGTCCAAAGTGATTCCACTGATGAGTTTGTTACCAATAGTTCACTGAAATGTTTTTATCCTTGGCATGGTGATCAATATACTTTTATAATGGATATACATTCAACAACTTTTGATTTTGATATTCTCAGATCTTTTAAATCACAATCCTGAGATTGCCAAAAATCCCTATTTGGTTGCATTCAACGCATGATTTTAGATGAACATGTAATGAAATACTAGGTGTGTATGCTCAATTTCAAAAATTGGTTGTTAGGTAAATCTTCATGGTTGTTATGTAAGGATATTGCAAGTCACCAAATCTTCATGGATGTATTACACACTATTTGGAAACTAATTTTCAGTACATGATCAAATCAACTTCACTGAGTAAACAAAAATTATGCTATTTGTCACACATATGTATAATTTCCAACTCAGTTATCACCCATTAGATCCTATTTTTATTTCTCGGTATGAACATAAATTGCATAGACCTCTATTTCTCTGTAACATGGTTACACAATGCAAACTAAACCATACAAAACAACACCTGAGAACAGCTGATAAAGAGCTATCAAGCTGGATGCAGAACTGTGTCTGGGCAGCTGTGGATACTCATCTGGGGGTGGCATCACACATTCATCTCCATTGAACATAATGCTTCTCGGGAATCCGTACCCACCACGAAACGTAAAATCTTCCCCTTTAGGCAACACCATCTCCGTCTGCACGTTGCCATTCTCCCCGTACTGCAACAGCATGTCGTTGTAGTATCGAACCCCCCAAAACATCACTGTGTCACCGTTACCTCTATATGCAGCGAGTGCAGCAGATTTGAAGCTGAAAAGCTTAGTAATGTTGGTGAGGTCTGGATGCTGAACCACCAAGGTCCAATCACTGTAGTTCCTGAACACATTGAAGTTCATGATGGTGATCTTAACCCTCCAGTATCCTCTGTAGCTCTGCTTCAGATGCCAATGCACCTTGATTGGGCACATGTGTGACGTGCACTTCACGATGGGTGATTTCATTCGGTCTTCTTCATTTGGCATGCGCAGATATGAGGGTTGTTCATCAGACCTACAAAACAAGGTGTGTTAAGCTCACTTATTGTTATGGACCATTGTTTTGTTAATGATGTATACATGGAGAATTACCCGAGGCATCGTTTACTGATGGAAGGATCTGACTCGCAAGCGCAGCTGCAGAGGGGGCAGGGGACAATGGTGTCGTTGTAGAAGGAAGAGAGGGAGACGCAACAAACTGGTGTCAGTGATGCTCTGTATTGTGAGTAGGTACATTTGATGGTGTATGTTACTGCAAATCAAAAGATGTTTGGGCTCTGAATACTTGTGCCAAATCAAGTAAGTGTAACTATCCTCATATAAAATGAAATCTCAAATGATTATTTGTGTCCACAAATATAGTTGATACCCATGAAATGCGAAATTATCATAAAACCTTGCATGGTTTAAAATTAGGCGCACTCTCAAGCTCATTGCACATGATACAATATAAAGAGTAAGCGGCTCCTAATGATGGCAAATTATCACATTTTTCAAATCCTAGGTTGGATACAGGTTGGGTATAGATATAATTGAAAAAAATGTGTTATTTTAAGCGATTAGAACTTTGCAATGGTTAATGTTATATGCACAAAAGAAATAAGAAATATGAAAAATGAAGAACACTGTTAGCGAGAAAACAAATAAATAAAACTATAAAATCGATAGATTTTAGGGTTAAAGACATTTACATCCCTATAAATATTGATAATCCCATATATGTCCCTGTCAATGTTAGGGCACACACATACAAGTTCCTAAGAACTCATAAAAACCAATTTATCATCCTTGGGGGGATTTTCATCCAAATTAACGAATACTTGTGTAGGCATTATAATTCCTATAAATAATCATAAATACAAATTAATCCATGCAAAAGACCAAATTACTTTGATAGAACTTTTATATTTCTTCAACATTGTTTGGAGAGGTTGAAAAATTAAAGATAATTTAGTCATTTCATGGTACAAGTTAGAGTTAAATAAGATAATTTGAATTGTGATTTGATGTATATGGGTTTTTGTGAGTTTTCAAAGATTTATACGTCTGCCCCAACTTTGATAGGGATTTATATAGGATTATCCATGTTTACAAGGACCTAGATGTCTTTCACCCTAGATTGTAAGTTTAAAATAAATATATCACACATTAAACAATATAACCTAACTAACACTATAAAATTGATAGATATATTTTTTTTAGATGCGAAATAGATTTTAAGTTAAAAATAAAAATGTCAGACATTAAACAATTAAAACTTAACTTGGAACATTCGATAATCTCACTACTTGGAACATTCGATAATCTCACTCACTACTTGGTCCCCATTATAAAACATAGAGTTTTTAAGTTTGCAGAAAGTTGAGTTTCCTAAACCTGTTTCTAAATAGTAAAAAAGTACGAAAGCTAGCTTTTCATAATCTATGGTGACAACTTTTTACCAACTCAATTTTAAACACAGCTTTTGAAGAAAAACCAACTCTCAAACCTGTTTTTAAAACGGGACATAATGTTTTAAAAGTTATGTTCAGGTAACCCAAATCCCCCCAAAATCCAACTTAAATTCAAAGATAGGGTTGTTCGGAGCGAGAGACTACTCACAGAGTGCTTGCGTCCACCTGCGGCCATCTTTTTGCGGGAACTTGGTCGACCCAACCTTCCCCGCACCCCCGCACGAGTACCCGGGCAAACCCAGCATGTAATCATCCGGCATATCAACAAAAGCCCCACCATCATCACCACTATCATCACCGATCACCGCATTCCCGACGGCCAAATGAAACGACGCGACGGACATGGTCGGGTCCTGGTTGAACGTGGTGAGGACTCCGGCCTTGCAACAGTTGCTGGTCTGCATGTTGTAGGGGGCGCCCGGGAGCAGGTCGATGATGACGGGTCTGTGAGCGCACGAGTGGGGCAGCGGCTGCGACTTGATCCGCGAACAGTCGCCTTGATGGGTCGCCTCCGCGCCTGTCATGGCCCATATGACTTCTTTTCCTTTCCATGTCCAGCTCAACCTCCAACCGGGTGGGCTCTGCACCACCCTGTACGCCTGGTGGTTGAAGATCGATACCATCGCCTGCCCATGATTTTTTATTTTTATTATTATTATTATAACTACATGAAGCTTTCATTTTTAGAAGAATATACGTGAAACAAGATAGAATAGAATTGAATAAGCTCAAAGGCAAGATAGAGGTATAAGCTATTTTATGATTTATATTTATTCCAGTAATTGTTGACTTTATCAATGAAATATGTGATTTTCTGTTTAGTTGTCTTTTCAGATATTTTTGTTGGGAAACATAATAATAAAAGTTGGATTGTTTGGTTGATGAAGAATAACATATGAATAAAGTATAGAAAGTTGATTTGACATATGGGCTCCATTGATGTATAAGAGGTGATGACATGTGATTTAATGTGATTGACATGCTATTTAATAGGTGGGTCCCTTTATACCAACGGAGGAATAACACAATTCTATGAGGGACTTGGAATACACATACCAGCTTATTTTCACATAATTCTATATAGTTAGACCCCTTTATACCACCCATCCAAACAACTTTTTTACCTTTATTTCCCCTTATCCCCCCTATTCCACCCTTTATTCCCCATCCAAACAGACTATAAGGGCTTGTTTGGTACTGCGAATTGTTGATTTATAAGTGCAGATAATATGAGTGTTGATATTTTAAGTAAAAAACTGTTTGGTTCAACATGAAAAATAAATTCTTATTTGTGGTGCTATGTCCATTTTATGGAATATATATATTTTTTTATTAATATTTGGTTCATCATTTTTTATAAAATGGAAAGATTGGGAGCAAAATGATCTTTCAACAATCAATAAGTAAAATACCTTTTAAATAAGTGTCAAACTGTTTACTTATTAAAAATGTATTTATTCATTAATAAGTAGAAATAATAAGCACTTGAAACAAATACTCAAATAATAAATAAGTGCTTATTTTAAATGATAAGTTAAATAAATGCTTATTTTCTGCCGAACCAAACACCCTTTTGTTTGTTTATAAGAAATAGTAGAGCATAGTTATGTCACGATAGATGAGAATAAGCTGATATTAGTATATCAGATTCACCCTGGATTGTGTTAATATAATCGGCCCTATCTATTTTACTGGTATAAAAGGAGCGCATATTTGTTATCTATTCTTATAAATCAGGATTACATGTCAAATCATTTTTTTAAGAGCTTTAATACACCAAGCCACAAATAGCGTTACAAATTACCTCCAAATCATAAACATTTATTTAGAGGTTATATACACTTTAAATAGGCAGTAGAAAAATCCGTTAAAGTGTATATGACCTCAAACAAGTATGTGACATTTTTTGGATGGTTTTTGGGATGAGATATAGCATTTTCTTTTTTCACATTTTATAAATAATTATATACATCTTGTTTACTTTTTTCTATAATTTATTTATCATGATCAGTCAAACAATAAAAACTTATTCATTAGATTTTCTAATAAAAATAACTAAAACCACAACTAAATAGAAACATTATATGTCATTGATTTAATTGTTTATACTATAATAATTATCTATCGTAGAATAACTGGTCCCATTTCTCAAATGGGGGCATAATGATTGTTCCCAATATAAACCGCAGACAATTTTACATTACTAGGTAGAAAGAAATATAGTAATGCAAATATCTTTTCATTGGACATGTACCAGTCTCTGTTGATTTCAACATGAAAACTTAATAGATCACTTCAGACGTCGTAGAAATGCTAATTTATTATATGAAATTTAATGAAGAGGCTATAACAATTATCTATGGCTGCTGCTCTGTTTTTTTAAAGGTTATGTTTATTAAGCTCCATCGAGCCCCTTCACATCCCAAATTCAATATATTCTACAATCCATTCTAATAATTAAATTAAATTAATAAATAAATAATTTAAAAAAAAATCATAGAATTTTTTTTTTGAATCAATAAAAAATTATTTTGCGCGTGCGATCCGATCCACAAAAATTGATAGAAATTGAGATATGGAAACTTACACTGTACCCATCTGTTGAATGCCATTCAAGAATATCCCATCGAATGGTGATATTCCCATCTGGATCCTCACCTTCATAACATTCTGTAAGTTTAACAAATGAAAACATCCAAATGGAGAGAACAAATAAACAAAACCCAATTATCATATGTGAGAAACACTAAATATCCAAATCCAAAAAAAAGAAAAGAAGAAAGAATAAATAACAATAATAAATTGAACAGACCTGCAGTACTGCCAAAACATAGCAAGAGAACACACAGCACAAGCCTTCCAACCATGGTCTTGCTTTCTTCTATTTGGAAGGGTAGATGCAATTAATTTATTATAAAAAAAGAGAGTCAGAGAGAGATGGTTTTAGGTTGCATTAACAGAAAGGGTTGATTGGGGGGTGAACTGTCCTCTATTTGGTTTCAAAACCATGTATGGCAAAATTAGTGAAGCAGTCAGTATAAATGATGGATGTTGAGAATGCCAAGCTACGATGGTCAAAAGCTAATATGTTTAGGTGTTTGCATGGGCTTTTATTTCTCAAATTGGCCACTGCATGGATGACAGCTGGACATTGATTTTTTACTTTGCTGTTTTTAACCAGTCGTGTGTTAAACTTCTTTTGCTTGTTTTTCTTTCTTTCTTTTCCCCTTTTTCGGTTCCTTTTTTGAGTTCTCCTTCTCTCACCTAATTTGAAATTTCTACTTTGAATTTAATAATGAAAGGAAAAAATCCATATAAGTACTCTTTGGAAGTTAGCTACATTTATTTTAGTTCATATAAAATTCAAAAACCATCACAAATCCTTATATTATTAAAAAAATATCATTTTAGTTTCTATCGTCACCCCAGCTAATTAATCAGGTACATCCAAGTACATGGTTAATCCTAACCACATATTAATAGTTACTAATGCCCTTACCCCTTATTTTAAAAAAATCGATATGGTTCTCTAAAAATTTGTGAAAATTCAAAAAAATATCAATAAAATTAGTAAATCCTCTAATATCCCTAATTAAATTAGATAATATTTATTTTAGTTCTTACTATAACCGATACTAATCAAATATGTGATTGATTCTAACCATACATGATAAATTACTGTAATACCATTTTAAAATTTACTTGATAAATTAATGTAGGGTTATTTAGTTTCCACTCCTCATAAAACAGTCAAATTATTAAAAACCTCTTTTAAAACACAATATTATTATAAACCCCCAAATTTAAATGTTAACTGAATTTGTAAAAAACCCAAATGAGTTATTTTTTAACGGAATATGTTATTAAATGATGAGTTGACAATTTTTTTTATTACTAAAAAATCATAACTTGATAGAAAAAAAAATGTTATTTAGTTTCTACCCCTCCTAAAACAGGAAAATTATTAAAAATAACACTATAAAACACAATATCATTATAAACCCCCTTTAAATGTTAAAGATATTTGTAAAACCCAATAGGCAACAAAACAAAAAGAAATTAGTACTCCCAAAATTTTCTATCAAGTTAGGATATTTTTTAGTAAGGGTATTATTGTCAATCCATCATTTAATAACCTATTCCGTCAAAAAATAACTTATTTGAGTTTTTTACAAATCCAGTTAACATTTAAAGGGGATTTATAATAATATTGTGTTTTGGAGGGATTTTTTAATAATTAACTTGTTTTAGGAGGGGTGGAAACTAAATAACCCATTAATGTAATACACTAACCCCCCCCCCCCCTTTTTTTTATATTGTTGGGGAGTATAAAATAACAGGAAAATTTTCAGGAAAAGGCATTTTTATCATTAAAATGACTAAATCGGATTGTTTATATTTTTTATAAATTTATTTGAATGTATTTATTGGAACAATTTAACAAAGACTAAATTCCTTAACCATACATATTTTTTCAGAGTCTGTGGTCATTTTTAAAAAGGGACTAAAACTGATTTAACTAACTTTCCAGAGAGTTATATCGAGTTTTCCCAAAATAAAATAACGATAGCTATACCTGTATTTTTTTTTTTTCTAAAAAAAATGTTGTATGATTTTTTTTTCTTTTGGTGATCACATCCTATTAGGCTTACCAGAGATCTTGAGCTGATTTGGGATGGAAGTTTTATTGGGGAGACTGCATTTTAATGTACTTCAAGACATACGAGTTTATGCTACCCTCCTGCAAATGCATTTTTTCGTGGGTTGAGTTCGTATAAAATTCTCTTTTTGTTCATTCCCAGCCCTTGTTTTATCCGCTTTCCTTTCACTCTTCCCGCACTTTTCTTTCTGCTTTCTTTTCCTATGTATGAATATCTCGGATTTTTTTAACTTCAAAAAAAAAAAAAAAAATGCAAATGTAAAATTAACAAATTCTAATTACAAATTAATTACTTACGAGACCACATGTGTATTGTATATTCATGGACATACACAAGGATGTTTGTGTAATAATAATTTTTTTTTTTACATTTACAAAAGTAATATCCCACCAAACATTTACAAAAGTAATAATAATAAAAAATCACATAATTCATCTAACAAAACATGCATTTTATTAGCAAAATGAGGCTACACATGCAACTTCTTACAAAACTGTGTATGATAGCATGAATAATTTTATATTTAATTTGTGAATTGGTGATGTAATGAAACAAGTATGCAAGTATGCAACGAATACATCACATGACAATAAAAAAAATCTTGAAAGAGAGAGACCCCAACCAAAATTCCTCCAAATAAAGCTAGCTGGGAGACATTAGGAAGTGCTGATATCACCTCACTTGATATATTTGAGGAATTGGTTATCATGAATTGGTTGTCTATATCTTTGTAGACTTGCAATGTTCATCCGATCAGCTAATAAATTCAAACACCGCTGATGTGATATCTCAAACGGATTTGATAAACAATATAACCTCTGGCAGGGTAGGGCCGACCCTGAGATTCAACAAACTGGGATAGGCCCTAAGTAAATTTATGAAATAAGGCTTCAAAGAATATATTTGAAAAAAATATAATGACTAACAACATAACTAATCTTCAGAATAAATGAATAAATAAATAAAAACAAAACAAAAATCACACTATGAAAAAGAACAAGATTATTTAAGTTTTCATTTTCAAGGAACAATAAGACAAAACGAAAACAAACACCTTAAAATGTAAGATCTGTTAATGAGAATATTACATTCCTTGTAAAGTTAAATGCAAAACTAAATTCCTATATAATTGAAAATTTTAAATAAGTTATGAAAAACTAGCAAAAGGATAAAAAGAAATGAATGGATGATTTTAAACAAATTTAAAAACTCCAAATGTAAAAATAATTAAATCAATTTACAATTAAAAAATCAAAGATATAAATTAGAATTATGTATGAGAACACAAGAAAATTTAAAAATACATATTGAAAGAATAATATTCTCTTGAAAAAAGAATAAATTTTAATCCTAAAAATACTCAAATAATTCTCATACAACCATATTTTTAGGGATCTGGGTCTTATAGTTTTAATACAATCATATTTCAAGGGGTTTGGGGCTCTCTTTGGGGTAGGGGCTCTAGGCAGTTGCTTTGGTTGCCTACCTGACCTCTAGTCATGTTTTCAAAAAAGAGAAATAAAAAGAAAAAGAAAGAAATAAAGAAACCTGCGCCAACATGAGCAAAATCAGAGAGACAACTGTTGAGCTTGGACATATGGGCAATAGTTTAACAAAAAATTATTACTTACTAAATTGGTGCTAGCCCTCTCATAGAAGACCAAAAAATCCTTGGTGATGCTTTCAAGACTTTACTTTTTCCATTAATGATGGCATCATAATGACTTTGTAGCACTGAGTTTTTAAAATCAGGTTGATACAAGGAAATATCAACTTACTTGAGAACTTCATCTTCTTTAAATTTTCAATGTACGTGCAGAATACAAGGTTGCTCCATCTGCAATGACGATTATCTCTTTCACCATTTTAAAAAAAATTGCTGATGAATAAATGGAAAAAAAAAATCTATTTTTGGCACATGAATGAATAAATTAATGTGATGTGTAACAGATGATTTGACAGAGACAAGTTCAGATAATAATTTACTTGGAACAAAAATCCGGGCTGCCTCTTTCAATGAGCCTAAATCTGCGATATTTTGAGCCTGCTTAGGTCAGCAGTGTAAGAATTGAATGAGATCAAAATTTTCCCAAGATGAATATTCATCGAAAACACCTTAATCTATTCTGCATAAGATTCAAATGTGGGAGGATTTATTATTCCAATTATCATCTTAAACTTAATTCCCAATAATTTACATATAAACGGTAGAGCAATCAGTGCAGAAGCACAATCTTTAAATGACTTTACAAGATACATTCGTAACTAGAAGTTCAATATTTTGTACAAAATACCACTCCAGGCATGCAACCGAACCAAGATAAATATTGATCCAAAAACAAATGCCAGAAATCAGATTTCAATTACCTTGTTGGTTGTATATATGGTTATAGTACAAGAATGTATGGTTATAGAATCTGCATGATGAGGTACGAGTTTCATCTCTCCTTTGGCAGAACTTCAGGAGGTCGTGCTTGTTGATGCATTGAGGGACAAGGTGGTGAGGAAGCCGCAACCGAGGTCGAGGGAAGGGTTTTCAGTGAGAATGTGCTATGTGTGGTGGAAATGTGACTATCTGAAACTTGGGATTGTGGCTCACAAGTTGAATGAGGTGTGGGGGCATTAAGGTTACTACAAAGGCCAGGCATTCTTGTGGTTGATGTACCAGAACAAGCTGCTAACAAAGACATATAGAGCAAAGTGAGTCCCAAATGACTCCCTAACATGTGTCTTGTGTAATGTGGATGAGGAGATTATTGAGCATCTCTTCTGTATATTCCCCGTGGCCCAACAGATTTGTGGTTTGATTGGCCCATCCATAGGCACCGGGTTACCTTCACGTCCATAGGGGAGGGTAGCGGGGAAGTGGTTATAAAGATGGGTGATAGAATTGCGGAAGCGAAGATTTCTCAATCTATTGTCCCGGCTGTTGTGTGGTCAATTTAGCTTATGTGCAACAAAATCACCTTCAAGGGAGCTTCATTGTATGTGGAAAATATTTAGGAGTCGATTGTTTGTTTTATAAAAAGATTGGGATTGCCATTGTGTAGGGGTAAGTAGAGTGTTGTATATCAGGGGCAAATTTATTATAGAGTAGTAGTCCGTGCTTTTTTACGGTTGGTGGGAAAGGTTTATGTAGATACATCTTCTACTGTGACCTAGGCCGTGGTTATTGGTTGTTTGTTCTTTATTTTGACAATTGTTTCTAATAAATAAAATGAGGTAGGATGCCTACCGTGTTCTTCAAAAAAAATTACAGAGAGAAGGAACCTGATATTACAAAAATTCAACAAAAAATTAAAAAAAGAGAAAGAAGCTGATGTTATAATGACTCAATTTTACAACAATGGGGATCAATTCTAATTGAGATCATTTCATATATTCCTTAGAAGAGAGGTGAGTTTCCCGTGTTTTGCAATCAGCATCCTTAAAGATACCAATCTCAGTTGTCCGAGAGTAGATGAACTCAACAACAACCAACTAAAGATCAAATACAAATCCCATTACAATTGTAGCCTAAGAAGCCTTTCAAGACAAAATTTCCAGCCATAAGTAATGAAGAATGGTTATTGTGATTTGCCACTAATAATTTTATAATTTTTGTACTGATCTTAGTCTGTAAATTAGAACTGATCCCATTCTATGCATATAGAAATTTAACCAGAGATATGTGGGACTATGTACACAATGTTCCTTAAGGAAAATATCATTTATTTATTTTACTAATTTAATTGGAGAGTAGAATTTCAAGAACAGATTCTATCCCAACAAGTCTCTGCAGGAAATTTTGGAGCCCCTGAATTCACTGAGACTTTCACAAATTTCTGCTCTTTTACACCAAGCCCTGAAAGGTAAAACTAAGAACAGCTTTGAAGAAGCAGCAACAGTGATGAGGAAAAATGAATCATTTTCAATTATTTATTTTAATCCTCTTGAGCAGCATAGCCATACTAATATTCATACTAAATTCATACAACAATTCTCAACCAGTACCAAGTGATTACCTCCAAGAATGTGATCTTCAACTGATTAAATGGACGAATAACCACGTTTAGAACTTCTGAGCTACATCACCACCAAGAAAAAGTAAGAAAAGGCAACGAATAGGCCAATGAGGATAATGGAAAAAAATGTAACAGTACCCATGACTAATGAAGGACTTTAAATCATTATTTTTGACTAAGATGGCATTGAATTTACTGAGCCTGAATCATATAAATTTTGTTATGTAAACTTAAGAATGGGAATGATGTCTTTTGTGGTGGGTAACAAAAGTATTCCAAACGGGCCAGAAAGGGAGGATTTGACCGGACAAGATCTTAAACTTTTTTTTATTTATTTATGAAAGAAGGGTTGGGATTCTATCACCAGATCCTATTAATAATTTTGGGGTACAATTCCAAACTGCATAAAAGTAAGAGGCAACAAAAAAAAAAAAAAACCACGAAAGAAAAGGTAAAGGACATGTAGTAGGCAAGGGGTCTACTAGGTCTGGCTTCAAGAAGCCAAACCAAAATTTTACACCTCTATTCTTATATTATACTCCTCAAATACACTTTTTTAACCCCTGCACGGTTGGATCCCCAAGCTTTGATCAGGCCTTTGGCATCCTCCCAGGTCTTCTCCTTTTGAATATAATAACATCATTCCTGGTTAATTGCTGAGATGAAGGATTGAGGAATCATTTCTCATTTACTTTTATCCCCTTGTGTCATCAGAGCTCTACTTTCCTATAACTGATCCAGGTTGTTAAATGATGTGTTTAGGGGGTGCAGTGCATCACTTTCTTCAAATGCTCCAATACTGAGTTACAATGCCCAATACTTCAATTAAAAATTCTGAGATAAAATGCAAAGTCATATGCTACAGTCTATCAACTGCTCTCTATTTCCCAATCAATAATGATAGCATATTGGGCTGGTGGCAGATTTAAAAATAGATTTTTTTTCAATTGCATTAAAAAGCATGCATCCAAGGTTACATAAGAAAATTGATCAATGTAGGTGAATTTTTAATATTAAAGATAACGTAAGTGTGTGTCTGTTGGAGCTCATGCTTGATACACTGTATCATTGTAAATCCAAAAATCATAACATGGTCAATAAAGATTCATTAGAAGGCATCTCAACTAAGGAGATTTTAATGCTTTCCCACATCATATCCCTGCCAGATCCAATTTCCATTATTCTATCTGTAGTTGTACACTAGAGATCAAACTATATGGAAAATCATTCCAATTTTACCTTAAATTTCATCTACCTAGATCTTCTCCTCGAATGCCAATCATAAGAGTTCTTTTTTTAGACAAGGTAGGAACCCCACTGTATCCATTGATTCCATTCTTTAAAGAAATTTTGGGTACAGTTCCAAATCAGAGTAAAAGATGATCAAATACTAGATAGTAGTCTACTTGATGACCCTCAAACGGAAAAAAAAAGAGAAGATAAAATACAAAGGAATTCAGAAACCCATTGACCAAATCAAGAAGTCTTCATTCACTCAATTATTATTAATCACCCCTGAACTGCCCCCGCACAATTTTTGCCCAATCTTAGATGTGAGATGACATCCTTAAAAACTATCTCATTTTCTAGTGAGTCAAATAGCCCAGCAGCCTTGGGGAATGAAGATTTGTAACCTTGTCCTCAACGCTCCTATCCCATTTTTTCCTCATCACTTTCCCAGCTCTCCAATTCCTCGAGGGGGGTGTGATTCGGATTCATTGGTCGGTATGTCTCGAATTCCTCGAGGGGTTTCTCGGATTCATGAGTGGTATGTCTAGAATTCATGTGGGAGCATAGTCTCAGATTCATGGGGGAGTATGTTTCATAGTGGAGTATGTCTCAAATTCATGATTGGGTATGTCGCAGATTCATGGTAGGATATGTCTCAGATTCATGAGGGGAGTATGGATTGAAATTGAAAGAGTATTGTCTTTAATTCATATGGGGTATGTCTAGAATTCGTGGGGGCAGCATGTCTCAGGTTAATGGGGGTTTGTGTCTGAGATTCATGGGGGTGTATGTATCTATGTGATGGATTCCATGAGGTGGTCTCGTCCTCTTGGAACGAGCCAGTTCCTTTGTTCACCGGTGCAAAAAAGGTGACTTTTTAAGCTTAGGAAACTAAAAGGGGTTCTAAAAAGGGCACAGGCAGCAAACAGCAGCAAGAAGATGGAGCAACGAACTGCTGGAACAAGAGGTGAGTCTATTAGATCACAAGGAGGAGTTAGCCTCCCTCTCTGCTGAAGAGAGAGATCAGTGTGCAAAGTGTCGAGATCAGTTGTCCAAGATTGTTAAGATGGAAGTAATGGAATGGAGGCAAAGGTCAAGGGAGGTAAGAGCTTCAAGAGGGAGACAACAATACCAAGTTTTTCCACAAGGCGGCGAACCAAAGGAGGAGATTCAATAGGATCAGCAAAATCAGATTGAATGAATCTCTATTTGAGTCTTCTTCGGACATCGAAAGGTACTATTCTCGTACATTCAACAAATAGAGAGGATGGCTTCTGCAGTGGATGGATGAGGACCTTCGTAGGGTGTCTGATGTTTTGTGGGCGGACCTCGAGGCCCCCTTCTCCGAGGAGGAGATAAAGATAGCTGTTTACGAAGCAGATCCGGATAAGGCTCCTCCGTGGTGAAGGAGGATGTCTTGGAAATGTTCTAAGAATTCCATTAAGGTTCGCAAGGTTTGAGCAGCCTTATTGCCACGTTTTTTGCGCTAATTCCTAAGAAAGAAGGGCCTGTTGAGGTTGGCGATTTTCGTCCCATGAGTTTGGTCAACGGGGCATATAAAATGATTGCGAAGGTCCTTGCTAATAGATTGAAGACCGCTATAGGCTATAAGGTGGAGGAGAATAAAACCATAATCATTCCGGGCATCTTCTTGAGGATGGTTTTATGCAGTTCAAGAATGCATTACTACAGCCCACAAAGATAAAGACAAAGGCGTGCTTAACAAACTTGATTTCTCTAAGGCCTATGATAATATTAGGTGGGATTTCCTCTTGCATATGCTACAGTGCCATGGATTCAAACCGAATTGATTAAGGATGGTGAGGGAGTGCATCTCCACTGCGAAGGCCTCGATCCTTGTTAATGGCAAGCCATGTGGTTTCTTCCACCTTAGCAAAGGGATTCGTAAGGCAACCCCCTCTCTCCTCTACATTTTAGAGTTGTCACCAATGCTTTAAATAGAATGATCAAGGTGGCAAAAGAGGATGGGTGGATTCAAGGACTCAAGGTCAATAGCAGGGGGCCATCTCTTTCACACATTCAGTATGCGGACGACACGATCATCCTTCATCCGAGGTATCAAATTCGTGTGCAAATGTTTTGAACTCCTCTCTGGCCTAAAGATAAATTTTCAGAAGAGTGCAATGCTTGGCACTCATTTGGAGGAGGGGGAGCTCGGTGCTCTATCTCGTATATTTGGATGCTAGGCAAAATCATTCCCCTATCGGTATCTCGGTCTCCCCTTGCACCTAGGGAAATTTCGAAAATCAGAATGGCTCCCCTTGATCAGTAGGTTTGATAAAAAGTTGAAGGGCTGGAAAGGAAAGAATCTTAGCTCAGGTGGACGACTTATCCTCCTTCAAGCTGCTTTATCAAACCTGCCAATCTTCTTTCTCTCCCTTTTCAAGGTTCCGGTGGGGATCCTATAGAAGACTGATAGCATTTGAAGAAGGTTTTTCTGGTGTGGGGCAGAGATCAACCAAAAGAAGCCTTTTTGGGTGAAATGGATCTCGTTTGCTGCAGGAAAAACAAAGGAGGTGCTGGTGTCCTTAATTTGGCTAACCACAATAAGGCCCTACTTAGCAAATGGCAATGGAGGTGGCTCACGTCTCATCCCTCAGCGTGGTGTCCGTTGGTAGAATGGAGAATGGTCTCAGATTCGTGGGAGAGTATGTCATGGAATCATAGAGGAGTGTCACAGATTCATGATAGGGTTCGTCGCAGATTCATGGTAGGATATGTCTCTGATTCATGAGGGGAGCATGGTCACAAATTCAAAGAGTATTATGTCTTACATAAATGAGGGGTATGCCATGAATTTGTGGGGGGAGTATGCCTCAGATTTAGGGGGGGGGGGTTATGTATGAGATTCATGGTCCCGGATTTGTGGTGGAGTACGTCTCTAATTCGAGGGGGTTATGTCTCAGATGCGTTGGGTAGCATGTCTCATATTCATGGGGGAGTATGTCTATTCATGGGGTTTTGTCTTCGATGCATTCATGTGTATGTCTCGGATTCATGGGCCGGTATGAAGAATGTCTCCCATTTATGAGGGAGTATAATCTCATATTTATGGCATTTCTCATATTCACGGTGTGATGTAGATTTAATAGGGAGTTTGTCTCGGATTCATGTGGGGTATGTTTCCGATTAGTGGGGGATATGTGTTAGATTCATGGATCCGTATGTCTTGAATTCATGGGTATGTCACAGATTCATAGGGGGTATGTGTTGGATTCGTAGGGGAGTGTCGCGTATTCATACTCTCTTATTTATGAGGGAGAATGGTCTCAGATACGTTGGAGAGTATGTCTTGGATTCATGGGGGAGTCACAGATTCATGATAGGGTACGTCGCAGATTCATGGTGGGATATTTCTCGGATTCATGACGGGGGTATGGTCTCAAATTCAAAGAGTATTATGTCTTATATTAATGAGAGGTATGTCTTGAATTTAGGGGAGAATATGTCTCGGATTCATGGGGGGGTTATGTATCAGATTCATGGTCTCGAATTTATGGCGGAGTACGTCTCTGATTCGTGGGGGTTGTCTCAGATTCGTTGGGGGACCATGCCTCATATTGATGGGGAGTATGTCTATTCATGGGTATGTCTTGGATTCATGAGGGTATGTCTCCGATACATTCAAGTGTAGGTCTCACATTCATGGGCTGGTATGGAGTATGTCTCCCATTCATGAGGGAGTATAATCTCGGATTCATGGCATTTCTCATATTCATGGTATGATGTTAGATTCAATAGGAAGTATGTCTCGAATTCAAGAGGGGAGTATGGTGGATTCATGGGTGGAGAATGGTCTCAGATTCGCGGGAGGGTATGTCTTGGATTCATGGGGGAGTGTCAGGGATTCATGGTAGGGTACGTTACAGATTCGTGGGAGATTAAGTCTTGGATTCATGGGAGAGTGTCAGGGATTCATGATAGGGTACGTCGCAGATTCATGAGGGGTATGTCTCGCATTAATGAGGGGAGTATGGTCTCAAATTCAAGAAGTATTATGTCTTATATTAATGGGGGGTATGTCTCGCATTCATGGGGGGAGAATGGTCTCAGATTGTGGGAGAGTATGTCTTCTCCAACCATCTCTCTGTGAAAGGTAAGAATTAACAGTCGCGATTATTTTAGACATTTTTTATGATAAAAAACCGAATCCCTAATAATTATTTTTTGTGTGATTTGTGTAGAAGAGAATATGCGAAACAAACCTATATTGTTGGAACCGATGATCACGGCTTTTGATGGAGTCTCCAATCCGGAGAAATCGATGGATCGGAGGTGGAGAAGCCCCGGAAGTTGACGAAGCGATGGAGACCGACGATGAGGAGAGAATCTACTCCACCAAGCTTTTACACGCTCTCCGCCAAGTGCGGCAGAGATTGGCGGCACCTCCGCGGCGGCTAAAACAGCGGGAGGACCGGGAGGCAGTGGACCAGGTCCTTGCGACGGAGGAGAAGGGGAGGGCGAGGTGGAGTTGGGCGGTCCTCTCGAGCCGGATCTGGACGAGCCAGAAATGTTCTGAGAATTCTATTAAGGTTCGCAAGGGGGATATAATCTTGGATTCATTGGGGTGGTCTCCAATTCATAGGTGCCTATGTCTAAGATTCATGGAGGAGTACGTCTCAGAATAATGGGGGAGTATGTCTAGGATTCATGGGGGAGTATGGTCAGAGTTTCATAGTATGTATCGGAATCATGGAGGAGTATCTCTCCGATTCATGTGGAGTATGTATCTGATTGATGGAGGGTATGTATTAGATTTATACGGGAGTATGTGTCGGATTCATGGGTCCGTATGTCTCGAATTGATGGGTATGTACATATTCATGGGGGTTGTGTCTTGGATTCATGGGGGAGTGTCGCGTATTCATATTCTCTTATTTATGGGGGAGAATGGTCTCAGATTCGTGGGGGAGTATGTCTTGGATTCATGGAAGAGTGTCACGGATTCATGATATGGTACGTCGTAGATTCATGGTAGGATATGTCTCAGATTCATGAGGGGAGTATGATCTCAAATTCAAAGAGTATTATGTCTTCTATTAATGAGGGGTATGTCTTGAATTTGTAGAGGGAGTATGTCTCGGATTCATGGTCCCGGATTTATGACGGAGTATGTCTTCAATTCAAGGGGGTT
Organism: Acorus gramineus; assembly: GCA_030737835.1. Classification (NCBI taxonomy): domain Eukaryota; kingdom Viridiplantae; phylum Streptophyta; class Magnoliopsida; order Acorales; family Acoraceae; genus Acorus; species Acorus gramineus. The sequence continues at coordinate 8,365,269 of CM060855.1, read as the reverse complement.
ATGTCTCAGATTCGTTGGGGGAGCATGCCTCATATTCATGGGGGGTATGTCACGGATTCATGGGTATGCCTTAGATTCATGGGGGTATGTCTTCAATGGAATCATGTGTATGTTTCGGATTCATGGGCCGGTATGGAGTATGTCTCCCATTCATGAGGGAGTATGATCTCATATTCATGGTATGATGTTAGATTTAATAGGGAGTATGTCTTGGATTCAAGGGGGGAGTATGGTAAGGGAATCATGGGGGGAGAATGGTCTCAGATTTGTGGGAGAGTATGTCTTGGATTCATGGGAGTGTCAGGGATTCATGATAGAGTACGTCTCGGATTCGTGGGAGATTATGTTTTGAATTCATGGGGGAGTGCCAGGGATTCATGATAGGGTACGTCGCATATTCATTGGGGGAATGTCTCGGATTCATGAGGGGAGTATGGTCTCAAAATCAAGGAGTACTATGTCTTATATTAATGAGGGGTATGTCTCAAATTTTTTGATGGGTATGTCTGAGACTCATGGGGGCATGTCTTGGATTCATGGGGGGGTGAGTGTCGCGTATTCATACTCTCCTATTCATGGGGGAGGGGGGGGGGGGGGGGAGAATGGTCTTAGATTCCTGGAAGAGTATGTCTTGGATTCATTGGGAGTGTCAGGGATTTATTGATAGGGTATGTCGCAAATTCATGGTAGGATATGTCTCGGAATCATGAGGGGAGTATAGTCTCAAATTCATGGAGTATTCTGTCTTATATTAATGAGGGGTATATCTCGAATTTTTTGATGGGAATGTCACGGATTCATGGGTATATCTCATATTCATTGGGAGACGTCTTCGATGGATTCATGGGCGTGTCTTGAATTCATGGGTAGATAGGTATTGTAGATACCCCAATTTTGACCATCCAAAGAAAAGAAAATCACTTCACGTAATATTTTAGAATGATCACATTTGGAATTTAAAAGAAAACCCCTTTGGAAGGAAACAAGGAGAAGCTCTGGCCCGCAACACTTAGAAAAATTCGAGGGCCAGAAAAAGGGCGACTACTTCGCAATAGCCGCCCCTTCTCCCCCCAACCGCTTCCCAGAGATGGGACATAAAGTCAGTATTTAATAATGATGATTGCGGCAGATTGTTTTATTTAGCCGCCCCTTCTCTGACGGCTCATTCCTAGTAACCGCCCAAAGCCACCGCTTGACAGAGATTGGGCGTTTGACAAGTCATCATACTTGCAAATCCCTAAAAGCCCCCTCCCTGGGCGGCTAGATTCAACTAGCCGCCCCTCACCTGGACATTGTCAAAAAATCAAAGATCTAATGGGGGGGTATGTCTCCCACCCTATTATCCAATTTGGTCTATCATTCAATGGATACTCACCTTCCCCATTTTTACTATAATTAGGGGGTGTCTAAAGCTTCTTCAAATCATCCACAATTACAACCTATCAACAATTCATAATCCATCCATACCCACTACTTGAAACCCTTGAGAGAGAGAGAGAGAGAGAGAGAGAAGGAAAGCCATTCCCACCAAATTCCACTCTCCATAAATTTTCTCTAAAACCTGGTTAAACCTAGTTTAACCTTAGCCAAGCCTAAACAAATTCCTACCTAGGTTCTGCCCAAATTGAACCAGGTCCCAGGTGGCTAATCCAACCTAGCCGTCCCCCACCAGGCGGCTAAACCCAACTAGCTAGCCCACCCCACCTTTTAAAAACACCCTTTGTCAAGTTCCCAGAAGCAGAAAGGATTCCCTATTTTCAGCTCTATGTACGGCAGGCCGTGTCTCAGATAGGAGATCCCACAATCTACCCCACCTCCGCGAGGCGATTAACAACAACACCAACTTTTCCTACATTTTAAGAAAGTAGGTGGAGATCACACCGACCCCTAAATCCTCCTGAGGAGCTATCAGATGAACTCAGCAAGGAAATCCCCCCTTTCCGAGTGGTGATTCGACCAAGGCCGCGAGGCGCCATCAGATCCAAACCTCTGGGAAACCCACACCTCCGAAAACCGTTACTGACAATCTGGCGATCACGGTGGGACCTCCCTCGTGAAGAATCACAAAAGGTAATCCTTTTCTGCTTCTTCAAAATCTTGACAACAATTCCATACCCACCCCCCTTGGAAAATCACAATCACACCCCCTTTATTGCTTTATGCTGCACACAGCTGTGCACCCTTTACTGCTTTAAGTCGCACACAGCTGCGTACTCCTTAACTACTTTAAAACACACCACCTTTACTACTTTATGTCGCACAACAGTTGCACACCCTTTTACTGCTTTAAAACATACCACCTTTACTGCTTTAAGTTGCACATAGCTGCGTACTCCTTTACTGCTTTAAATCACACCACCTTTACCGTTTTAAGTCGCGCACAGCTGCGCAGTCCTTTACTGTTTAAATCACACCCCACTTTACTGCTTTAAGCCGTACACAGCTGCGCACCTCTTTACTGCTTTGAACTTGCACCCATTCACACCCTAAGAAACGTTGGACAAAACCATTCAGAGGATCATCTTCGAGACTGGCCCCTCTGCTCCCAAACATATGTCCCTACAAAACCTACAGCAGATTCCGTCAGTCATCCTTCCAGAGGGATTTAAAATGCCAAAATTTCGTCGGTATAATGGCCGTGGAAACCTTGATGTCTACCTAACCGCATTTTACCAAAACTCCCGGTCCTTCATGGACAATCAACCCCTCCTTGTTTTTCTATTCCAAAAGTCACTAGAAGGAGAGGCACTGCAATGGTTCTCCACACTCCACGTAGACCACCTGTCAAACTTCTCAGCTGTAAGCGAGAAATTTTTAGGTCGCTACAGTTGCTAGAGAGTTAGAACCCCCTCCATCTCTGACCTCACAGTTGAAAAAATGAGGCCCAGAGAGGAGTTTGAGCAGTATGTGTCCAGGTGGCGCACTTTGGTCCACAAGACTAGCCTGCAATTAACTGAGTGTCAAGAAATTGATGTGATGCTACATAACGTAAACCCAGAACTCCGCACGAGCCTTTCGTATGGAGATTGCACCACTTACCAGCTCTTGATCAACCGTCACAACAGAATCACCCATTATGTAGTCCCACACACGTCCCCACCTATCAGCCATAGGGTTGGACAACCACCACGAAAGGCGCAAACCCCCACGGTAGAGGGGATCACACCACAAGTCTCGGCACTCTACCCGAACGGAGCGCGAGTCCCTGATCGAGGACCAGCTCCGAGACAGTATACACCCGGTTCATCCACATATGTGCCGCCTCGGCAAGCTTCTTACAACTTTACTCCTTGACCAGTACCCGCCCCCGTGTCTTCTCCAACCATCTCTCTGTGACATGTAAGAATTAACGGTCGCGATTGTTTCAGACATTTTTTATGATAAAAAAACTGAACCCTAATAATTATTTTTTGTGTGATTTGTGCACAAGAGGATATGTGAAACAAACCTCGATTGATGGAACCGACGATCACAGCCGTCGATGGAGTCTTCGATCCGGAGAAATTGATTGATCAGACGACGCAGAAGCCCCAGAAGTCAACGAAGCGATGGAAGACCGACGACGAGTAGAGAATCTACTCCACCAAGCTTTTACACGCCCTCTGCCAAGTGCGGTAGAGATCGGCGGCGCCTCCGCGGAAGCTAAAACAACGGGAGGTCTAGGAGGTGGCGGACCGGGTCCTGGCGACTGTGGCGAAGGGGAGGACGAGGTGGAGCAGGGCGATCCTCTTGAGCCTGATCCGGACAAGGATCCAATGCCGGAAGAGGCGGCCGGTGAAAGTTCCAGCCAGGAAATCAGTGGCTCAGAAGGCGATATTGGCGGTGGAGAGGAAGGTGAGGGTGCTCGGGAGGATCGTCCCCGGCTGCCGGAGGTTGTCTTTTCCGGTGCTTATGGAGAAGATCTCCGACTACATAGCGGCGTTGAAGATGCAGGTGAACGAGGATGTCTAGGAAATGTTTTGAGAATTCCATTAAGGTTCGCAAGGGGGATATAATCTCGGATTCATTGGGGTTATGTCTCCGATTCATAGGTAGCTATGTCTCAGATTTATGGAGGAGTACGTCTCAGAATAATAGGGGAGTATGTCTAGGATTCATGAGAGAGTATTGTTAGAGTTTCATGGTATGTATCATAATCATGGAAGAGATCTCTCAGATTTAAATGTGGGGTATATCTCCGATTCATGGGGGTATGTCTTAGATTCATGTGGGGGTAAGTGTTAGATTTATGGGTCCGTATGTCTCGAATTCCTGGGTATGCCACGGATTCATGGGGGTATGTCTTGGATTCATAGAGGAGTGTCGCGTATTCATACTCTCTTATTCATGAGAGAGAATGGTCTCAGATACGTGGGAGAGTATGTCTTGGATTCATGGGGGAGTGTCACGGATTCATGATAGGGTACGTCACGGATTCATGGTAGGAGATGTCTCGAATTCATGAAGGGAGTATGGTCTCAAATTCAAAGAGTATTATGTCTTATATTAATGAGGAGTATTGTCTCATATTTGTGGGGGGAGTATGTCCCGGATTCATGGGGTGGGGGCGGGTTATGTATCAGATTCATGGTCTCGGATTTATTGGGGAGTACGTGTCTGATTTGTGGGGGTTATGTCTCTGATTCATTGGGGGAGCATGCCTCATATTAATGGGGAAGTATGTCTACTCATGGGTATGTCTTGGATTCATGGGGGTATGTCTCCAATGCATTCATGTGTATGTCTCATATTCATGGGCCGGTATTGAGTATGTCTCCCATCCATGAGGGTGTATAATCTCGGGTTCATGGCATTTCACATATTCATGGTATGATGTTAGATTCCATAGGGAGTACGGTCAGGGATTCATGGGGGAGAATGGTCTCAAAATCGTGGGAGAGTATATCCTGGATTCATGGGGGAGTGTCAGGGTTTCATGATAGGGTACGTCACATATATGTGGGAGATTAAGTCTTGGATTCATGGGGGGGTGTCAGGGATTCATGATATGGTACGTCGTAGATTAATGAAGGGTATGTCTCGGATTCATGAGGGGAGTATGGTCTCAAATTGAAGGATTATTAGGTCTTATATTAATGAGGGGTATGTCTTGAATTTTCTGATAGGTGTATCACTTATTCATGGGTATGTCTCAGACTCATGGGAGTATGTCTTCGATGGATTTATGGGCATGTCTCGAATTCATGGGCGGGTAGGTATGTCTGAGACTCATGAGGGTATGTCTTCGAAGGATTCATGGGCATGTCTCGAATTCATGGGCAGATAGGTATATTATTGATTCATGGGGGAGTATGTATAGGATTCACGGGAGAGTATGTCTCGGATTCATTATCGAATTCATGGGGGAGCATGTCTCCCAATCATAAGGGAGTATGATGATGTATTCTTGGCATTTCTCGGATTCATGGTATGGTCTTGGATTCCTAAGTAGTATGTCTCAGATTAAAGGGGGGAGTATGGTCTCAGATTCATAGATGTTATGTCTGTGATTCATGGGTGGTTATGTCTCAGATTCATGGTGTGGTATATCTTAGATTAATGGGGGAGTTTGCCTAGGATTCATGAGGGATTATGGTCAGGGATTGATGGTATGTATCAGAATCAAGAACTATGTCTTGGATTCATGGGGGGTATGTCTTGGATTCATGGGAGAAAGGGGGGTTCTCGAGTGTACACCCATGAATCCGAGACATATCCCACTTGAATCCATGACCATACTCCCCCCATGAATCCGGGACATACCCCTCACCAATTCGAGACATACCCCCGCTTGAATCTGGATTCATGCAGATTCAAGCGGGGGTACGTCTTGGATTCATAGAGGTATGCCCTGCATTCATGGGGGAGTATGTCTGAGATTCATGAGTATGTCTCAGATTCATAAGCGGGTTTTTCTCAGATAAAAGGGAGGGAGTATTTGTAGGATTCATGGGGAGTATGTTTCGGATTCATGATCATATTCATGGGCAGAGTATGTTGGATTCATGTGGGTGTATGTCTCAGATTCATGGCGATATGTCCGGGATTCAAGGCGGAGTATGATCTCAAATTCAAGGAGTACAATGTCTTATATTATTGAGGGGCATGTCTCGAATTTTTTGACGGGTATGTCTCGAATTCATGGGTAGATAGGAATGTCTTAGATTCATGGAGGAGTATGTATATGATTCATGAGAGTATGTCTCGGATTCATGATCGGATTAGTGGAGGGAGTATGTCTCCCATTCATGAGAGAGTACGATGTCTCATTCATGGTATGATGTTAGATTCAATGGGGAGTATGTCTCGGATTCAAGGGGGGAGTATGATCTCAGATTCATGGGGGTTAGGTCTCGGATTCATGGGGGTGTGTCGCATATTCCTACTCTCTTATTCATGGTGGGATAATGGTCTCAGATTTGTGGGGGAGTATGTTTTGGATTCCTGGAGGAGTGTGATATATATGATAGGGTACGACGCAGATTCATGGTAGGATATGCCTTGGATTCATGAAGGGAGTATGGTCTCAAATTCAGAGAGTACTATGTCTTATATAAATGAGGGATATGTGTCGAATTTTTTGATGGGTATATCACGGATTCATAGGTATATCTCAGATTCATGAGGGGTATGCATCCGATGGATTCATGGGTATGTCTCAGATTCATGGGCAGGTCTTGAATTCATGGATAGGTAGGTATGTCTTAGATTCATTGGGGAGTATGTATATAATTCATGAGAGAGTATATCTCGGATTCATAGTCGGATTAACAGGCGGAGTAAGTCTCGCATTCATGAGGAAGCATGATGTCGGATTCATGGCATTTCTCGGATTCATGGTATGGTCTTGGATTCCTAAATAGTATGTGTCGGATTAAAAGGGGGGGTATGGTCTCAGATTCATGGGTGTTATGTCTCAATTCATAGGTGGCTATGTCTCGGATTCATGGTGCGATAAATCTCATATTAATGGGGTAGTATGTCTAGGATTCATGGGGGATTATGGTATGGGATTGAAGGTATGTATCAGAATCACTTATCAGAATCAAAAAGTATTTCTTCAATTCATGGGGGGTAGGTCTTGGATTCATGGGAGGGAGGGGGGTTCCCAGGTGTACACCCATGAATCCGAGACATATCCCACATGAATCCGAGACATATCCCACTTGGATTCATGATCATATTCATGGGCAGAGTATGTTGGATTCATGTGGGGGAATGGTCTCATATTTGTGGGAAAGTATGTCTTGGATTCCTGGAGGCGTGTGTGATATATATGATAGGGTACATCACAAATTTAGGGTAGGATATGCCTCGGATTCATGAGGGGAGTATGGTCTCAAATTCAGGGGGTACTATGTCATATATTAATGAGGGGTATGTGTCGAATTTTTTGATGGGTATGTCACGGATTCATAAATATGTCTCAGATTCATGAGGGTTAGGTCTCGGATTCATGGTGGTGTGTCGGGTATTCCTACTCTCTTATTCATGGGGGGAGAATGGTCTCAGATTCGTGGGAGAATGTCTTGGATTCATGGAGAAGTGTCAGGTATATATGATAGGGTACGTCGCAAATTCAGGGTCGAATATGCCTCGGATTCATGAGGGGAGTATGGTCTCAAATTCGCGGAGTACTATGTCTTATACTAATGAGGAGTATGTGTCAAATTTTTTGATGGGTATGTTATGGATTCATAGGTATGTCTTAGATTCATGGGGGGTATGTCTCCGATGGATTCATGGGTATGTCTCGAATTTATTGGCAGGTCTCGAATTCATATGCAGATAGGTATGTCTTAGATTCATGTGGGAGTATGTATATGATTTATGAGAGAGTATGTCTCGGATTCATAATCAGATTAATGGGTGGAGTAAGTCTCGCATTCATGAGGAAGCATGATGTTGGATTCATGGCATTTCTTGGATTCATGGTATGGTCTTCGGACTCCTAAGTAGTATGTCTCATATTAAAATGGGGAGTATGGTCTCGGATTCATGGGTGTTATGCCTCATATTCATGTGTGGCTATGTCTCGGATTCAGGGTGCGACAAATCTCATATTAATGGGGTAGTATGTCTAGGATTCATGGTCAGGGATTGATGGTATGTATCAGAATCAGGAAGTATGTCTGGATTCATGGGGGGGTATGTCTTGGATTCATGGGAGCAGCGGGGGGGGGGGGGGGTTCTTGGTTTTATGCCCATGAATCTGAGACATCCCACTACTTGAATTCAAGACCATACTCCCCCCATGAATCCGGGATATACCCCTCATGAATCCAAGACATACCCCCGCATGAATCCGGATTCATGTGGGGGTATGTCTTAGATTTATGGGGGTATGTCCAGGATTCATGGGGAGTATGTCTCGAATTCATGGGTATGTCTCGGATTCATAAGCAGGTATTTCTCATATCGATGTGGGGTGTTTTTCAAGGATTCATGGGAGAGTATGACTCGGATTCATGATCGTAATCATGGGGGGAGTATGTCTCACATTCATTAAGGAGTATGATCTCAAATTCATGGCATTTCTCGGGTTCATGGTATGGTCTTGGATTCACAGGGGAGTATGTCTCCGATTCAAGTGCAATATAGTCTCCGATTCATTGGGGTTATGTCTCCGATTCATATGTAGCTTTGTCTCGGATTCATGGAGGAGTATGTTTCAAATTATTGGGGAGTATATCTAGGATTCATGGGGGAGTATGGTTAGAGCTTCTTGATATATATTAGAATCACGGAGGAGCATCTCTCGGATTCATGTGGGGTATGTTTCCGATTCATGGGGAATATGTCTTAGATTCATGTGGGGGTCCGTATGTCTCGAATTCATGGGTATGTCATAGATTCATGAAGGGTATGTATCGGAATCATGGAGTATCTCTCGGATTCATGTGGGGTATGTATCCGATTGATGGGGGGTATGTCTTACAATCATGCGGGGGTATGTGTCTCGAATTCATGGATTCGTATGTCTCGAATTCATGGGTATGTCGCAGATTCATGGGGGGCATATCTTGGATTCTTGGGGGAGTGTCGCATGTTCATACTCTCTTATTCATGGGGGAAGAATGGTATCATATTCGTGGGAGAGTGTCTTGGATTCTTGGGCGAGTGTCACGGTTTCGTGATAGGGTACATCGCAGATTCATGGTAGAAAATGTCTCAAATTCATGAGAGGAGTATGGTCTCAAATTCGGGGAGTACAATGTCTAACATTAATCAAGGGTATGTCTAATTTTTTCATGGGTATGTCACAGATTCATGGGTATGTCTCAAATTCATAGGGGGTATGTCTCCAATGGATTCATGGGAGTGTCTCAAATTCATGGGTAGGTAGGTATGTCTTAGATTCAAGGAGTATGGATATGATTCATGAGAGTATGTCTCGAATTCATGATCGGAGTAGTGGGAGGAGTATGTCTCCCATTCATGAGGGAGTATGATGTCGGATTCATGGCATTTCTCGGATTCATGGTATGATGTTAGATTCCATGGGGAGTATGGTCTCAGATTCATGGGGGTTAGGTCTCGGATTAGTGGTGGGGTACATCTCGGATTAGTCGGGGTGTCTTGGATTCATGGGGGTGTGTCGCGTATTCATAATCTCTTATTCATGGAGGCAGAATGGTCTCAGATTCGTGGGAGAGTATGTCTAGGATTCATGGGGGAGTGTGAGGTATTCATGATAGGGTACGTCACAGATTCATGGTAGGATACGCCTCATATTCATGAGGGAAGTATGGTCTCAAATTCAGGGAGTACTATGTCTTATATTCATGAAGGGTATGTGTCCAATTTTTTGATGTGTACGTCTCAGATTCATGGGGTCTATGTCTCCGTTGGAGTCATGGGTATGTCTCGAATTCATGGGCAGGTAGGTATGTCTTAGATTCATGGGGAAGTATTTGTATGATTCATGAGAGAGTACGTCTCGGATTCACGATCGGATTAATGGGGGGAGTATATCTCCCATTCATGTGGGAGCATGATGTCGGATTCATGGCATTTCTTGGATTCATGGTATGGTCTTGGATTCCTAAGTAGTATGTCTCGAATTAAAGGGGGGAGTATGGTCTCAGATTCATGGGTGTTATGTCTCAGATTCATAGGTGGCTACGTCTCGGATTTATGGTGCGGTAAATCTCATATTTATGGGGTTGTATGTCTAGGATTCATGGGGGATTATGGTCAGGGATTGATGGAATGTATGAGAATTAGGAAGTATGTCTTGCATTCATGGGGCTTATGTCTTGGATTCATGGGGAGGGGGGGATTCTTGGTTTTATTCTCAGGAATCCAAGACATATCCCACTTGAATCGATGACCATACTCCCCCATGAATCCGGGATATACCCCTCATGAATCCAGGGCATACCCCTGCATGAATCCGGATTCATGGAGGGGTATGTCTCAGATTCATGGGGGTATATCGAGGATTCATGGGGGAGTATGTCTAGGATTCATGGGTATGCATCGGATTCATAAGCGGGTATTTCTCATATCGGTGAGGGGAGTTTTTCGAGGATTTATGGGGAAGTATGTCTCAGATTCGTGATCGTAATCGTGGGGGGAGTATGTTTCCCATTCATTAAGGAGTATGATCTCAAATTCATGGGTTCATGGTATGATCTTGGATTCACGGGGGAGTATGTCTCTGATTCAAGGGGGTTATAGTCTCTGATTCATTGGGGTTATGTCTCTCATTCATAGGTAGCTATGTCTCGGTTTCATGGAGGAGTACGTTTCAGATTAATGGAGAGTATGTATAGGATTCTTGGGGGAGTATGATTAGAGCTTCGTGATATATATCAGAATCATGGAGGAGTATCTCTCGGATTCATGTGGTGTATGTTTCCGATTCATGGGGGTATGTCTTAGATTCATGTGGGGGTAAGTGTCGGATTTATGGGTCCGTATGTCTCGAATTCCTGGGTATGCCACGGATTCATGGGGGTATGTCTTGGATTCATAGAGGAGTGTCGCGGATTCATGGGAGAGTATGTGTTGGATTCATGGGGGAGTGTCACGGATTCATGATAGTGTACATCGCAGATTCATAATAAAGATATGTCTCGGATTCAGAAGCGGAGTATGGTCTCAAATTCAAAGAGTATTATGTCTTATATTAATAAGTGAGGGGTATGTCTTGAATTTGTGGGGGCATTATGTCACGGATTCAGAGGGGGGTTGTGTATCAGATTCATGGTCCCAGATTTATGGCGGAGAACATCTCTGATTTGACAAGGTTATGTCTCAGATTCGTTAGAGGAGCATGCCTCATATTCATGGGAGAGTATGTCTATTCATGGGTATATCACAGATTCATGGGGGTGTGTCTCCGATGCATTCATGTGCATGTCTCGGATTCATGGGGGGTATGTTTTAGATTCAGGTGAGGGTATGTATCGGATTCATGGGAGGTGTGTCGTAGATTAATGGGGGAGTGTCGCGTATTCATACTCTCTTATTCATGGGGGAGAATGGTCTTATATTCGTGGGAGAATATGTATTGGATTCATGGGGGAGTGTTAGGGATTCATGATAGGGTACGTCACGGATTCATGATAGGGTACGTCACGGATTCATGGTAGGAGAAGTCTCGAATTCATGAAGGGAGTATGGTCTCAAATTCAAAGAGTATTATGTCTTATATTAATGAGGAGTATGTCTCATATTTGTGGGGGGAGTATCTCTCGGATTCATGGGGGGGGATATAATAGATTCATGGTCTCGGATTCATGATCAGATTAAGGGAGGGGGGGGGGTATGTCTCCCATTCATGTGGGAGCATGATGTCGGATTCATGGCATTTCTCGGATTCATGGAATGGTCTTGGATTCCTAAGTTTTATGTCTCGAATTAAAAGGGGGAGTATGGTCTCAGATTCAAAGGTGTTATGTCTCAGATTCATGGGTGGCAATGTCTCGGATTCATGGTGTGGTAAATATCCGATTAATGGGGTAGTATGTCCAGGATTCATGGAGGATTATGGTCAGGGATTGATGATATGTATCAGAATCAGGAAGTGGAAGTATGTCCTGGATTCATGGGGGTATGTCTTGGATTCATGGAATGGTCTTGGATTCCTAAGTTTTATGTCTCGAATTAAAAGGGGGAGTATGGTCTCAGATTCATAGGTGTTATGTCTCAGATTCATGGGTGGCAATGTCTCGGATTCATGGTGTGGTAAATATCCGATTAATGGGGTAGTATGTCCAGGATTCTTGGGGGAGTATGGTCAGAGATTGATGTATGTATCTGAATTAGGAAGTATGTCATGGATTCATGGGGGGTATGTCTTGGATTCATGGGAGGGGTGGGGGGTGTTCTCGGGTTTATACCAATGAATCCGAGACATTCGAGTTGAATCCATGACCATACTCCCCCCCCCCCCCCAATGAATCCGGGATATACCGCTCTATGAATCCAAGACATACCCCCTGCATGAATCCGGATTCATGAGGGGGGTATGTCTCAGATTTATGGGGGTATGTCTAGGAATCATGGGGGAGTATGTCTCGAATTCATGGGTATGTCTGGGATTCATAAGCGGGTATTTCTCAGATCGATGGGGGGACTTTTTCTAGTTTTCATGGGGGAGTATATCTCGGATTCATGATCGTATTCATGGGGGGAGTGTGTCTCCCATTCATGAAGGAGTATGATCTCAAATTCATGGCATTTCTCGGGTTCATGATATTGTTTTGGATTCATGGGGAGTATGTCTCCGATTCAAGGGGGATAGAGTATCATATTCATTAGGGTTATGTCTCCGATTCATAGGTGGCTATGTCTCGGATTTATGGAGGAGTATGTCATAGATTAATGGGGAGTATGTCTAGGATTCATGGGGAAGTATGGTCAGAGCTTCATGGTATGTATTGGAATCATGGAGTATCTCACGGATTCATGTGGGGGTATGTCCCCCATTCATGGAGGGTATGTATTAGATTTATATGAGAGTATGTGTCGGATTCATGGGTCCGTATGTCTCGAATTCATGAGTATGTCGCAAATTCATGGAGGAATGTCGCGTATTCATACTCTCTTATTCATGGGAGAGAATGATCTCAGATTCGTGGGAGAGTATGTCTTGGATTTATGAGGGAGTGTCAGGGATTCATGATAGGGTATGTCACGGATTCATGGTAGGATGTCTCGGATTGATGAAGGGAGTATGGCCTCAAATTCAGGGAGTATTATGTCTTATATTAATGTGGGGTGTGTCTCAAGTTTGTGGGGGGGAATATGTCTCGGATTCATGGGGGGAGGGGGGTTTATGTATCAGATTCATGGTCCCAGATTTGTGGCGAAGTACGTCTTCGATTCGAGGGGTTTATTTCCCAGATTCATTAAGGAAGCATGCCCCATATTCATGGGGGAGCATGCCTCATATTCATGGGCATGTCACAGATGCATGGGTATGTCTTAGATTCATGGGGGTACGTCTCCGATGGATTCATGTGTATGTCTCGGATTCGTGGGCTGATATGTTTCAGATAGATTCATGTGTATGTCTCGGATTCATGGGAGGAGTATTTCTGGGATTCATTGGTTAGTATGTTTCGGATTCATGGTTGGATTCATGGGGAGAGTATGTCTCCCATTCATGAGAGAGTAAGATCTCGGATTCATGGCAATTCTCAAATTCATGGTATGATGTTAGATTCAATGAGTATGTCTCGGATTCAAGGGGGAATATGGTCTCAGATTGATGGGGTTGATGTCTCGGATTAATGGTGGAGTACGTCTCGGATTAATGGGAGAGTAAGTCTAAGATTCATGCGATAGTATGGAAAGGGATTCATCGTATGTATCGAAAGCATGTAAGAGAATGTCTCATATTCATGTGGGGTGTGTATCCAATTCATGTGTGTGTATGTTGGGATTCATGGTCTCAGATTTATCGCGGAGTACGTCTCCGATTCAATGGGGTTATGTCTCAGATTCGTTGGGGAAGTATGTCTCAAATTCATGAGGGAGTATGTCACGGATTCATGGGGGGTATGTCTCCGATGATTTATGGGTATGTCTCGGATTCATGGATAGGTATATCTCAGATTAATGGGGGGAGCATGTCTAGGATTCATAGAGGAGTATGTCTCAGATTCATGGTCGAATTGATGGGGGGAGCATGTCTTTCATTCATGAGGGAGTATGATCTCGGATTCATAGCATTTCTTGAATTCATGGTATGGTCTTGGATTCATGGGGGAGTATTGTCTCCGATTCAATGGGGGAGTGGTCTAGATTCATGGGTTTTGTCTAGGATTAATGGGTGGCTATGTCTCGGATTGATGGTGGGGAACATCTCAAATGTATGTTTACAATTCATGGGGGAGTATGGTGAGGGATTCATGGTATATATTAGAATTATGGTATGTCTTAGATTCATGGGTCTGTCACGGATTCATAGGCAAGTATGTCTTAGATTCATAGAGGGAGTATTTCTAGGATTCATGGGAATATGTCTCGGATTCAAGGTCGTATTTATAGGGGGAGTATGTCTCATATTCATGATGGTGTATGTTCTCGGATTCTTGGCATTTCTCAAATTCGTGGTATGGTTTTGGATTCATGGGGAGTGTCTCCCCAATTCAAGGTGGAGTGTGGTCTACAATTCATGGGGTTTTTGTCTTGGATTCATGGGTGGCTATGTCTCGGATTAATGTGGGAGTATGTTTAGGATTCACGGCATGTATCAAAATCATGGAGGAGTATGTCTGAATTCATGGTGGGGGTTTTATGTCCCCGATTCATGGGGGATGTGTTTCGGATTCATTGGTCGGTATGTCTCAAATTCCTAGAGGGGTTTCTTGGATTCATGAGTGGTATGTCTAAGATTCATGTGGGAGCATAGTCTCAATTCATGGGGAGTATGTTTCATAGGAGTATGTCTCGAATTCATGATTGGGTACGTCGCAGATTCATGCTAGGATATGTCTTATATTCATGAGGGGGTTATGGATTAAAATTGAAAGAGTATTGTCTTTAATTCATATGGGGTATGTCTAGAATTCGGGGGAGCATGTCTCAGGCTAATGGGGGTTTGTGTCTGAGATTCATGGGGGTGTATGTATCTATGTGATGGATTCCATGAGGTGGTCTCGTCCTCTTGGAACGAGCCAGTTCCTTTGTTCACCGGTGCAAAAAAGGTGACTTTTAAGCTTAGGAAACTAAAATGGGTTCTAAAAAGGGCAAGCAGCAAACAGCAGCAAGAAGATGGAGCAACGAACTGCTGGAACAAGAGGTGAGTCTATTAGATCACAAGGAGTTAGCCTCCCTCTCTGCTGAAGAGAGAGATCAGTGTGCAAAGTGTCGAGATCAGTTGTCCAAGATTGTTAAGATGGAAGTAATGGAATGGAGGCAAAGGTCAAGGGAGAAGAGCTTCAAGAGGGAGACAACAATACCAAGTTTTTCCACAAGGCGGCGAACCAAAGGAGGAGATTCAATAGGATCAGCAAAATCAGATTGAATGAATCTCTATTTGAGTCTTCTTCGGACATCGAAAGGTACTATTCTTATACATTCAACAAATAGAGAGGATGGTTTCCGCAGTGCATGGATGAAGACCTTCGCAGGGTGCCTGATGTTTTGTGGGCAGACCTCGAGGCCCCCTTCTCCAAGGAGGAAATAAAGATAGCTGTTTACGAGGCAGATCCGGATAAGGCTCATCCGTGGTGAAGGAAGATGTCTTGGAAATGTTCTAAGAATTCCATTATGGTTCGCAAGGTTTGAGCAGCTTTTTGCCACGTTTTTGCGCTAATTCCTAAGAAGGATGTGGCTGTTGAGGTTGGCGATTTTCGTCCCATCAGTTTGGTCAACGGGGCATATAAAATGATTGCGAAGGTCCTTGCTAATAGATTGAAGACCGCTATAGGCTATAAGATGGAAGAGAATCAAACCACATTCATTCCGGGCATCTTCTTTAGGATGGTTTTATGCAGTTGAAGAATGCATTACTACAGCCCACAAAGATAAAGAGAAAGGCGTGCTTAACAAACTTGATTTCTCTAAGGCCTATGATAATATTAGGTGGGATTTCCTCTTGCATCTGCTTCAGTGCCATGGATTCAAACCGAATTGATTAAGGAAGGTCAGGGAGTGCATCTCCACCGCGAAGGTCTCAGTCCTTGTTAATGGCAAGCCATGTGGTTTCTTCCACCTTAAAAAAAGGGCTTCGTAAGGCGACCCCCTCTCTTTGCTACATTTTAGAGTTGTCACCAATGCTTTTAGTAGAATGATGAAGGTGGCAAAAGATGATGGGTGGATTCAAGGACTCAATGTGAATAGCAAGGGGCCATCTCTTTCACACATTCAGTATGCGGACGACACGATCATCCTTCGTCCGAGGTATCAAATTCGTGTGCAAATGTTTTGAACTCCTCTCTGGCCTAAAGATAAATTTTCAGAAGAGTGCAATGCTTGGCACTCATTTGGAGGAGGGGGAGCTCGGTGCTCTATCTCGTATATTTGGATGCCAGACACAATCATTCCCCTATCGGTATCTCGGTCTCCCCTTGCACCTAGGGAAATTCGAAAATCAGAATGGCTCCCCTTGATCAGTAGGTTTGATAAAAAGTTGAAGGGCTGGAAAGGAAAGAACTTAGCTCGGGTGGACGACTTATCCTCCTTCTAGCTGCTTTATCGAACCTGCCAATCTTCTTTCTCTTCCTTTTCAAGGTTCCGGTGGGGATAGCATTTGAAGAAGGTTTTTTTGGTGTGGGGCAGAGATCAACCAAAAGAAGCCTTTTTTGGTGAAATGGGATCTCGTTTGCTGCAGGAAAAACAAAGGAGGTGCTGGTGTCCTTAATTTGACTGACCACAATATGGCCCTACTTAGCAAATGGCGATGGAGGTGGCTCACGTCTCATCCCTCAGTGTGGTGTCCGTTGGTAGAATGGAGAATGGTCTCAGATTCATGGAGAGTATGTCATGGAATCATGGAGGAGTGTCACAGATTCATGATAGGGTTCGTCGCAGATTCATGGTAGGATATGTCTCTGATTCATGAGGGGAGCATGGTCACAAATTCAAAGAGTATTATGTCTTACATAAATGAGGGGTATGCCATGAATTTGTGGGGGAGTATGCCTCAGATTTAGGGGGGGGGGGGTTATGTATGAGATTCATGGTCCCGGATTTGTGGTGGAGTACGTCTCTAATTCGAGGGAGTTATGTCTCAGATGCGTTGGGTAGCATGTCTCATATTCATGGGGGAGTATGTCTATTCATGGGGTTTTGTCTCGATGCATTCATGTGTATGTTTCGGATTCATGGGCCGGTATGGAGTATGTCTCCCATTCATGAGGGAGTATGATCTCATATTCATGGCATTTCTCATATTCATGGTATGATGTTAGATTTAATAGGGAGTATGTCTTGGATTCATGTGGGGTATGTTTCCGATTAGTGGGGGATATGTGTTAGATTCATGGATCCGTATGTCTTGAATTCATGGGTATGTCACAGATTCATGGGGGATATGTCTTGGATTCATGGGGGAGTGTCGCGTATTCATACTATCTTATTTATGAGGGACAATGGTCTCATATTCGTGGGGGAGTATGTCTTGGATTCATGGGGGAATGTCACGGATTCATGATAGGGTACGTCACAAATTCATGGTGGGATATTTCTCGGATTCATGACGGGGGTATGGTCTCAAATTCAAAGAGTATTATGTCTTATATTAATGAGAGGTATGTCTTGAATTTGTGGGGGGAGTATGTCTCGGATTCGTGGGGGGAGTATGTCTCGGATTCATGGGGTACGTCTCTGATTCGTGGGGGTTACGTCTCAGATTCGTTGGGGGAGCATGCCTCATATTCAAGGGGAGTATGTCTATTCATGGGTATGTCTTGTATTCATGAGGGTATGTCTCCCATGCATTCATGTGTATGTCTCAGATTCATGGGCCGGTATGGAGTATGTCTCCCATTCATGAGGGAGTATAATCTCGGATTCATGGCATTTCTCATATTCATGGTATGATGTTAGATTAAATAGGAAGTATGTCTCGGATTCAAGAGGGGAGTATGGTGGATTCATGGGTGGAGAATGGTCTCAGATTCGTGGGAGGGTATATCTTGGATTCATGGGGGAGTGTCAGAGATTCATGGTAGGGTACGTTACAGATTCGTGGGAGATTAAGTCTTGGATTCATGGGAGAGTGTCAGGGATTCATGATAGGGTACGTCGCAGATTCATGAGGGGTATGTCTCGCATTAATGAGGGGAGTATGGTCTCAAATTCAAGAAGTATTATGTCTTATATTAATGGGGGGTATGTCTCGCATTCATGGGGGGAGAATGGTCTCAGATTCGTGGAGAGTATGTCTTCTCCAACCATCTCTCTGTGAAAGGTAAGAATTAACAGTCGCGATTATTTTAGACATTTTTTATGATAAAAAACCGAATCCCTAATAATTATTTTTTGTGTGATTTGTGTAGAAGAGAATATGCGAAACAAACCTATATTGTTGGAACCGATGATCACGGCTTTTGATGGAGTCTCCAATCCGGAGAAATCGATGGATCGGAGGTGGAGAAGCCCCGGAAGTTGACGAAGCGATGGAAGACCGACGATGAGGAGAGAATCTACTCCACCAAGCTTTTACACGCTCTCCGCCAAGTGCGGCAGAGATTGGCGGCACCTCCGCAGCGGCTAAAACAGCGGGAGGACCGGGAGGCAGTGGACCGGGTCCTTGCGACGGAGGAGAAGGGGAGGACGAGGTGGAGTTGGGCGGTCCTCTCGAGCCGGATCTGGACGAGCCGGAAATGTTATGAGAATTCTATTAAGGTTCGCAAGGGGGATATAATCTTGGATTCATTGGGGTGGTCTCCAATTCATAGGTGCCTATGTCTAAGATTCATGGAGGAGTACGTCTCAGAATAATGGGGGAGTATGTCTAGGATTCATGGGGGAGTATGGTCAGAGTTTCATAGTATGTATCAGAATCATGGAGGAGTATCTCTCCGATTCATGTGGAGTATGTATCTGATTGATGGTGGGTATGTCTTTTAGATTCATGCGGGGGTATGTGTCCTACTCATGGATCCGTATGTCTCGAATTCATGGATATGTCACAGATTCAAGGGGGGACATGTGTTGGATTCATGGGGGAGTGTCGCATATTCATACTATCTTATTCATGGGGGAAGAATGGTCTCAGATTCGTAGGAGAGTGTCTTAGATTCATGGAGGAGTCACAGTTTCAAGATAGGGTACATTGCAAATTCATGGTTGGATATGTCTTGGATTCATGAGGGGGATGTGGTCTCAAATTCAGGGAGTACTATGTCTTATATTAATGAGGGATATGTCTCTAATTTTTTGATGGGTATGTCTCAGTTTCATAGGGGGTACGTCTACAATGGATTCATGGGTAGGTCTTGAACTCATGGGCAGGTAGGTATGTTTTAGATTCAAGGAGTATGTATGTGATTCATGAGAGTATGTATCATATTCATGATCGGATTAGTGGGGGGAGTATGTTTCCCACTCATGAGGGAGTATGATGTCGGATTCATGGTATAATGTTAGATTCAGTGGGGAGTATGTCTCGGATTCAGGGGGAGTATGGTCTAGGATTCATGAAGGTTAGGTCTTGGATTCATGGTGGGGTACGTTTCGGATTAAAGGGGGTGTCTTGGATTCGTGGGGTGTCGCGTATTCACACTCTCTGATTCATGGGGGGAGAATGGTCTCAAATTCGTGGGAGAGTATGTCTTGGATTCATGGGGGAGTGTCAGGTATTCATGATAGGGTACGACGCAGATTCATGGTAGGATATGCCTTGGATTCATGAAGGGAGTATGGTCTCAAATTCAGAGAGTACTATGTCTTATATAAATGAGGGATATGTGTCGAATTTTTTTATGGGTATATCACGGATTCATAGTTATGTCTCAGATTCATGGGGGCTATGTCTCCGATGGATTCATGGGTATGTCTCAAATTCATGGGCAGGTAGGTATGTCTTATATTCATGGGGGAGTATGTGTATGATTGATGAGAAAGTATGTCTCAGATTCATGATCAGATTAATTGGGGAGTATATCGCCCATTCATGTGGGAGGAGCATGATGTCAGATTCATGGCATTTCTTCGATTCATGGTATGGTCTTGGATTCCTAAATAGTATGTCTCAGATTAAAGGAGGGGAGTATGGTTACAGATTCATGGGTGGCTATGTCTCGCATTCATGGTGCGGTAAACCTCATATTAATGTCGTAGTATGTCTAGGATTCCTAGGGATTATGGTCAGTTATTGATAGTATATATCAGAATCAGGAAGTATGTCTTGGATTCTTGGGAGGTATGTCATGGATTCAAGGGAGGGGGGGGGGGAATTCTTGGTTTTATACCTATGAATCCAAGACATATCCCACTTGAATCCATGACCATACTCCCCCCATGAATCCGGGATATACCCCTCATGAATCCAGGACATACCCCCGCATGAATCCGGATTCATGCGGGGGTATGTCTCAGATTCATGGGGGTATGTCCAGGATTCATGGGGGAGTGTGTCTCGAATTCATGGATATGCCTCGGATTCATAAGCGGGCATTTCTCAGATCGATGGGTGGAGTTTGTCGAGGATTCATGGGGGAGTATATCTCGGATTCATGATCGTATTCATGGGGGTGTATGTTTCCCAGTCATTAAAGAGTATGATCTCAAATTCATGGCATTTCTCGGGTTCATGGTATGGTCTTGGATTCACGGGGGAGTGTGTGTAGAATTCATAGGTAGCTATGTCTTGGTTTCATGGAGGAGTACGTTTCAGATTAATGGGGAGTATGTCTAGAATTCATGGGGGCGTATGATTAGAGCTTCATGGTATATATTAGAATCATGGAGGAGTATCTCTCGGATCCATGTGGGGTATGTTTCCGATTCATGGGGGGTTGTCTCAAATTCATGTGAGGGTATGAGTCGGATTCATGGGTCCGTATGTATCGAATTCATGGGTATGTCGCAGATTCATGGGGGAGTGTCGTGTATTCATAATCTATTATTAATGTGAGGGTATGAGTCGGATTCATGGGTCCATATGTCTCGAATTCATGGGTATGTCACATATTATGGTGGAGTGTCACGTATCCATACTCTCTTATTAATGGGGGAGAATAGTCTCAGATTTGTGGGAGAGTATGTCTTCGATTCATGGGGGAGTCACAGGGGTATGTCACGGATTCATTGTAGGATATGTCTTGGATTGACAAAGGGAGTGTAGTCTCAAATTCCAGGAGTACTAAGTCATATAATTTGTCGGGGGACTATGTCTCGGATTCATGTGGAGGTGGGGGTGTTTATGTATCAAATTCAGGGTCCGGATTTATGGCGGAGTACGTCTTCGATTTGTGGGTCCCGGATTCGTTGGGGGGGGCATGGCTCATATTCATGGGGGAGTATGTCTCATATTTGTATGTATGTCACGGATTTATGGGTATGTCTCAGTTTCATGGGGTTATGTCTCCAATTGATTAATGGGTATGTCTCGGATTCATGGATGAGTATGTTTCAGATTCATGAAAGGAGTATTTATAGGATTTATTAAGTAGTATGTCTCGGATTCATGGTTGGATTCATTGAGGGACTATGTCTCCCACTCATGAGGGAATATTATCTTGGATTCATGGCATTTCTCAGATTCATGGTATGATGTCAGATTTAACGGGGAGTATGTCTCGGATTCAAGGGAGGGAGTATGGTCTTAGATTCATAGGGGTTAGGTCTCGGATTTATGGTGGGGTACGTCTCGTATTAATGGGGGAGCATCTTGGATTCATCAGGGTATGTCGCGTTTTCATACTCTCTTATTCATGGGGGAGAATGGTCTCAGATTCGTGGGAGAGTATATCTTGGATTCATGGGGTAGTGTCAAGTATTCATGAAAGGGTACATCGCAGGGTCATGGTAGGATATGCCTCGGATTCATGAAGGGAGTACGGTCTCAAATTCAGGAGTACCATGTCTTATATTAATGAGGGGTATGTGTCGTATTTTTTGATGGGTACGACATGGATTCATAGGTATGTCTCAGATTCATAGGGGGTATGTCTCATATGGATTCATGGGTATGTCTCGAATTCATGGGCAGGTAGATATGTCTTATATTCATGGGAGAGTATGTATATGATTCATGAGAGTGTGTCTCAGATTCATGATCAGATTAATGTAGGGCTATGTCTCCCATTCATGAGGGAGCATGTTATCGGATTCATGGCATTTCTTGGATTCATGGCATGGTCTTGGATTCCTATGTAGTATGTCTCGTATTAAAGGGGGGGAGTATGGCTTCAGATTTATGGGTGTTATGTCTTAGATTCATGAGTGGCTATGTCTCGGATTCATGGTGCAGTAAATCTCATATTAATGAGGTAGGGTAGTATGTCTAGGATTCATGAGGGATTATGGTCAGGGATTGATGGTATGTATCAGAATCAGGAAGTATGTCTTGGATTCATGGAAGAGGGGGGGATCAACCAAAAGAAGCCTTTTTTGGTGAAATGGGATCTCGTTTGCTGCAGGAAAAACAAAGGAGGTGTTGGTGTCCTTAATTTGGCTGACCACAATAAGGCCCTACTTAGCAAATGGCGAAGGAGGTGGCTCACGTCTCATCCCTCAGCGTGGTGTCCTTTGGTGGAAGCAATCGCCGTGGAGGGGAACTAGTTAACAGGTTTCCCATTCAACCTCCTAGACTTTCACGTATATGGATATATATTCTCGGGCTAATAGAGCCAATTCTGGAGGCCTTTGCATGGTCTGTGGGAAATGGATAGTTGCTGCGGTTCTGGCAAGATTGCTGGCATGGCACTAGTGCATTGAAGGATCAGTATGCAAGCATCTATGACCTATTGACAAACAAAGAGGGTCGGGTGAAGGAGTTTTGGACTCCGCATGCAGATGGGGGAGTGTGGGATCTGAGATTGATGCGTAACCTACGAGACGAGGAAGTTTTACTACTGGTAAGCCTTCTAAGGGAACTCCAAACTATCACCCTTCAAGAGAGGACTACCGATTCAATAGTCTAGCATTCCAAACCCAATCAGGGATTTTCTGTTAGGCGCTGTTATGACTAGTGGAGGAGAGAGCGACCCATTCAGCAATCAACGGGGATGAAGGCCCCACAAATCTAGAGGGCTAAAATTAAGTTGTTTTCACTAAAAGTTTTGGCATTCCGCTAAAAGTTAATGAGTTTTCTTGGCTCATGTATCAAATCGTCTTCTCACTTAATCATATAGAGCGAAATGGTCGAACCAAGCGGATATTTTATGTCCTATGTGCGGGGGCAGGGGGGGCGCTGAAGAAACAACTGAACATCTTTTGGTGACATGTCTTGTGGTTGCCCAAGTGTGGAGATTGCTTCTAGAGGCTACAGGCATAGATGCTTCCTATGCTTCCTTTACTTCACTGCATGGTATGTGGAAGGCTGGGAAGGTTTTAATGCCATGAGGAGATAGAAGCCACAAGGCAAAAGCCCACTCAAACCTTCGTCCCCACTATTGCATGGGCCCTCTGGTTAAACACGAACTAGGCTATTTTCCAAGGATCAAAAGTGTATATCAAAAACATTTGGGAGATGGTGGTCCATTTTATCAAACCCTGGGGCAAGTCTCTTGCGGGTTACCTTTTCAAGGCAGGAATCTTAATTGAGGAGTAGTTCTAAGTGGTATTTGGGGCGTGCTGGTAGAGTCCTTGTCTACTGCAGCCCAGGCAGCCTTATGGCTGTTGTATTGCTCTTATGTAACTCTCTTTCTGGGCATTTGCCCTGATCAATATAATCATGGCATATATGTCTACCATTTCCATCAAAAAAAAAAAAAAACTCAAGTACAATGATTTGTTGTCAATGAGATTCCCAAGCTAGGGAAGGAATTCAAAGAGATATATTTTTTTCTAAAACTTTCACTTTGTTATGTAAGGCTATAAGCAGTAAAATCAATATAAGAACATGAACTCCATGGTATAGTAATCTTCTCTAAAAAAAAAATTATTACACAGAGTAGCCACCATCTTATATAATAGCAAGTTAATTTTAGAATGGAGCATTCTATAGTGCTGGGCTCCAAAATCAGAAATTGACATTTAAAGAAAGAGTATGCGTCAATTGACTATATTTATGTTTTTTTTATCAAAAAAGAATGTACTTCCACAGATTGACTATATTAAAGAAAGAGTATGCGTCAATTGACTATATTAATGTTTTTCTTTTATAGAAATTTGAAGAAACAAATTTTTCTAGTCATCCAATATCATTAGATAATGTATTTGCATAAAAAATACAGGAGATACAATTTTTCCTAAATCTTCATGATACTAGGCAATTGATCATCAATAACTTCGAATTAATGGGAGTGCACAGATTGTAAAGTAAGGAAGGTCATAAGGAAGCATATGATTATTACCACAGAATTTGTATGAGAGTCAATAGATGTCCTGTAGAATAATTCCATTGCACCAGGGAGGACCGTATAAAAGAGACATTTCTGCAAAAGTGAAAATTAGAGTTAATAGACACATCAATAACTTCGAATTAATGGGAGTGTACTGATTGTAAAGTAAATGTAGGTATTCTTTTTATTTATTTAAACATCGGAAGGTCATAAGGAAGCATATGATTATTACCACATAATTTGTATGAGAGTCAATAGATGTCTTGTAGAATAATTATATTGCACCAGGGAGGACCGTATAAAAGAGACGTTCCTGCAAAAGTGAAAATTAGAGTTAATAGACACCCAAGAAAGTGTTTTTTCCACAGATCTCATGCTGACTCAAGGGCACGATCACATTCAATCATTCTATCTATTTTAACAACACAAAATATTTTGTAGCTCAAAGTGCAGATATAACATATTGCAGTTAGTTCTATAACACGCAATCTCCATAAATATCTGGCAGTTATTATAATCACAGTGCCATCAAATCCAATTGCATTTCTTCAACCATTAGATATATGTAAATGTAAATCCTCATAAAATAGATACACTGAAAATAGATGGAGTTAGGCAGAGCAAGCAGATTCTGGCTACAATCACATAAAACCAGAAAGGGAGTTAGCTCATACTTCTGAAAGTAAATCTTCCCAAGACATTGACAAATTGCCAAGATCAGACAGAATGTCTGGGGTAGTTTGTGCTTCAGCCACTGCGGCACCATCAGCAGAGTGATCATATTCCAAAAACCTCACAGCATATGTTTCAATGGGGAGTTGAGCACTGGCATACACGTATTGTTTGTCCTTGCATTTGACAGTATCCTACATGAAACCATTATGACATGTCAGTTGCACAAATAAAATCATATTAAATGATCATCTAGTCCACCTACATTGATTAAAATAATAAAGAGATCATAAAAAAGGGTCGTGTATTCATATAATCTAGGCACTGAAAATATTCAAAAAGATTAAAATATATATCTCAGATAAGAATCCCACACCTGTGATATATCCAAATGTTTTTAATAGAACCCCATAATCAAGCATGATGTAACTCAGGAATTATAATGTATAACACTATGCACAATATTCAGAATTAATCAATGGTCCTCCAATGATTATTCATAAGAAATGCCCTACATAATAACAAAGAAATTCACTTGATTCCCCACTCCAATGGATCCTCTTTGTGAAAATAGATTATGTCCCTTCTCAATAAACGAGTCGCCAAATCTTTTAACATACTGACCACAGAGGACCGGCTATTTTCAATATAACAAATCCTAGCCTGGATATCAGAAGAAAAAAAAATTTCATTTTAAGTTTTTATCAACATCTAATGAATCGAGTCCAAGGAGGTTGACTTGCCTCATGCCCTTCTCAATTTATCACAAATCAAATTGCATTACCAGATAAACAATCACAAGGTTTGTCTACCTCGTGGAAGAGCTTTCCACAAATCTAGCCTTTGTAAATGTTTTTAAATAAAAATCACAGCAACAGATCAATAGAAGAAATTGTACCGATTGCAGTCTTGATACATGCAACCTTAAAAACTGATCTCAAAAAAAATGGATGAAATCCAGCAGCTAAATGTTAGCCCCAAAAAATCAGATATCAGTAAGCAAAAAACCAAACCTCGAAGAGCAAGTGATTGCGTGGTGTTCCTCCTCCGGGAGGGGGTTCCGGAGACCACCCGCCATATCAGCGAGAGAACCCTCCCCTTCTCGCTGGACTCCTTCAGCCTCCGAGCAAGGTCAGGAATTCCGATCCCATCAATCGACGAGTTTCCGCCGCCCGAGCCCTCCATCGAAACCATCTCCTCCATTTCTCTCTCCAATGGTCGAGACGGGGTTTAGTTTATATAGCTTCTCTCTCCAAACGGTCCGATTTCGGAGGAACATATGGGGGGGGGGGTGTGATGATATTCTCCCTCTCTTTCAACAATCTAAATCTGATTTATTTTTTTTATGAACGGTCCAGATTGCTTTATGAGGGGGTGAATCATAGGGTACTAGAGTGATTATATGAAATGACCGTTCAATTCGTACAACTGTACAGGATGTGCCGATCTGAACCATCCACACCGTATCTGCTGATGGTGTAAAATGACATACTTGTCCCTGCAAGTATGTGATATTAACCCAGTGACCTGTTTATCAATGAGTCCGACTGCGTAACCTCTCACGCGTTTAGGTCTAATGAACGGTTCAGATTTATCCTGTAACAGAACCATCGATCAAATAGATGTATTTCAAAAACATTTTAAAGGGCCTTACCGACTGTGACGAGAGGTGTCACTTTAGTGAAAGTGTTCGGGATTTCAAAAATAATTGGATTCTTTTTTTAGGTGTATATATATATATATATATAATTATATATATATATATATATATATCATTAAAAAATATGATATTTTTTTTTATTATAAATAGTTTATTTATTTGTATACTATTAACAATTTAAAAATTATGTATTTTTACTATCTAGTTAACTTTCGTTTAATTTTTCACTTTAAAATTACAGAGAAATGATTAAAATATTCTTAATTTTTTATTTTCATATTTTAAAATCATGAAGAAATGATTAAAATATTCTTTTTTTAATTTTCATACTTATCTTACAGAATACAAATTTTATTTTTATACCATTCAAAAATTATATTTTTTATTATACCATGTAAAAAATTAAAAATGTTAAATTTTACAAGGAGAACAATTTAATTCATATAAAATAAAAGGATTGCTAGGATAAAAAGAAACAATAGAAAATTTTTATTTTTAAATTTGATATGGCCTGATATTGATAATGATAGAGAATCAAGTCAATAATCTAAGTTTGCATGCAAGGTAGGAGGTTTTTGGACTATTCCATGTGGATTGAATTCACAAAAAAGAGAAATTCATATAACCCCTACAAACATATGAAAATTCATATACCCCCCCTGCGCATTCTCCCTAAATTCAAATAATCCCCTCTAAACATACACAAAATGCAAATAACTTATTCTGTCAGTTAAGTAAATCCCTTTTTAACCTGGATTTAACAATATGTATAAAGTTATAATAATGCCCCTCCCCCCAATCCATCACAAACCAACTAATCCTAACCCTATCACTCCCCTCCCCCAAAATCACAATCCACAAGCGCCGGCCATCATGAACCTCGATCTCCACCTGATCGTGTGTGCAGAGAGCCCCCTAGATGTGCAAGTATGAAGAGAGCTTCGATTGGTGCCTTTGCTGCCACTCCACACAAGTTCCATGCAATCCCAGCCACTCCGTACCAATTCCAACTTATAGAAACACTTAATATGCATATATGCATAATAATAATAATAAAAAAAAAAAGATTGGTCCGGGCATTTTGTCAAACACATCAGTTGCACAAGATGAAGCACAAGAAGAAGGAACCTCACCATTCAATAGGTGGGGAGCAGTGAAGAAGAAGAAGACATGTTTATAAAAAGGAAGGGTATAAATGTGGATTTCTCCCTTTACAAAATTAGTTGATTTCACAAGTAAAAGGAAGACATGCAAATAAATATTATAGAATGCTTTAAACAATAAAGACAAACTCTCACCACGCGAAAAAAATTATAAAAGAAATATTGATATATCAATTTCTCGTGGGGACTCACAACTCATGTAAATACACAATCCTCTATTAGATTTGAACCCTAAAGAGCCTCTAAAAAAAAAAAAGCATTATAATATGGGAAAAAAATAAACCGATCATGCAAAATATGGCCGACAATTACATGTAATCAACTGATCTTATATCTATATATATATTAAGGTACAACCCTCTACAAACAAATGAAAATCCATATAAGCCCTTGCATTCTCTTTAAATCCAAATACCCCCCCTGTAAATATACACAAAATGCAAAATCAACCCCCTAAGTTAAATTAACCAGAATCAGAATATTCAAAGAATATTCTATTATCCGGATGTTTGAATTACAAAATAATGCTTTTAAGTCCCTATATGTATGGAAAAAAACAAATACCCTCTGTCAATGACAAATTTTGCTCTGTAATGATGGGCTTCTTAAAGACCATATCAGTTTCACATAGTGCACACACTGAATTTGGACCTAGAACTGGAGACCACATTACAAAAAATTTCCAAATATGTACATATGGCAGAGACTTGAGGTGGGTTCATTTAAAAGCTTCCCGAAATGTGTACTTGGTGTTGGCCTGTCAACATGTCAAGATATTAATACCAACTGAGCTACTCTCCAATAACATATTACATTGTCATGTAAATATGTAATGCACACTTGTATTTGTGATTTCCCAAAGAAAAATGGAATGAAATGAGTGATGCTTTATACATTGATGTATCAATCTTCACCTGCACTTGACCACATCCAAGCAATTAAAGGAACTGAACATGGTAAGAAATAAATGTTGTGTTAGTTCTCCTTCTAAATCCAACATCGCGAGACTTGTATTCAGCTCCTTGAACAGAAGCAGAAATCCCATCATAAATTAGAAAGAAGAAACCCACAAACAGGAGCTTTTCATTTGTATATTGTTGTAACTTTCATTCGTATATCCGCTTCCTCTTCAGGACTGTTGGAGATATCAAAACTAAGCCAATAAGGAACAAAATTACCAGTGTCTTGAGATCATATAGATCCCTCACTGAATTCAGCTCCCCCAGAGCAAGTCCAGCCTGAACAAAAATATATATAAACAATGATTTCACATTATTAGTATGCAAGAAAATATGATCCAAAAGGCTGCAATGGCACATTCAAACAAATGATTTCTATACTCTTTAACCTCAGTCATTTCCCTTATTAAGACAGTCTATCTAATCATGAATCCTTAGCCCCCTGGAATTAATGTATTTTCTTCAGTATTTACTACAACAATTAATTATCTATATGAGAGATTGGATAAATAACTTTAAACATGAAATCCATCTGGCACATTCATCATGTGATGTGGCTCATGACTGTCCAAAATAAAGTGCAATTGGTGGAATCAAGATCAACTTTAAACTTATCTACTTCCATTGACAAACTAATCCCCTGACTACAAGGAAATGTGAAGCAAAAAAAATTACCATTCTATTTTTTCACACACACACACACACACACACCAGACTCAGGAGGAACATAATTTTAAAGAGAGTTTCTTTCATGCACACGGACACAAAGAACATAACTTACAGAAAGTTTATATTTCACACACACACACACAGGTAGATTGAAGCACTAGAGTAAAAAGGATTCCAGTAAAAAAAAACAATGCCTATATATTAAAAAAAAATCATTAACATATCCAGCAAAGCCAGATACTAACTAATGAAATTTAAAAGACCTCCTGAAAGGAAAACAAACTGCAACAGAATTTAAGTTGAGAAAGGCCTGAAAGGTAAAAGAGAACTTACTCTTACTGTGATATAAGTTGCAGGTATAAGACCAACTGATGTGGCAAGGAAGAAAACATGGAAAGGTATGTCAACTATTGGAGATGCTAAATTTATAAATGTGTTGGGCAAACTTGGAGTCACCCTCAAAAAGAGCATGTAATTCAACAGCTTTTCCCTGCGTTTTGCAATCTGTTTAAGCAACAAGCAGATTGTGAGATATTGACACTCCAAAAATCGAATACGAGTAAATGAAACTTAATATTTAAACAAGACTATATGTAGGCATGTCAACGGACCCGATCCGACCCAGACCCGATTACACGTGTAATATACCCGACCCGATTTGGACCCGAACATACAAACCGGTCGGGTCCGGGTCCACCCCGCCCCGACCCGTTGGACCCGAGACCCGACTGTTTTATTAGTATATGCTCATATATTACAAGACTATTAGTATTAGTTGACCCATAATTTTGTTTCTTATTTATCAAGTTACAAGTATAAGTTTTAACTCATTTTTGTATTCATAAGTTCATAACGAAGCCTATAAATCATAACCCATAACCAACCAAACTCACCCGTTGACAAACCTTATTAGTTTATTAGCTTTTGAATTTGTATAATTAATTGGTTTGTTGCATGATTTATGTTCATTGTTTAAGTTAATATGTTAGTGTTTATTGTTTTAAATGTTGTTTAGATTAACATGTAGTGTCTATTGTTTTGAACATTTACTTTGTGACACAAATAGCCATTAGCTCTCCCTTTTAGTTTATTGTTATATTGTTTAGATTTTTGTTTACTTTGAATACTTTGAATATTATATGTTAGTGTTTTTTGTTTTAAATTGTACAAAAATATGTTCAAACATAATGTTAAGACACCAGTTTAGAAAGCTCAAAATTAATGCTTTATACAAAATTTTCCTAATAGAATGATAAGACAAACAAATTCATGAGCTCTCCTTTTTTTTATTAACCGTATTCAGGTCGGGCCGGAGTCCACATTTCTAAGGACCCGCCAGGTCCTCGATTGGACCCAGACCCGCCGGGTCTTGCCACGGGTCGGGTGTGGGTCCACCCCGACCCGGCCTAGACCCGACCCGTTGACAAGTCTAACTATATGGCATCGTCTTCAAAAAAAAAAAAAAGTCCATCATAAAAAAGAGATCCCAGCACATACCTCTGCCTGGAAAAATCTCAACTTTTCAGGCCACAGCCACAAAAGTAAAGGCCTCCCAACTAATCTTGAAATGAAATAGCAGGAGGATGCCCCGGCAGTTGCAGAAAACAGAACCAAGAAAAGGCCTTTGATAGCACCAAATAAAGCACCAGCTAGCAATGACATAAAAATGGTGCCAGGAATCATAAATGTTTGCATGAAGATGTAGATTGAACAGTAGCTTATTATGAATTTTGCTTGATGATCTTTTGCATACACCGCAAGATGATCTCTGCACACAACCGTTGGAAAGATTATAACCAGACATGATCACAGGAAAGCATGCACATGCATGAGGAAAAGAAAAACTCGATCAAACAGCCTTTAGAGATCGATTAACAGATGGACAAAATATGCTTTTACAGAACAACAAGCCCCAGTCTACAAGAAAGCTGTGGACTATCTATTTTTATCATGATTGTGCTACGCCTTCACCGATCGAGTTTGATTTCCCAAGTATTGTTTAGCTTACCGAGGTTATGGGAATTTAGAGTTTAAATTCTTCTCAATACTCATGTACAAATCTCTTTGAAGTTTGTGTTCTCACTTAAGGCTTCCAACCTTGGTTTTCATGCACCTATACACAGACACACTTCCCAAAAATACTCTCCCATTCATTGAATATTTACCCTTCATCATACATACCTAAACCCAAGTGGAGTGAAGTCAACAACTAAACATTTTTTTCCCCAGCAGGTTGGGTTGGCTTAAAATTATTCCATAAATTTTGTGGTGCGTTCAATTTTTGTTATACCCTTACAATTGGTGTCTTCTTTCTTAAGCTTCCCGGCTTCCCCACCCTCCTCCAAACCGCATTCACCTAATCAAATTCATCCTTTCTTGCAGGTGCAATCAGCGATATTTATTGCACATCCATACCACCTTTTCGTTTATCACTAGTACAAATTTCTCCTGGGCTTCTTCAGATACACAAATTTCTTTTTTCATGATATTATACACTGGTTTTCATTTTAACCTTCTGAGGAGCCATACAGGTGACTTTTCAGTGAAAGACTAAGCATTGATAATTGCTTATTAATCCTCTACATTTTACTCCTCAAAATAAGATAACAAGTTCTCAGACATGGTGATTAAAAAAACTTATATTATCTATCCCTCATAATTCAATTTCCAATTTAAAGGCTCGAAACACAAACCTTAACATCAACATTACCTCTTCTCAAAAGTTTGAATTCAACTCTACGAATTAAAATAAATCATAATTTCCCGTATGAGGTCATTTCCAAAGCAAGTTCATTTTCCTTCATATCCTTCCTCACAACCTCCATCCAAAGGTCTCCCTCATTTCAATTTACCACAGTTTGCTCACTTATTCTTATAATCGAAAATCCATCCACAAAATATGAATCCATATCAAGTTTGAGAATGACACATCAACAAAACAAACCGGTGAAGTGTGAACGTAATGTGAAATACGCCCTATTCAAACATTAAGAAACTTCTTAATATCAAAACCACAATGCAGTTTGGTGGGATGTGCACATTGTATTCTACCATGAATCATATACGACAAAAACAGCTACTTTAGAACTTCAAAAATCTCAAATTTTAAGGTTCAAAACACTAACTTTAACATCAACGTTGCCTCTTCTAAAAAGGTTTGCATTCAACTCTATGAATCCAAGTAAATCATAATTTCCCGTGTGAGGTCATTTCCAAAGCAAGTTCATTTTTATCCTCTCACTACCTCCATCCAAAGATCTCCCTCATTTCAGTTTACCACAGTTTGCTCACTTATGTTTACAAATCTGAAAAATATCCATAAAACATGAATCCATATCACGTTTGAGAGTGACAGATCAACAAAAGAAACCTGTGAAATGTGAATGTAATGCGAAATAAGTCCTATTCAAGCATCAGGAAACTTCTTAAAATCAAAACCACAGTGCAGTTTTGTCACTTTGTGGGATTTGCAACTAAGATTCTATACGAAAAGACGGCTACTTTAGAACCTCTACTACCCTGCAAGAGAGATACTTGCGGTTCCCATCAAGATCAAACCAATGGAAACCTAAATCCAAAACGCAAAACGCTCAAATCACAAGAGCTCAGAAAAGAAAAAAAAAAGAATCAAACGCGCAATTACTTGAGGAATCGGAGATCGGAGACCGAGCGGGGAAGCTTGAGAGCGGGGGATGAGTAGGGAAGGAAGAAGTAGATGCACCAGGCGCCCGAGGCGAACACGAGGGCCACGCCGACAGCCGCGCCGACCTCCCACCGCGTCAGGGGGAACCTCCTCCAAGCCTTCTTGCTCGTCGTCGGAGAGTCCTCCTCCTCCTCATCTCCTCCTCCTCCATCACCGCCCTTCTCTTCGTCCCTCGGGTGCCTCCCCATTGGCGTCCCTCCTTCGATCCCCTTCTCGATCAAACCGAGCTTTCCATTGAAGGCGATTGTGTTGAATTAGAACGTCTGATGAGATCGAGATTTAGGGTTTACTTCTTCAGATGTTGAGATTTGATGGGTATCTTTTAAAAACATGAAATGATCGTCGTCTCGTGAACGGCTGATTTTGTGCTTTATGTTTTTTTGAGGAAAGAAGGGAATAAAAAGGTCGATTTCATGTGCGGACGAATTAGTCGGTTTGGTTGTCCAATTTTTTTTTTATATATTTTTAATAATACTTTCTATAAACTGCCCGGTGTGGTGTGACCCAACATAAGGGATCCCAGTTTGTCAGTTCCGAAGCGTGCAATAATTTGTTGGATCTTCTTCTTTCTTCAATTCTCAACAAATATTAAGTCCCCTTTCAGAAAAGAATTAAGTTATTGCTAGTGTATTGTACGCACATACGTATGTATTATTGATCATATTTTAATTTTAAATTTTTTTAATATATACTAAATTCAAATGAAATAAAAACTTTAGCACGAATTGTTCCTTATTTCTACGGAAAAGAGTCTACCTAAAAGAGTGGTATGACAGCATTAATACAAAAGAAAATTTTTTAGAGGTAATTCTGATTTTAAATTTAATTAATTGTGAAATGTAATTAGTTTAAAGAAATAATAAATAGTTTGCAGGACTTTATTTATGTAATCCGTTTGTTAAAAAAATAAGAAGATATAACAGTACAGCTATATGAACATATCATTACACGGTCTATGTAAATTGTGTTTTACTCTCTCAGCGGATGATCAATACAACCATAATATTTAATAAGTAATATTCAATAATATTCATGACACTAATGATTAATAAACTGATTTAAATCTTTTTAGTGGAAGTCAAAATCCTCTATTGAAGAGAGAGAGAGTCAAGAACAAGTGGATACACTTGCTACGTGAAATCAAGAACGATTTATCAAAATTTATGAAATAATTTATTTTCTGATCATCAATGTGAAGTACCAGATGCGAAAATATATGGTTGTAAATATGAAAATAAAAACTGAAAACATTGTAAAGACTTCTCATCAATAACTTTACGGGTTCAAATGAATATGATATGATTTAATTCCATTTGTAATTTTAGAATTTATTAAATGATATTAAAATATTTATTTTATAATTTTATAAGTATTTTAATGGTCTCAAAAAACATTAAATGAAATTTCATGAAATTTGAAGTTTGAGAAATTATGTTTTGAGATAAAGGATCTGATTATAAATCTAAAAATCTGAATGAGGGACATTTTTATTACATCAAGATCTGATTGTGAAACTAGCAAAACTTGGGGGCGGATCTGCAAATAATCCATAAAAGAACAGAATTAGCCAAATTTTTTCAAGGACCTGGTTATAACTATGAGGGACTTATTTATAACAAATATAAGGGTCTGGTTGTGACATAGGTGAAATCTGGGGGCCGATCTGTAAATGCACCATAGAAGGACAAAAATTAAAAAATTAACCCACTCCTAAATTACCAGATTGTCCATGGTTCGCCAATTTTTTTCGGTACTTTTTGCATTTCATATATGGTATAAAGAGAGAAAGTCAAGAACAAGTGAAAACACTTCATGCGTAAAATAAAAAATGATTTACGAAAATTTACGGAATAGTTGATTTTATGATCATCAATACAAATGTGAAAATGAAAACTGAAACAAGACTTCTCATAAATAACTTTATGAGCTTAAATAATGAGATTAAAATATTTATTTTATAATTTTATAAGTATCTTAATGGTTTAAAAAAGAAAATTTTGATAAGATTTGAAGTTCAGCAAGACCAGAGACATTATTATAAATCTAAAAATCTGAATCAAAGATCTCTTTGTAACATAGATAGGGTCTGGTTGTGAAACTGATAAAAACTGAGGATTGAACTTCAAATATCCCATAAATTTTTTTACAAAATTAACCATTTTTATGAGGACCATATTATAAATATCAGGAACCTTGGGGGCCTATATGAAAATAACCTTGCTAGTTGACAAAAATGGCCCATTTTCTAGGGATCTGGTTATAAATATCAAGGATCTGGGGTCGATCTGGTTATAAATATAAAAAATGGTTCAGCTCAATTGTCTCTTTGAGCAAGTCGGACTCCTACCTGTTGTGCCGCTTCATATAGTATAGATAAATGGAACAAAATATCTTCATTTTTATTTTAAAATTAGGATAATTATTTGTATTTTATCTTGATTATATTTTATACTAAATAGGGATAAACTGTCATCCCACTCACTTATCTCCATAAATACCCTATATCCTACTACTTATCCCCATAAATACCCCTTATCCTACCACTTATTCCCATAAATATCACTTATCCCACCACTTATCCCCTTACCAAACCCGCCCAACTGAAACAGTTGTCTCAATTTTAAAAAAAAATGGGGATATTTTATTTCATCTAAGCTGGGATAGCATTTATCCTCACTTTTATCAAATATAAATATGAACAAAATTAATTAACTTTTTATCCTTTAAAATTAGGATAACTTATCTTCAAAACCTTAATCCCTTGTCAAATTAGTCCTTAGAGATGATTTTATGCATTTTTAATACATTGTGGGTTTTTTTTTTTTGTACTGTGTTTTCAATTAGGATTAATCAAACAAAATATTCACGTAATATTCATTATTTGTGAATTAAAATTTAGTTCATGAGATCACATATGTGTTTTTGGAGAGTTACATGGATTTTATAAAAAGTCATTGATGATATGGATTTCGAACAGTTTATA
Organism: Acorus gramineus; assembly: GCA_030737835.1. NCBI lineage: Eukaryota > Viridiplantae > Streptophyta > Magnoliopsida > Acorales > Acoraceae > Acorus > Acorus gramineus. Next base: position 8,329,065 of record CM060855.1, on the reverse strand, counting down.
ATAGGGCTGCAACTTGGGTCCGGTTGAACCCGAACCCGACTGGTTGAACTCGATTTTTACATGGGTTAGGTTGACTAAATCAGGTTTGGGTTGGCCAATTCAGGTTGACTCACAGATCAGGTTGGGTTCAGATTGGCCTCACTCCCAATTCAGGTTAGGTCTGGTTGGTTTATTTAATTACGAGTTGGGTTCTGGTTGGTCCAATTCGGGTTAAAAATCGGATTAGGTCGGGTTAGGATTGAATAGTTTGATATTCGAGTTAGATTCAGATTGAGATCAATCTGAATTCAACCCGTCTAAATTGCAACCCAAATTTACAGACGGTTACATGGATTTTTCCCTATAAGAAAATAATAAAGATGCGTCGTTAATAAGTTATAATTTGGATTCAATATAATGATTGTCCATCATTGAGTCATGACCGGAGCATGAAAATTACTCACGCGCGCGTGTATGTGGATATATACAGTATCAAAGTAATAAAAAGAAAAAACTAATCCCCATGTGTACGTTTGAATGTATAGAATAAGGGTTGAAATAAATGAGAATACCATTAAATACGGTGTTTGAAAATGGTAGAATAAATGAGAATTTATGTATTATAATAAATTGATATAAAATAATATATGGATTTCAGTCCCTTGAAATTAGGTTATTCCAGATTATTCAACTCAAAAGAATATGTGGATCGACTGTTAAATCAAGTGTCATCACTTTTATAAATCAACTATAAAATCAATAGTCATACTCCCATTCACATTATTTTTTTATAAAAATAAATTGTATAGATAAAAAAAAGGGATTTTGAAGAGCAAAATTAACTATTTTGAGTGTGTTTAAAATTTTAAATGCCATTAAAACATTTGTATGCAGTTAATAAAAAATTATTTTGCATAGTTCTAAATTAGATGTTTTGAGTGTATTTTATGCATGGACTAATAATAATAAAAAAATCGTTTGAAGTTGAGATTTAAAATACAATATAAAAAAGGAGAGATTAATTACTGATTAGCTTAAAAATAAAAATTGCATTTCACATACTAACAGTATATGGATGAACATTTGGCAGAGAGACTAAAAATGAAATAAGCTGTGAAAGTTGAAGAAAGAAAGAATCGATAACTAAATAACATATTTTATAAGGACTTAAAAATAAAATCCCAAAAAACAAAGAATGACCGTAATTAAACCAGTCAATCGGACGAATACGGATTAGATAAGCCCATATCCGTATCCGTATCCGTACTGGATATCTGATAAAATATCTGGATAATGAAAGTAAGTATCCGTATCTAATATGAAAATCTAGAATCGGATACGGATAATTATCCAAAATATCCAAAAATTCAAAATGAATAAGAAATGATTAAAATATCCAAAGATTTAATATCTAAAAGTAAAAATTATATATCTAATATTTGGTATATATAAAAAATCTAATAATTACCTTGTATAAAACATAAAACTATAAGTATATACATAAAATATTACATGCTTTAAAGTAAAAATAAAATAAAAAACTCATATTAATCCCAAAAATATAAATATATAATTAAATAAATAACAATATAATAATATTTTCAGATACAGATATATTTTTCAGATCGGATACAGGCATATTCGTACTTGATCTTATAATTTTTTAGATACAAATACAGATTTTTCAGATATCGAATATTTTTTTATTTTTCAGATATGAAATCGGATCGGATATATATATTTTTTTGAATAATTCACATGCTTAACCGTCATAGGCTAATAGCATCACTTAACAAGAAAAAAAGGGGCCCATCCACAAATAAATCTGAGCCGAGGGGCTAGAATATAAATATACTCGGACCACTCAGGCGCCTCGATTGTCAGGGGCCCCAATATAATAGTAAAACTAATAAAAAAAATATCCCGCACAAAAACCCCTCGCCGCCGCCGCCGGGGACCTCCGCTTCACAATAATCCCTAAAATACTTCCCTTCAAGAACGCTAAGCTCATTCGGCGGTAACCTTACCGCCACCGCTGGCGATAGATGGGTGAAGAACCGCTGCAGCAGGGCCGCCTAGGGCGGACGACGGTGAAGGAGGGGGAGAGGATACTGGCCCCGACGAGGCGGCCGGACGGGACGATGAGGAAGCCCATCCGAATCAGGGCCGGGTACGTCCCCCAGGACGAGGTCGCCATCTATCAGTCCAAAGGGGCCCTGGTAATGTATAAAAGACGATCTCTTTATATGGTTTTGTTCGATTGAATGTCGGCGGCGTCTCTTTTGAGGTTCTGATTAAAGTTGGTTTTTTTTGTAGCTGAAGAAGGGCGGGGCGGCCGAGCCGGTTCCGGGGTACGACCCGCCGGTGGAGGAGGAGAGGCCCAAAACAAAGTCGGAGAAGAGGAATAAGAGGAAGAAGGAGAAGAAGCAGCAACAGGTGTCACTTCTTGCTCTCTCTCTCTCTATATATATATATACATACATATACACACGTCTTTCTTTATTATATACTGTATGTTTGACTATAAGGATGTTTTTGTATGATCTGTTATCTTTCTCTGATTGTTGATTTGAAACAGAAAGAATGTAGCTGTATGCGCTGATTATGCTCGATTTTTTTTTTTTTTTTTTGTCTCATTACTTGAATGAATTGGGATTTTTTTTGTTTTATTTGTTCCTTCTTTAATTTGGAGATGTGGGTTTGTGGTAAGTTATCCAAACCTCTTCGTTTATCAATGGTAACAATGTGATTGAAGCCTCCTGGATACGATTGTTGTTGGTTTCCTTTACTTTGATCAGTGGTCATCTATAGTTAGAGATCATATTTTCTGGTCAGCAATTTTGGGCAGTGGTTCCCATTTGTAGACTTTTGAAACTTTTTGAGGACAGTGTTCTAGAATTATCGTATCTAGAGGATTTTATTTGGATCTTATTCATCAAAACTTCTTTTGTAAAGACCTTTGCAAATCATGGTGTTCTTCTTGAGTTTTTGTCTCAATTATGTCCAATCCAAAAGTATTTGTCCAAGGATCCCAGCATTGGAAATGATTTAAACATCAGCATCAACATAGCATGCTTCCACGTGGTTTGTGATTCGCTTTATTAATCCTTCTCCCCAGAAGTGCTTCTTGCTGTTGTCGTTATCTATAGTGAGCTCTATTGCCTTTCACTACATTGCTAATTTTATTTACCGGATTATTTTATGGTCTCTCGTGCCTTCTCTCCATGATATTTTTGACCTCATTGGAGCACCTATTCCTACAAATAAATGCTGCCATTTCATTTCATATATATCTTGTGTGGATTCCTAACATTCCGCTCATACATTCAATCTAGGTTTGTCCCCTTCCTAATTTTGCTACACATCCATCTAAGATGATTATTTCCTTGTGTTGGTTTGAAGATGATCACATCAAAGAATAGCTGTATGAAATTGAGGATCTTCAAAAGTTTGATTACAGGGAATTAGATAAGCAACTTGAATTCATGATAAAACAGTACATTAATGTGTAAAAAAGAAACTTGAAGTTAAAAATCCAAACAGTTTTATACAATACAAAAGTTGTAGTACATGATGAAAATATCTAAAAAACATTGTAGTACCTAAAAACTGTCTGTGCCATTATCCTCTGAATTAGTTATTCACCATCCTGGAGTAAAGTTTTTTTCCCTAGTGATGAGACCGTCAGGTTTTTGTCATTGTGGATGGCGGCTGCAATCCCTCTGAATATGTCCTGAAATAGGATCCCGCTTACTTATGTATCACTTTATGCTATACTTTTGTGATTGAAGAAACCATATACAATAAATAACATGCTCCCGCTCCCTCATATCTGATTTCTTCACAATTCGTATGGTCAGCCTTTCATTTATCCATGATGATATGCTATTTTACCTTTCATGCCTTCTTTAACTAGTAGGATATCAATATTCTAACCATAACAAATACATAGCTTCTGGAACCGTATTCATTTTGGTCTGCCCTCAAAGTTGATACATGCATCTATGTCAAGGAAAAAGAAAACCTTTGTTATCTCCAAATTAGAGACACCCGGGGCTATTGTACTTCTGCTTTCAAACTCTTGAATTAGAGGCACCCAGGGGTGTAACTAATGGGGGCAATATTGTACAGGTTTCTTATATCTTCCTCTTTCTTGTCTCCTCTCTTCTCTTCTTCATACAACTTTGTAAGGAGATCCCTCGTCTCCTTTTTTTTTTTGAGAGGGGGGGGGTGGGGGGGGTTATTTCTAATAAGATTCTCCAAATTTTTGTACTCGTGTGTGCATGGGGGTTTGGGATATGGTGGTCTCATCTATCTTAAGTATGGATTGTTGTTGGAGGAGAATCTTGTGCAGCCATAAAAGGAGGAGAGGTTAGTTAGGTTGACACAGGGAAACTATATGGACAGAAACAGAAGAGAGGTGATGATGATTTTTTTAAGCTGAAAGCAAGAAGAAAGATTTAAGAAGAGTGGGTTGGATTGCTCCTGCCAGAATATGAGGGTTGTGGTTGTTTTCTAGGCACTCCTGGGCCCCTGGCCATCTGATATAAGAGCCATTGCAAATGATGCAGACTCCCTCTTGATTTTGTAGAATTTATTGTAACGAGAAGCATGATCAATGCTGGAATAAAAGGTGTCTTGAGGCTTTCTGGTGACCGAGCATGGGGGTGGAGTCTTGTCTGTTGGTGTGGGAAAGGGTGGGACTTGTGCTATTCATGCAAGGAATGTGGTGTTTCTTTATCTCTTCTTCATTTCTTTTTTTTATTTTCTTTCTTTCTTTGGAGATCTCTCATCTATTCGTGTTGTGGGACTTTGTTTCATTTTTAATGAGAAAATCTCCCAGCCTTTTTCCCCCCCCCCCCCCAAAAAAAAAAAAAAAAAAAACAGATAAGATAATAGCAATACAATTGTACATAAAAAATGAGGAAAAAAAAAACTTCAAAAAAAAATTTACTCGTTTCTTTCTTTATTTTGCTTGTTCCCTTTGGGCATTCCCATTCTTTGGAATATAATTGAGGTCGCATGCTACTGTTTCTTCAAAAAAAAAGAAGCATAGCCTAAGTGTTTTTATCTGATGAGAATTGTGTATGCATATAGATCCCCAAACGTATTTAACTGCTGTCAACAAGTCCAATATGGATCAATGGGTATTGTCAGATTCTCTTCTGTTTATGTCTTCCTAGTTATGTTCTATGATTGCTTGAGAATTATTTACGATCTTGTTTTCACATTTTTTTCTTTTGTTCCAGGTGGCTTCATCTTCTTCAGAACCAGACAAGGGGAAGGACTCTGTCTTAAATGTAGCTGAGACAGCTGGAGAGGTTCCACCTGCTGAAGTCTCTCCACATGGATCAGAACCTGTGGAATCTGTAGTACACCAAATGAACATGCTGTCTATGTCAACTCCACCAGGTGGATATTCCCTTGACCCAAGTAATGGTGGTTCCCACTCTGGAGGCCCACTGCCTTCCTCAAACTCCGCAGAGAGTGCTGATCTAGGGTGTTCTGTTCCAGATCTTGATAAAAAAATTCGTGCTTTAAAAAAGAAGGTAAGTCTCTCATGCTGGATACATTCTTTTGAGTGAATTTTTTTTCTCTTCTCCGGAATTTTGTATGAAGAAATTGTTCCTGAATATCATTCTGCTAGGGAATTTAGTGGTCATTTTGGCATCTTGGGGGTGGATGGCTGCATAGACCCCCACCACACCCCTCCAAAAGCAGAACCCTTTTATTGTAGAATAATCCATCTGTTGGTTTATTGTAGAATTAGCCCCGCTGTTTGGTGCAGAATCATCAGACATTCCACCAATGGTTTTAATAGACAAGACAAAAAGAGTATAATTTTGCAACACCAGCTTCTAGACATGAAATGATAAAGAAGACCCTAGTCTATATTTCCTCAGTTGCATGTAGTTCTTGTGAATGTCTTCTCTGATAGTAGGCTTAGTTTCTGTGCAAAAATTTGACTTGTAATGCACTGTAACATACTGCAAATCATGTCAAGGAATTCTAGATCAAAACACCCATTTTAGAAGCTGTTGAGCAGTGAGCACCAAGAGCATTAAATCATGGATATCCATGTGATCATTTCGATGCTTTCCTTTTCATGCGCATTAGAAATTTAGAATCTCATGGAAAATAATGATATTCTGAATCCTTGTTTTTCCTCCATCATATTTCACTATTATTCTACTTGGTTTATCACTTCTTAATTCTATTTGAGGATCTGCTTATGAAATTTGTGTGTTCTGCGAGAATAGTTTCATGACTAGTTTGTTATCTCTGTAATTTGACGTATTTTGTGTCAGTACTGGTCCATCATACCACTTTCACAACTAAATCATAGGATTATGATGTTCATTCACATATCCATAATTAAATCATATGATATCATGTACAGATTCGGTTGAAAGAAGCACAGCTGACAGGTGACAAACAAGCGACAAATCCGGACAAATCTGACATAATGGCAAAACTGGAAGGATGGCATGAGGAGGTAAAGCTCTTGGAGAATAGAAGGGCAGCTCTGGTCCCTTGACATATGAACACCCTGGAAAAATCAGAACCCTTGAAAAGCCACAATGTTTGTGAAATAAACTTGTTAGATCATTTTAGAACTTCTGGCATTTTCTCCAACCCCAGCATGACCTGTTGTACTAGTACTGAACAGTCCAAGAGGGGGAGTGTTTGTCTTATAACTTGAAAGCATCTTGCTTGGTTAAGAATATACCTTCTTGGCGGGTAACGTTTCATCAAAAAAATTGCATCTTATTGTTGATTTAATTAGCTTCCTGATGGGTATATTTCATGAGTTTCAGATTCATCAAGTACTTTCCTGACGACCTCATTCTTCCATCACAAGGTGTAAATTATTTGTTGTAATGGATATCGTCAGAGGCTCAGAGCGGTACATTAAAGTCTTTATTAAGTTGTAATGTAACAATGAGATGATCCTAATGAGATCATTGTTGTGCTTCATAATCAGGTCATTCTCTTTATATGGCTTTCAAATAAAGTCTTCCTTCTTCGGTTTATTCACATTTTTTATGCTTTTTCATTACAATTTATTTGCACGTATTATCTTGTCATATTATGCAAGATTTTCTTTAACTTGGTCAACTCAATTGGTCATATATGCATGCTAGGATGTCACCAATGTTTCGTTAGCTTTTGTTGGAACTTGGAACCTTATTTAGAGTTTCAAAGGTGTGGACTGAACCTGTTCCCATTGGTTTTGTGTAGTCTTCTGAACATTTGGAAACTACATAGAAAAGAAGAGGCTTTTTGTAAAAGCCAATAGTATAAAACAGTATTCCCCATACATGAATGGCTTGTTGGACATGCAAAAAAACAAAACCTAATGGTTACACAATTGAAGAATAGATTCAAAACTTTCCTCAGAAATGCAATATTGGACTCTCACATCTCACAAGGATAGCCACAAAGAAGCCAGTCGTCTCACCCTTTGAAACACTTCCATACGCATGATGCATGCTTCATCACATGCCCACATCTCCTCTGCACATACATTGCACAAGTAGAATGTCAAATGCCAATAAAGACAATTGTGTCATGGACTGACTTCTTGCATCACCCACTGCTCATCTCCAATAACTGGTCAATTGTGTGGTCATGTACTCACAAATGATGCACAAAATTCAATGACAGTTTTCAAAATCTTATTCATGAATCAAGAGATTTAAACCTGTGTCTAATCCACAGGCAAACACTTACCTGAGAATGCCCAGATCTCCTGCTCCACATTGTTCTCCAGGCATCAAATATCCGTCGGTGTTGGCATTCCTCGCTGTCCATCATGAGCCGCCTGTACCTCCAAGGCCGCCTCACCGGAAGATCAATTAGTTTACGCATCCACGTCGTGAATTTCGCACAGTGAGCTCCCTCACTACACTAATTGAAGTGTCACATTGTACCCATAGTCAATACCAGATATCCACATTATCTAGTTAGAACATAAGTACATAACCAAATATTGAGCATCGTGTACTCACCTTGGTTTGACCTTCTTGGGGTGGAGGTCGTCGGAGATCTTGAGTGTAGGCTAGAAGTTGTGCTCTCCGATCACTGGCTCTGAACCTCGATCGGAGATCCGATCTGTGAGGGACCGGTTTGCGGTGATGGACGGTGTCTGATTCTACATAGAAGGTGATGCGGACACCCATCTCTTCCAGAGTTTCTCTGTTATTGATCTTTTTGACATTGTTCATGTGTGAAGTATTTGGGGAAACAAAAGTTTCAGTTATGACTCTCTCTATCTATAGTTCTTTTTGGGCCTTAACACCTCCAACAGCTTAACGCAAAAAGTGGATCATGACAATTCCTCAGCAAGTTTTTGAAATTACAATTCACCCCCTTATGTAAACAAAACATACATGTACCAGTGAATAGTGAAGATATCTTAACATGACAAGTCCACAACAGATTTTAAATATAGAGACATTTGATGAATGCATGACAGTGCAATAAAAAAATTGATGATAAAAATGGGGACCTGTGACTTTTTGGCTCTCAGTGGAAAGAATGCAATTTGATACTTATTTTTTTTTGCTGATTATTGATTAATCATAACAAATATTTAAATTTAATCATGTAAAATTTTATAGCATATACCCAATTAGAATATCTTTTTGAGATGGCATCTAGTGAGATCCTATCATTTCTTGTCACTGTCATGTTTAACATGTATTTAACAAAACATTCTTAATTAGTTTGGATGAAGGATGAATCCAACGCTTTCGAAAAAAGAAGAAAAGAAATGAAGAATCACCCCATGACAGCATATCATCATACAATAAAAAAAGAAAAAGCATGAAATTGATCAACATGAGATGCTGGGTTAACCTTCCCCAGTTGAAGCAGGCCACTGGGGGACAAGATCCAAAAAAACTTAGCCCGTGTTTGGATATATAATAATATTTATTCCGGGGTACATAGTTATACTAGCATAAGTCGGTATAACAGTAGAATAAGTGATTTTGTGTTTGGTTATGATTTGAATTATTCTCATTGAAAACGTAATAAACTAATAATAAAGTTTTTGTTGTTTGGATAAATGTGAATAAAGTGTGGATAATGATTTATAAAAAGTGAAAAATGATGATAGTTGATTTGACATGTGATTTATAAAAAATGATATAGTTGATTTCACAGCAAACCCACATATTCTTCCAAACGAGGGCTTAGAAATACACATATACAGAATAATAAAAAGGAATCCCCAAGTTGAATGAAGAAGCCAATCACACATTGAGTTCTTTATATATACACACAGATAAAGTTCTCTTTATCAAAAAAGGGACGATTGCCAACCCACCCACACATGATGGAAGGGATTCCTCTCATTCTATTTTTCTCTATTACATAATGATAATCCATGCCCAAACCCCTTATCTAAACCAGTGCATATGTACATGCTCACAAACAAATCAAATAACAAAGAGAGCTTATTCTATATAGGGACACAACAAGGCTTACTCAGAAGAGCAAGCAATACTTCTTGGTATCATAATTGAGCTTCTCCAGGTTGGGCAACACGGCGAACTGAATCATCGGCGGCGGCCCGCAGACGAGCGCGAGTGTGTCATCCCCCCCGCCGAGCGGGATGCGCTCCCTAAGGATCTCCTCCGTTAGGAACCCCACCCCATACTTCCACCCCTCCTTCGCCTCGTTCACGACGTACCAAACCTTGACCCTCCCCGGGTACTCCACCGCCCACCCGTCGAGCTCCTCGCGCAGCAGTATATCGTCCTCCGTCCGATTCGCGTACACCAAATGCATCTCCGTCTCGTCGAGAGGGTCGCGCATCACCGCCTGCATCACCTGATACACGGGCGTGATCCCGCTCCCACCCGCGATCATTGCGAGCCTCCTCGCCTTGATCCGCTCCTCGCCCTTCACGAGGAACTCTCCGTGCCCGAGGTACTCGATGTGCCCGACCGGGCCCTTCACGGCGAGCGTGGACCCGATGGGGAGCGAGTCGAGGTGCTGTGACATGAGCCCGCCATCGGGGAATTTGGGGTGGACTCCTTTGAAGTAGACCTTCACGAGGAGGTCGAGGTGGCCAACCGCATCGACGTGGCTGGTGGGCGTGTACGCGCGCATGCAGAGCTTCCCGTCTATGTCCGCGCAGAGGAAGATGTGCTTCCCGACAGGGAGCCCGAGCACCTGATCCTCTGAAGGAAGCGCGAACCGGAAGAGGCGCACGTCGTGCGAGATGACGCGCTTGTCGACGAGCGTCACTGGGACCTTCTCGCGCGGCTTCAGCGCGACTGATGCTGATGTGGTTTCCTTGATGGGCGCGAGGTGGGTGTCCGCACCGTGGACGGAATTGTTGGGGGAGGAGGCGTAACCGGTCGGGATAAGCTCCCCAATGCGATAATTCTCGAGGAGGGACTTGGCCCGGTCGGAGTGAATTGCGTCGAATTCTTCGGTGCAGTCGGTACCTGCATTGATGGCGATGGAGTCGGCACCGCCCGGATGGTCTTTCACGAATGGCGTGCAGTCGTAGACGTGACCGTGGACGACAATCCAGGGGGACTCGGCGGAGGAGCCGTGGCGTCTGACGTCGGACATGGAGAAGCGCTTGGAGGCTGTGTTCATGAAGGGGGAGGAGATGCTCTTCTTGAGAGTTAGGTTCGACTCGGCCGAGTCGAGGTGGCGCTGGCGGGCCATCCAGCCTCCGGACTGGTTGCCGGGTTGGGTCGGGTGGTCGAAGAGAAGGCCGAGCTCGCCGCGGTGGGGGCGGCAGACGTTGACCTTGACGCGGAACCAGCAGTTGTTCATCATGCCCATGACGTTCCAGATGAGCTTCTCGGGTTGGGTGTTGTGGGTCTGGTCCCAGGCGCGCACGGCGATCTCTTTCGCGCCGAGGAGGTCCAGGACCTCCAGTTCCAGAGACCAGAAGCACCAGCACCAGTACTTGCCGTACTTGTTGGGTTTCTCGGGGTGGTCCAGGTCGCAGACCAACCAGTTCTCGCCGCCGTCCAGGGTCACCTCCACTCGCGTCACCTTCTTCCCTCCGCCTGTCACAATTACCACCATTTTTTTACATTGGGCAAGTAATAAAAATGGAATCTTTGAAACTTTGAAAGTATAGGCCCCACTTGTTTATAAAACCGAACCACTGATTAAGAAAATGGGGACGAAATAGGAGAGCTAGCCGTCGTTATCTAACAAAAAGTCCAAAACAGAGACCCAAAACCACCATTTTTTTTTTTTTTTAAATAAAAAATTCGATTCCGGTTTCAAGTAGCCCCTAAGATTCCAGCCGCCCCTCTTGATTCAGTTGTCTTGATTCTTCAAATTTTTATTTTTTTGACATAATGAAATATCAAATTCGTCGTATATTCCCCAAAGAGGGACCAATTTTTCCTTGTTTTGAAATACTGGCCAAGCAACTCAGATGGGGCCACACCGTATCACACACGGCACAAAACAATTACATGGCTCCTATTCTCTGTATGGTATTCGTATAGTAGACCCATTCATAAATAGTATCTTAAGATCAAATTTTTATGATCTTATTATGATCCTGATGATTCTCTGTATGGTTTTGGTATAGAAGACCCATTCATAAATAGTATCTCAAAATCAAATTTTGATGATCTTATTGTGATCAAGAACCATCAAAGCAGAGGAAAAGAGAAAAGAAAGAACTGACCAGAGTAGGCGTAGCCCTTCATGGTGTAACCCCTCTGCGAGGTCACAGAGTTGATGGGGAGGATCTCGCCGTGCCCAGGCGTCGTGATCACCGAATTCGTGTTCAATTCGTTTATTATATACTCCGGCCTGTACCACCACCCTATAACATATATACAAAGAACATGTAAATGATAAGAAAGTGTTTGTACTATGTAGTGTGTAAAAGTGGGTGGTAGTCTCTCTCACCTTCAGCATTGGCGAGCTCTGCATCCACATGTGAAGGGAGGACTCTGTTATCCTTAAAATGGTAGTGATTGTTAGACTCCTCCGAAGTGACCGTGATCTTCCTCACCCACTTCACCATCCTCCCCCCAATGAACCCCGGAATGATCATCCTCACCGGGAACCCATGGTCCGGCGGCAGAACCTCCCCGTTCATCATATACGCAACAATGATGTCCCTCGCCGGGTCCATCGCCATCTCAATAGGTATGCTCGTCGCGTACTTGGACCCACCCCCGCCGGGGAGGTCCTCCGCGCCGTCAAAGCACACGTGCCACCCCGCACGCGCGCGGCCGCGGACGCCGCAGAACCTCAACACGTCGCGGAGGCGCGCGCCGCGCCAGACGGCGGTGGAGATCCCGGCGGGGCCCCAGTTGAAACCCACCGTCTGTTTCGTCAAGTTCTGCTCCTTGCGGCGGTTGCCGGCGCAGACGAGGGTGACGGGGAGCTCGCGAGGGGGGAAGAGGGAGGTGAGGTCGTCCATGGAGAGGAGGGCGGGGCGGCGGAGGGCGGGGCCGGAGACTTGAATGGTCCAGGTGGACCAGGAGGACCTTGGGACGGGGCCGTGGTTGCGGACGTAGTGGAGTGGGGAGGGGGTGAGGAAGCCGTGGTGCATGAGGCGGTCGAGGGGGGGCTCGCTGTTGAAAGGGTGCTTCCCGGTGAGGCGGATGAGGGATGGGTTGCGTTCGATCCAGGAATCGGAGGTGCCCACGTCGCGGGGGTCGGGGATGGAGGGTTCGAGTTCCTTGTTGAGGTTTGGGAGGAGGGGTTTCCATTCGTGGTGGTCTGGGTCGGAGTCGGAATCGGAGTCAGAGGAGTCTTTGAAGGTTTGGGTTGTTGTTTGGGGAGGTGGGGAGGAGAAAATGGTGAAGGGTGGTTCGAGATGGTTGAACTGTCTGTTGTCGACGGAGGTTGCCATGGTTTTCGGTGGGAGGGGAGAGAGAGAGGGAGATTTTTTGGTTTTGTGTGGTTTTCTCTCTTTTCGGAAGGGTGGGTTTGGGATGGTTATATAGGGAGTGGAGAGCGCAGGTGACGTCACGTCTTTTTTTTTTCTTTTCTTTCATGCATAAAAGCTGAGGATATAAAAAGCTGTCTCTCCGCTTGTTTAGAAAAAACTAATTTTAATTTAAATTAAAAAATGAAATGATTTGAATTAATGAGATAGAATTTTTAATGAAAGACATATTTATATTTTAATATTTTATTCTTTTTAAAAATCAACGTGCTAACTAATGAGATGATAACACTTTATGAGACTTGACTTATATTTTAAAGTCTGGATATCATAACTTTATTTTTATTTTTTTTAAAAAAAATGAGTTTGAAGAAATTAGATTTATGCAAATTCGTAATTCTTTTCAAATCCAGCCCCTAAATATAGTCTATGTATATTTTAGCATCTTATTTGAATTTTTTTTTTATAAATTTATGTATAAATGAAAATGTAGATAAACTGAATTTTATACTATACAATGAATTGAGTGTTTTTTAATTAATTAATTAATTTTAACGGGGTGTTCCGCCACATGGAGAGACGAACTGGGTGCGGCACCGGTTTCAGTCACTTCTGTTCTATTGTACTAATATTATATATAATTTTTTTAACTTCATAATATATATTATGTTAGATTAATATATGTTAGATGAAGTTAGATAAAGAAAATAAGTGTTTAATTTATTTAAATATATGTATGTATTTTAACTTTTTTTGTACAGTTATATTTTATTAGATAAATACATAATTAAAAAAATAATTTAACATATATTGAGACTGTAAAAGCGAATGTATGAATGATTGTCTTTTAACACATCTATATATATATTTGCATACTTTTTTTTTTATGCTTAAAAATATATGTAGTTTAAATTTATTTTTATAAAAAATAAAATAAAAAATATATATTTGATCAATGAATTAAATGCATATGTTTTCAACAATATTATAAACCAGATTATAAAGAAGCGAGGATTGAAGGAAAAAACTAAGTCACTTACCTGATGATAAATGGGTTTTGTATTAGTATAGATGATAAATGAGGTCATTAAAAGAAAATCAAATATTCATCAACATTTATATATATTGATTTGTTATTATATATATAATCATGTAAATGCTTATAAATTTTATATACGTTTATGAGACTAATACATGATTTATTTGGGGGCACACAACATATTGTCAATTTTATTTTAAAATATATATACAATTTATTTAAAACATGTATCATTAAGTTCAATGCCTGACTTTTTATCTTTCCTTGGTGAAGTACGTGTAGATCTCCCCGGCCGATACGTTCAAAGGAAATTACCTATGCTTATTTTTAGTCGTATGAAAATACATGTGCATAGAAAATGATACATCCAACCTTGTTTGCAAGTCCCGTCTCTAGTCTCATTGGCTTGACTATTTTTAATATATATAATTATATCTAATAAAATATATACTATTATAAAAAGTGAAGTATACACTTAGTCTGTATATGTTTTTAAATGAAAAAAAAAATCATCGAGCATTTACTCCAGTATAAATATTACACTTGGACAATATATACTCCAGTATAAATTTTGTAATCCATGCGGCTAGGGGGAGCATCATCGGACTATAGACGAGGTTACAAACATGATTGAGTGTATTAGCACTCTATATGTATACATATTTATATGGAGGGCTGATATACTTTGTTTATTTTGCTGTCCATTTTATAATCTTATACATTATGATAACATAGTGTATGAGGTTTTATTATAGTGCATGGAGTAAAAAAAAATTCAAAAAGAAAAAATACACTACTATATCTCGGCATATACTGTTATAGCATATGCTTTATTTCATATAATAGTATATGCTTTACTATAAAAATGTGTGATTTTTTTTTAAAAAAAGAAAAATAGTGTATATTGTAAATGGGGCTATACAAGGGTTTTGTAGACTAAGCCCATGTTTGGTTGGGAAATTAAGTTATTATGAAATTTACGACTATTCTAGTATAAATAAAGATAAAATGATTTTTTATTTTGTTGTGTTTTAAATTATTCTCATTGAAAAACACAATAATAATGATTTTATTGATCGGATAAAACATGAATAAAAGTGAGGATAAGGATTTATGAGAGGTAAAAAATGATGACAGTTGATTTATAAGAGGTAATGATAGTTGATTTGACAGTAAACCCACTTATTTTTTTTGGTTGAATAACCAGAATAACTTAATTCTAGAGGTTGGCTGAAATCCATATACCATTTTATACCAGTTAATTGACAAATAGATTCTCATTTATTCTAGCCATCCAAACACCTATTTTGAGACTATTTCAACTAATTTCTCATTTATTGCGGACTTATTTTAGAACCAAACAGGGGCTAACCGTTAAAAGGAGTCTGGATGTAATTTTTATTCATATCAAAGTGATTGGGAGAAAATGTGAAAAACTAATCTTATCAATTGTTTTTCTTACCGGTGTCAAGGACTAAAATTCCGGATGCATATATTCATCCACAAACCATGTCTCTCAAAAAAATTATAAGAGGAATCACTCTAGCTAAGATCTGATCGGATCCCTTTGATAAAACCACAAAGGTCCTCTGTGATAGTCAATGAATGACTGCCATATGGGAGGTGTGATACATAAAAAAAAATGAACATAATTTTGAGAGACTCTTATCGATAAAAATCTCTAAAAAAAGTGGAAAAAAAAATCACTCCGTATATGTGGCAGTCTCTGATTGACTACTATAGGATTCTATGTGGTTTCACCATAGAGAATCCAGACTCAAGATCAGTCAAGATATGGAGAGCAAATTCATAGCTCTAGTAAAAAAATCAATCTCCCATGTATTCACTAAATTCATCCCATCAATTGTTGAAGACAAAGTACATGATCTAGTATTATGTGTTGTTTCTTTACCATCATAATTCAAAAATTAAAATTTGTACAGTTTGATCCTATAATGGTGATGGTATAATAACAGAATAACTCAATTTTAAGAGGACGTAGAATATACAATCTTAGTCTCTCATATTTAACCATTCCAATACCAAATTAATCTTGCTATCCAAACAGTTTTTTTCTTTATTCCACCTTTCCCACTTCTATTCCATATTTATTATGCTATCGTAGGCATTCCCACAGCATGATAAGCACACAGAAGAGTGTGAATGATTTTATTTGTCTCCCACTCTTCCAATTGTCACATTTGCTGATGTGATGAATGATGACCATAGCCTCTAATGTACAAAGGTATGGGCATTAATTTATGTACATTCATCACTTCATCAAGTCATCCTTTGAAGTACTCACTGAAACTCAGATCACCCATTGTTTCCATTTGTATTTCAATTCTGTCCAATTACAATACCATGTGATTCGAGAGACTGCATGTCATTGTCAACCAATGGATTGTGCATCTATAATAAGATAAAAATGGTTGGCATTTGCTATCCCCACTAGTTATCAGAATATGTATATTTGTACTAAATGAAAAACTCTAAAAAATTTATTTGAAATAATGTTCCAAACCACCACACACATAGAACATGTTACAACAAATATGTTCACTTTGTTGTACTAGCACGGATGTGAGAGTCCAATCGATCCAGGTTTTAAAGATTCTCTTAGTTTTAAAGTTCTTTATAAAGAAAAATTAATGTGTGCAATGTTTAAGTTCTTTTGTGTCATCCACATGACGAGCATTAACTAACCAACACAGTATTTCTTTGTGTTTCAAAAACATAGGATCCTATCTCATGATTCCATGTGATTGTCTTGCTATATTCTACGAAACTTGCATATCTGAATATGCATGAAGTGCATCATTGCTCATCGACTACCGAATCACTTACGTGATGTAGTCCATTGCTCATCAGTGCTCGTATGCATGTCAGTTTTGGCGGAGATTCAAGTTGGCGACGGGGCTGCCGAACAATCGTAGATCCTTGAACGACTTATAGATGGTGGGTAAACAGATGAGGCAGAAGGGGGACAGAAGTGCTACCAGGAAGATCACTTAGTCGTACATCCCTTTTGATGGTGTGGACCATTTGACTTGCCCGTAATCATCGAATTTTTCTGGACATAGAGAATCTATGGGAGTCGGTGTTGACTTATATAAAAAAATTGGGGGACTATGCGTGCAGGGGCAAGCAAAGTCTTATATGTTAGGGGGGAAATCATGATTGAGGAGTAGTCCTTGGTGTGAATTGTTTATTTTGTTTTCTTGGTAGACTCCTTCTCCGCATTTCCTTACTTTGAGTATGTTCATTTTGGTTTTGAAATAAAATTAGAGCGCATGCCTACATTTAGTATATAAAAAAAAGGTTAAAAACATTTGCATCCCTGCAAACAAGGATAATCCCATATAAGTCCCTGTGAAAGTTAAGGCAGATACATGAGTCATTAAAAACTCACAAAAACATAATTACCATCTTCGGGTTAAAATTTTATTCAACTTTGACAGAATATTTTATCATTATATAATTGTGTAGACATTATAGTCTTCATAAATAATCATAAAAACAAATTAGTCTATACGAAGATCATATTATCCTTGTAAATTTTTTTATGCTTTTTCATTTTCATTGAGGTATTGATTGAAATGGTTAAAAATTTAAGGACAATTTAATCTTTTGATAGTTATAGGTTAAAATTAAGTAGGGTAGATTGAGTTATGATTAATTTTTGTTTAAATCAGAGATGTATATGGGTTTTTGTGAGTTTTCAAAGACTTGTACGTCTGCCCCATATGAGATTAACCATGTTTGCGAGGACTTGGATGTCTTTAAACAAAAAAAAATTGTCCATCATGTAAATTTCATCAAAGACTATCACCCTCAGTCCATGGGAATTTTTTTTTCTAAAGTAGATTAACCCTGTCAACGTTTTACTAATTACCAAACCCTCCATGTGATTCAATAGTCAATGCTCAAGGGGTATGAATCTGTTATGATATAATTAAAATACATAGATTAATGTGAACAGTGAGTTAATTAATATATGTACGTGGTGGGAGGAGTCAAACAAACAAATAAGGGGTGAAGTGGTGAGAAGTGGCGGATGGGAGTTTGAATGGCCAATGGAGGCTCTGAAGAAGGGCCAAAGAACTGTTTTGTTTAACCCCCCAAAGCCCAAGGTGACTCAACCCCTCATCAAAAGGTCAAGCTGCCCCCTTTTGTTGTTTGGGAAAAAAGTGATGGGGAGGAGGTTGCTTGCTTGTTGTGGCTCTCCCCACCTATGTTATGCCAGCCACTCGAAATAGTTTTTAAGTTGTTTACAACTTGCCTGCATCTGGCATGTGTGACATGAATTCATCAGCCAACCCGCCCTTCATGTCCTCAATTTTTTTTTCTTTTGAATTCTATACCACCCAAATCTCTCTCTCTCTTTTTGTTTTTCTTGTGGATGTTTTTGTTATTTATATATTAATTAATTAATAATATCGTCATGATTTTTATTAAGTACTGATTTTTATTAAGTACATGACATCAGATCTTCATAACTCTTTGAACAACTGGATCCAAGGCTGACCCTCGATGTAGCGAGCTACGTCAAACCTGTCAGCCTTTGTTTGGGATGTGGAATATGGGTTTGGATAGTGTAAGAATAGGAAAAAAAAGAAAAACCTGATATTTATACTCAATAAATTAAAATAAGTCATGAAGTATTTTTAAAGGAGTTAGAAAAGTCTATCCATGCATTATACAATCCAATAATAATAATAATAATAATAATAAAGCCTAAATAAAAAAAGCAACCAAACGAAAACATGCCCTATGCTATATCTATATATCCCAAAATATCAATGTATCTTGGTAATTTATGTGGCACCCCAAATGGGAGCAAATGAATTCCTATAATGGGTCTATGATGACAGTATTCATAAAAAAAACATGAACTATATAGCTAGCTAACATACTTTTTCTATCTACATATTATACAAAATGGTGGGGGCCTGGGTGGTCTCCTTATGACCCGTTAATGATCAGTGCTGACCATGAATTGATTTGAATTACTTCAAAAATATGTATTTGATAAGTAGTTGGAAAAAAAACATAACACATACTCTGAAGATTATATGACACCCGATTAGGTAATGATACTTGATTATATCATAAGAATATTAGTGAAACAAAATAATATAGGATTAGACACCATATCATTGTATCCAAATTACGAGTTCATTGCATTTGAGTAATCATCACTTCAAACTAAAAAAAGGTGGTTAACAATTAATACAAATTAATGAGGCATGTTAATTATTGAGATTGATTTAGAAGTGCATACAAATAATAAAAAAAATAGTACTTAGATCAAGAGTTTATAAACCAATGTCAAAATTAAACAAATTAATTTCCATTATATGATTTATATAAACCAACAATTTGTTCAATGTATCTCATATGAATCACATCCCTGAAAAGTCATATGAGGGTCCTACCCAAGAAACATTCATCCACAGCATCACTATCACATTTTTGTTCCATTCCATACAGATTAATTCCATGCAATAAAATTAGCAGCTAATTAACCACATTCATGTGGTGGTCAGATTTTGCTTTCAAATGTCAAAAGCACAGGAATCATTGTTTGAACCCCTAAAAAGTCTTTGATCTTCCATCCATTCAAATTATTTTAACCATCATCTTGGGTGACAAATACGGATTTAACTTTTATGTATATTTAATAAGTATTCTCCAATGAATAAGATATTTGATCACGTGAAAATGGATTTTTCCCTAACATACAGACTTCACAAAACATTAATTCTTTTGGCATTTGGCTTAATTTCTTCCTAACATGGTAGTATGGTACACTACGAGATATGTTTATATACAATAATGATTTTTATATTATCTATGAATAAAATAAAATATTAAATTTATTACTTGGATTTACCATGACAAGCTTGAGTGACTTTTAAACCTTTGTTTATATAATTTTCAAGCTCCATGACAAAAAAAGGAAAAAGATTGAATAATCCAAAATTTGACTAAAAATAATATTACCCACTCAAACCAACAATAAAAAGACCACTAACTTTTTCAAAAGTAATAGGCATTGTTTACCTTTAAATTAAAATGATATTTTATATTTGAAAAAAAATTCAAATAACTCTATCTAAACCGTCTGAAATCCATATAACCTTAGACTTTTCCTAAAGTTTATATAATCCTCTGAAAACACCTATGTAAATTCAAATAGTCCCCTGAGTTAAATTTTTGTTGACATACTAGGATTATTTTAGAAATCTATCTAGAAAGATAAATCATCATTTATAAAAAAAAATTCGTATTTTTAACAAATTATATGAGTTTTTTTATATATTGTATTTTTAGTCAGGGTTAACAAAAAAAAAAAAAATTGTTAGAATATTTCTCATCTGTTAATGAAAATTTAACTAGGGGTCATTTAAATTTACATACGTTTTTTCAAGGGGTTATATGAAAAGTTAGGGGGTTATATGGATTTTTCCCTTTATATTTTCATTGGTTTAAAATGAGTTGGATTAAACAAGGGGTCACTGAATATCAAAATCTATCTCAAAATTATCTTTCATTATATTTTTGAAGCGGCAGTCGGTGGAGTGATTTTGAAAGTTGTTACAACTCAGCACTAGTTTAATTAATGTACTGCAATATATTGTTGTGGTATTATATTGTCCCATTAATTATTTGTTTCCATGGTTTCGGTTTCACTGACAAAACATGTAAAACATCGGACAGGTACGCTCACTTATGTACAAACATATAACATAGTCAGACAAATGACACATGCATTGTTATAATAGTTTAGATTAGAGGACATCTGCTTGGTTTAATATGAACATGTCACGTAACGTAAGTGATAATAAAAAAAAAATTTCAAAAAAATATCTTCATTTTTTATATCAATTACAAAAATTCAATGATGCACAGTTTAGATCCGTTTGTGTTGTCTAAACGTCTTCATAAACTACATATTTGATTTGTTAACACATGATTTAATTTATCTGTGAAACACAGAAAATCTAGTAATTGTTTTTTTTTTTTTGTAGAAGAGGTAGAGCCTGTTGCCGCCACTTTCATTAATACTAATAAAAATGAGATTACAAATCTAAAATGGGATGAGAAAAAATAGAGAACTGAAAATAAAAACAGTAAATTAAAAAGGATAAGGAGAACTTTCAATTTTTAAAAGTGTGACTAAAGTTACAGTAAAATGCATGAAAAATCCTCCTAAAAACAAACTAAGTCATCATCGGATCAACTTAAGATTTTTAGAAAATTGTGTGTATCTTTTTAATTAAAAAAAGGGTGATATCGATGTTACACTCATTTTTTTTTACAGTTTAAATTACAGTTTCTATATACTTTGTTATAGATTTAGTAAAACATATATTTCGTTAGACGATGTGTATATCGAAATGGATCAATATGCACTTTTTTTTTTTATTAAAGCATATATCTCATTCGATAATGTTTACTATCTAATAATAAATGAAAACATACTGAGTTTTAGTCGATAAAAATAACTTAATCTAACATTTCCTTAAAAAATTGAATCCATCTACACTTTCGATTGGGCACTTTTAATTATTTTTCATGGGTATGATTTATTAAATGTAATTATGTTAACAGTGTAAAGAGCCAGTTACACTATTGCAACACTTCTGATGCCCTTTTCCACCATTAGGGTTTGATGGGAGTGAATTTTTGTACCACCACACAAGTTAGGCTATACAATTTAATAAAAACTCATTTATATTATTCATCAGGCGATTTAATTAAACATATGGACGAGAGTTTTCAACGAAAGATGTCAAATATACATTTTCATTGTTGGACTGTAGTCACATATAAATGGTTTCATTTTTTTAAGGCTGTCCTCCATGCATGCATGGAGTTTAGTTACCTCATCAACCAAAACTCATCTCATGACAGTCCTTGATAAATGAACAAACTAAGTTGCATGCATGCATGCATGCGCAATATTGTCAATTATATTAATCTATACGTTCCATGATCGTACATGTGAAGCACTACATTCTGCATTTGATGCATGTATAAATTTAAAAGGCTAAGCTAATTGATAGATTAATCTCATGCCAGTCAACTGTATATAATAGATTTTTTCATGGCAACCCGTTTTGGGTTGCTTTTAGTCTCTTTAAAAGCTAAAAGCTAAAAACAGATTATCAAATAAGTCCACTTAATTGAAAAGTTGTTATCATGATTACAAAAAATCAAAAACTGTGTTTATTCCAACAAAAATAGTTTTTTGTTATCAGCAACAAACGTGATTCCTTGATTAATTAAAAAGCAGCCCTCATGATTACATCATAAAAAACCATGTATAAAACTAAAAGCTGATTTTCAAACTGTGTTTTCAAACGCACCCAAATATGTGAGCGAAGATTCGTATTATACTCGCCAAAGTGCCATTGCATAGGCTCCTTTCTAGTTCCAACTCTTTCTTCAAAAAAATGAAAAAATATATACAATAAGCACAAAAATATCCAACATTTTTCCAAAATTTGGATTCTTTATGTTACAAAACACAGAGAACTCATGTGTATATTAATGAGAAAGCGTCACATGATCAAGTTGATGGAAAATTAATTTTAATTGATATTTATATGAAAAATCATTCATCTTACTTCACCTTAAACAATTTAATGTCATACATGTAATGCATTCTCATTGGCTCACACAAGAATATTTTCATAAGCCAAGAGTATTCACACCCTATTCCAAAAGTGGTAGGACCCAGGTGCCGGCAGCAGAAGTGCTGGCTTTACATGCAAGATGGACACAGGAACATGCTATATCAGATGCTTTATCTAATGATAATATTAGGTGTCTTTTGCTTCTTGTTATAGATAGTATAAAGGAATGTATGGTTGAACTTAATAATCTTGTTATAGTCTACAGTGGAGTCCTGTTTGAGCCTTTTATTCCCCCCCAAAAAAAAAAAAAAAAAAAAAAGGTGATAGGATGATACAATTTTTTTTTTCTTTTTGTCACTGATTTAAAATCACCACAAAAAAATACACCTAAATTAACCTAGTATGCACGGATGTTATGCATGGCATTAAAAAAAAAAAAAAATCAAATCCTGATCAACGTACGAGGAAAAGTCTGCACTGCCATTTCATCAGAACCACATATAATAGACCATGCATGCATGTGTATACTGTATAGGAGAGTTTGGAAACTCATTGAGTGTGGAAAGGCCAACAACTTCTTCTCTCTGAATACCCCATCGACCACTTGAAAGGTCAATGACTTGTTTGTGTGGGTTATTTTCCGTACATGGAATTTTTGTCTTCATCTTTCATCTCTCCCTCTCTCTCTCCCTGTATCTAATGCAGATGCATATGACCTATGGTTGTGAAATATCCAAGATTTTGTATGGATAAACAGAGGTATCATGGAGATTTTTCATGGTGTGAGATCTTTGGTTTTTAGATGGATATTTATCTTCATAGAGCATAGGCTGAGGAGGGGATGGGATCACTTTCTCATGTACTGTGTTGCAATGAATAAGACTGTGATATCTTTTAACAATTCTGAGAACTTATCCCTATAGTTAAAGATTATGTTTAGAATCAAGTTTGAACCGTTTTTTTTTAATTTTTTCTTTTGTATGAATCATAATAAATACAAACTCGTTTTCAAAACATTATCGTCGGTGTAAATATTTGAAAAAAGCGAAAAAAAGCTTTTAAGGATAAAAACTACTTTCAAGAATTTAACAAAGTATGTTAATTTTATGTAATTCTTCCAAACACTATACAATGTGGAGTTTGGATTTGAAATATTTAGACTAAATTTTGGTAGCCCTGATTTAGAAAGGGGTTATGACATCCTACTAGCTAATATGACTCCATCATCAGCTTAAAAATATACCTTCTAAAACTTCCCTGTGATTGATAAACACTGTTGCACATAATTAACAGTCAAATGGTTTTATAGAAGAAAAAAATAAAAGGGATCGACATTGGATACTTCGTCTCTGTTAATAATTTTTTTTATACAATCCGCAATTAAAGTTTTTTATTTAAGGTTTCCAGTTGAAATGATAATTGGGTCTTGTATTACAATGTTATTGTGTAAACTTTTTAATGGAGGCTTTTTAGGACACAAAAAACTCAAAATTAAAATTTTTGCAGAGAGCATAAGATCTGTCATTCATTTTCACTATTTAGATCTTACTTTTTTGCAAGAAACAGTA
Source organism: Acorus gramineus (assembly GCA_030737835.1). Lineage (NCBI taxonomy): Eukaryota > Viridiplantae > Streptophyta > Magnoliopsida > Acorales > Acoraceae > Acorus > Acorus gramineus. The sequence goes on along the minus strand of CM060855.1, from coordinate 8,304,936 downwards.
TTTTTTCTGCTTTCTTTATAATACATAAGGGCACCTTTGGCATGTGATTTTTTGGCCACATATGCCATAATGTAAGGCATGGAAATATCTATATATGAATTTAATCCACATTTACATTTGAAAACATAATAAGTTTTTTTTTTTTATGAAAATGTAGACTATATAACTTTTTTAAACAGATGTTATAATAGTCTAAAATCTTGTCTCAAAACAAGGAGGAGGAGGAAGTAGAGAGAAAACATAATAAGTTAATTCTGTTATATAAACTCGTATCATTTTCTATATTCATTTTTTTTTAAATACCAATTTAAAATTCATGGTAATAATAATACAAAAAAAGAAAGAAAGAGACGTGTGTGATTGCCTGATTGATGCAATTATTTTTTATTAATATTTTTGTGAAGTCACTCATTGTCTTGGTGGCATGTCAATTTCTAAAAGTCATGGTAGCATTTCAATCAAATAACCAGCATCCATCCATCTCTAGGAATCTACATTCTGGAATTATTATGGACCGCAATTATCTACAGAGCTTGAGAAATTAAAATACTGTTGATGGGAACTTTGTGGCAATTAAGGATCTCTTCTTTTTTTTTTCCCAACTTGCACACCTTACAATAGAACTGCATGCATTCTATCATATTCAATTGAACGTGGATGTTTGACTAGATTTTCTTGTTCTTTTTTTAGTCATATAAACTTTTAGCAGATATTGAACCAAATGGGTTAAGGGCAACCTTCTGTTCTGCCTGAGATTGATGGTCCAAATGTCCAATAGTATCTGCAATAGAAAAATGTCAGCTTTTGGAAACACATCACATCCCAAAAGCTTAGCCACTTTTCATGCGTATGAACTCCTTGATGATCCAGTCAATCGAAAATACTCGCATCCATATTCAAACTAGATATTTAAAAAAAATAAATGTATTTGATATTCAAGGGATATTGTAAGTAAGTACTCGTATGCGATTCGAAAATCTGAATTTAGATAGGATAATTATCTAAAATATCCAAAAATTCAAAATGAATATGAAATGATTAAAATATCTAAAGATCCAATATTCAAAAATAAAAATCATATATCTAATATTTAAAATATGTAAAAAATAATAATAATTATCTAGTATAAAACATAAAATTATAAGTATATACATAAAACATTACATGCTTTAGAGTAAAAATAAAAATAAAAAACTCAAACTAATTCTAAAAATATAAATATATAATTAAATAAATAATAATATAATAATATTTTCATATACAAATACTTTTCAGATCAGATACGGACATTTCCGTATCCGATAAGAATTTTTTTTAATACAGATACAGATTTTCGGATATCGAATATTTTCTGGATTTTCAGATACAGATATTTTTTTTGGATAATCGACAGACTTACTCCTTGGTGAGCCTTTTGTTGTCCAGCTTGATTACATGTGAGATATCACCTTTTTTTTTTTCTTTGGTAAATGAGGCCCTTAACCGGGCTTATATTACATTATAATTAAAATGTATTTACATTGTGTCTATCAGAAGTAGTTATTATATCACTAATCTCTGTCATACATTGTTTAAGAGATTCTATACCAGGAATGTACATATCCTATAGACCTTCTATGTACTTACTTGATTCCATATACCAATTATAACGTCTCAGGTTTATACAGCAAGAAATTGTCCGCTTTGCCCCTAAACGGGCTCACAGCTTTAAAACGCGTTTTGGTGTGTAAGAGTTATGCTCACATATAAGCACAGACTATCCTCTCCCATTAGAGGATGTGGGACTAAATATCAAACCCTCAACTTCACCCAATCCATGGACCTTTTGGGACTGTTGGGCCTCTCCCTCAACGGGCCTGGCGTCACAATCACCCCTCTAATAGGCCACACGTCCTCGTGTGAGGCCACCCACACCCACTATCACGTAATGGACATACTCTGATAACAATTGTAACGCCCCAGGCTTACACAACAAGAAATTGTCCGCTTTGCTTTTAAAAAGACTCATGACTTTAAAACGCATCTTGGTGTGTAAGAACTGTGTTCACATATAAGCAAAGACTATCTCCTTTCATTAGACGATGTGGAACTAAACGCCCTCACCCAATCCATGGGCCTCTTGAAACTGAGAACCTCCTTCGTCTTTGGTTGATGAGATGTAGATCCTTCCCAACTCCATTTCATAATGCCATCCGCCGAGCACATTGTGGTGGTTGTTGAGCTATACGATCAGCCCAATAGGAGGGAGAAAAGTCTGTGTAAAAGATCCAAGTTCCAACAACCATTAAGAACAAAGGATGATAGCTTGTAATCATATTGTGCCTCTCTGTCATATTGATAAAAGTAGGAATACGAGAAAAAGGGACTGAAGTAAACCAGGGGTCTCTCAGTACATCTTTATCACTGAGGTCTCCCATGGATTTCCAGACCAATTATTTTGTATTGACATCACTTTGTTTAATATGGATGGTGTGAGAAGAACCTTAAAAGCAAATACAGCTTTGCGTAATCCAATGGCTTTTTGAACTCCTAGACCTCCATTTTCTTTGGGGGATGTAACTACTTCCCAACTCAGATAGTGAATCTTCTGTTTTTGGTCAACTCCACCCCATAGAAAGCCTCTGATACGCTTATCAATGTGTGAGGCCATTCCAACTGTTAAAGAAGCAGCAAACAATAGATGAATTGGTATTGCTGAAAGAATTGATTCGATAAGAATGACCCTCCCAGCACACATGTGAGCAAGGATCTTTTCCATTGTTGAAGCTTTGTTGCCAGTTTGGACTCCACCTGTGCAATCATTTGTGTCATGTTAATTTTGCCAAATACCTGTACTCCCAAATATTTCCAGGAGGAATTCGCATTTTTTGATACAAAGTATGTGGCACATCCAACACTGAAATCTTGGTGGTACAGTCGGTGGGAAACACACCGAGCTCTTATCCCTGCTCACTTCTGTTAGAGGTTTTTCAAAATGTATTTTTATGTGTCTTATAAGTTGGGTCCTTGCTTGTAATTTTGTATGTTGAGTTTTTAGTCCCACATTGATTGAAGAGAAACTTGTTTGACACTATATAAAGTGTGGTGTGTATAAAGTAATGTTTACTTTATGAATGGTAAGGTGTTATGCACAGTTCTTCTTCTGCATTCTGTCCATCATCGTTGGTGCAAACGCTAGTGGGGCAAATATTGTCTTAAGAAGAGCGACTCCGTAACGCAACTCAAAGTTCCTTTGAAAATGTAGCGCTTTGTTGGCGCACTTGGCACTTCTTGGTTTATTTGGGTTCTTCTTCTGCCATTCTGTCCATCATCGTTGGTGCAAACCCTAGTAGGGCAAATATTGTCTTAAGGAGAACGACTCTGTAACGCGACTCGAAATTCCTTTGAAATCATTGTCTATTTTCCAACAACTTCTAGCCCAGTGATCTGGTAAGCCTACATAGATGTGAGAAATCACCAATTTACCAAATTAGAAAGACAAATCTAACCAATATAAAAGGAATAAGCAATAAAAGATTACTATTTGATAATTCAATTTGATTCTATTGGATCAATAGATTAGCCCCAAACATTTATATGGAAATTTAAAAAAGACCAAACATTTTTTTTTTTTTTTGCGTGTGTGCTTGAATTTGATCAACACTAACTTCACCCATTTAATAAACGAATTTGTCATGTATATTCATTTCGTGCTGTGGCGTGTTTGTCTTGCACTCCTGTTTATATCTATTACATTAGAAATTCAACTCTTGTGACCAACTCAAATCAAACTCTTGGCCTGATGTATGAAAATGGAAAAAAACACTTTTTTTAATCCTATATTTGACATGTAGGGGAAGCGTTTTCATGTTAAATTTTGTCTTAATAGTCAGAATCCAAGCTGACTAATAAATGAACTGAATCAATTATATTGCGTTCATGTCCTTCAGGCTGATGGCCTGATGGGAGTTACATGACTATAATTTATTTTTGGGTATATATATTTATCCAAACATAAGTGAATATAAATAAAGATAAAATGATTTTGTGTTTGATTGTGTTTTGAATTATTCTCATTGGTAAACGTAAGAATAAATGTTTTGTTGTTTGGATAGAATGTGAATAAAGTATGGATAATGATTTATAAAAAGTGAAAAAATAATGATAGTTGATTTGATAGGTGATTTATAAGAAGTGATGAGAGTTGATTTGACAGTAGACCCATATATTTTTTTGAGTGGAATAATCTAGGATCACTTTAATTCCAGGGGTTAGTTAAAATACATATACCACTTTATACCAGTTTATTCTGACATATTTTATTAGAGATTATCCGAGGTTTCCAAACATGCATTATCCCTTATCCGAGGTTGTCCGCAGTTATCCGGGGGCTTATTCTCAAAACAAATGGGGGCTTAAGACTGGAATACAGTCCTCAAGCCTATCAAATCCTTTGGACCAAAATAAAGAACTGATTTGATAAGAAAAAAGATACATTCAGCATCCATTGTAGCCCCCATTATAATCAATATCATTTTTTTAAGTATATACTCTTTCTTTGAAGTATATGATGTTATATGACATGACATATATATTGAGATGCAATAGTATATTTATCTTTTAGTTGAAAAAATGGAAAAAAAAAATCATACCATACACTATGATAAAAGCTATACATTGCACTATCACAATGAATCGGACTGCAAATAACGCTCTATATATCAAGGCTCATTTAATAAACGTGTTAAACGAACTCGTAGCAACTCTTTCATGTCGGTAGAAACAAAATGTAAATAGTTCTGCTACACGTGGGAATTAATCCTTTCAACTAGGAAAATGATAGGCTTAGTAAAGTCACGCATCTTTGTTAGGTATGATACAAACCATACTAGGCAACACCAATATCACAAGAGAGCAGTGATACACGCAGCTCCGTTTGTAACCTGATACATTATGATAACGTAATATATACTGCACTATCATAGTGTATAATTTCTATTATATTATATGATACAATTTTTTTTTTCATTTTTTTAACTCAAAAAAAAATTATTATTGTATCTTAGTATTTACATCATTTCGTATAACAGCATACACTTCAAAAGAAGAATACGTGATTTTTTTTAAAAAAAAAAAAAACAACATGCACTACAATTAAGGCTGGATATATCTTTCTCTATATCACAAACATTAGGCCATCTTAATGCCTCCTTAAGGATTACAAGCTTTTTAAGCTCGACCCTATGGGCTGTGTTTCATGAGCCTTAGCCCATTGTATATAAAATAGTGTGTGTGTCTGTGTATTCTATAATGCAAAATATTATATATATATATGCAATGCAAAATATTTTTAACAAGATACATATTTCGTACCTTGTTATAAAGAGATATTTGAGAACATATTTATGACTGTAAAATGAAATAAGCATAACACCACCCTTTCAATTAAGAAAAATGTTTTAACACTCAAAACTTATTTTATAGTCTAAAACACAAAAATCATATTCCTCAAATAATTAAGTATATACTCTACTAAATTAAATAATAACATTGGATATATATCTCGATACAGTGGATACACAAATAAAACTAAATTTGGGACGAAAAAAGAAAAACTTGCCCATGGTTTACCGTGGGCCATATAGAACGGGCATGATCATAAGCCTGATCCAAATCCAGATTATACTTACATCCAAAAAACAAAACTGGATCCTAATGGGTTGTGATCCAAACGATCTAACAGCCCAGCACATTGAAACCACCATGAACTATGAAGCCCAAGACCAAGAAATAAATCACCTTTTTTTCCGCTTATAGTTGTTCAATTTGAAGCAATTCAGTTCATTCGTGGGTTCAAAACGTAGGTGAAAGACTAGTAATTTTGCCTTTTCTATTTTCATTTTCTTAGAAGCTCAAATTGGTGTAAACAAATGAACCCCCAATGATACTTCCAGAAAAAAGAAGAAGCTCCTTTCTGGTTGTACCAGGTGAACAAATTATTATAAACTAAAGATCTGAGCTTAACAAAAAGGGTTTGCTCCTTGATACTCAAAATGAAGTGAAAGTATAAATAAACTTTATTGGTGTGAACAGGTATCCTTTCACCTGAAGTGTGGTATTGGAGTAAAAACCTCTCTACTCAAACAATAATCAATTTCAACTCACAAACTCATGATTGAGTCGACTAAATGACACTGTTTCAAAGAACACTAAACACTATGATCCATACCCCCCCCTCCCCAAAGAACCAATGAAGATGAAAATGAGATGTACCCATGCAGATTAAAAAAAAAAAGAGAGTGAGATGACATTCTGCATTTATATTAGCCATTTAGTGAAAGCCAGTATGATTTGAACACCACATTATAATTAGAGATTAATCAAATGGAATCATTTTTTCACAGAGGCTATAGTGACTAGCCCAGGGTCGACATCAGTGGTGTCTTCTTTGGTAGAGTGAATAACCAACAAATACAGACATTAGAAATGTCCACAACACCTGTACAAGAATAAAATATAAGTACTAAAAACAGAGAAAGGATTATATGCACCAGCCAATTTTTAAGGGAACTACAGTGAGGAGGTGATTACCGTGTTAATTGTACTCCATCTCTCCAGTCTTTTAATCCTTGACTGCATATCTTCAATTACACCATCCATTGAGATAGTCTCCCTGCTCCTTGAGGACTCTGAACCTGAACTTCCTCCCTGCTATCCAACCCAAGGTTCAGGAGAAAAGGGACAAGGAGAGAAACGGTGTCAAGCTTATGAAGCTGAGCAAATGAGAGACACGAGGACAGTTTCCAAAAATCCATCCTACACAGATTTTGTCTCACAAAAAAGGAATACAAGATGATTGCAAGAAATACTGTGCAAATCTGCGAAAATGTGTAGACAAAGGTATAAAAATTTGTAGAACTGTGGAAGTCGACAGCAAACCACATAACATATGTTTCCCTTTATTAATGTAATTGGACGAGAATAACTAAACAGGATAAAGCCCAGTCAAAATTAGTTGTAAATCATGTGTTAGATGTGCAAATAAAGCACCTTTGCCTAATGGCAAAGGTCCAACCTCAATTGCTTTGCAATGCAGAAGAAGGGAGTTTTTTTTTTCTCTTCCCTTTCTGGGAAATTACAGGCAACAAATATAGCAATAGAAGATGACACTATGCATGAACCTTCTCATTCACAACAGTGTTAACATAATGCACTCTATATGATAGGTTACTGTAGACAATGGTTTAGATCTGAATTATTAAGAATAATGATCATGATCCATTAAGTGATCCGATACCTGTGCATGTAATAGGATGGATGAATGGCCTGAAGAACTGATATCTCATATGCAAAAAAATTCATCTGTATATTCTCATATTTATATTACATATCAGCCAACTATGGATTGAGTTAAAGTTTGGAAGTTAATTTTTGTAATTAACGCTATCCATTATCTACAGTTAGTTAATTAGACCAGTGAATTTACTATCATGCACAGTATTCTATGACCATTGAGAGGACACAAGAAAATGATATATAGTGCATATGAACTCTCATATTAATGAAAATTGAGGAGGTATCAATTAGTATACAACAAGAAAAAAAAATTGTGATTACACAGAAACCTTCAGTACTTATCTGTTCAAAAACAATGAACCAATGAAGTAATTTTGATTATTCATGAATCAAAATACTCTGATATAAGTAACCAGTCAGTAAATTTATAAAATTAAGTACCATTTTCTCAAAAGAAAAACGTACTTGAGATTGAATGAATTCAACAATTTCCTGCAATCTAGCAGCTTGTTGGTTGTGAATTCCTGTGGAATTTCGTCGAAATGCGGGCAGGCTTTCAGAAACAATTTGAAGATAGGTCTGCAGCTCAGATAAAATAATACGAATTGTTTTTAGTTTCAAAGTGCCCTAAGGAACACCTAAAATTAAATATTCTCTGATAAGAGAACATTAGATGTCAAAACAAACTCAAGTGTAACAATACTGACCTTTGTTGTATATGAACCATCCAAACTGAGTGCAGAAGCAGCAGCAGCAACTATTTCTTTATCTGTTCCCTTGATTTGAAGAAAAGGGGTTGGAACATCTTGTAAATGATCAACCTCGATAAGAATCTATAGAAGATGAAACATATGCATTGTTAAATAAGATGTGGACTAAACTAAATCAAGCTCCGATAGTACATACACAAGCATTTTATTTGCAATGTATCGATGCAGTAGTTAATAATTAATTCAATAAATTATTAAAGGAAAAGTTCCATTCTACTCTAACAAACTTCCCACAACAATTCAGAAACTGGAGGACACTGAAAATCTAAGAAGTCAGGAGGCCCAAATAACAGATGATCAAAAGTCAAAATGCCAAAGCACTGAAATTTCAAATACTATTGATGGCAAATTATAAAGACCAATAATCAATCTACTACAAGAAGTTATTTCATGTGGATGATAATGCTTTGTTTAAGACACTGCACTCAATAACATCAACTGATAGCAGATGGCAACAAAAGGATGAACTTCAAGATATTTCACATCCTAAACACTAGTAAAAAAAATATTACATCAAAGCATAGGGAAAAATATAAATTGAATCATACCTTCCCATCTTGGTAAATGAGTGCAGACGCCTCGATATATGCTACGGCCTGATAACTGATATATCACAAATAATGAACACAATAAATGATACAATAAGTTTCCCGCCACTAGAATTTAATCATAAGACTACAACTATCTTTTGATATAATAGTGCACTATGTATGCCTTCATCTTGATGTAAGACTGTATACAGGTTTCCAAAAAACAAAAAACAACCGGGTAATTTTCATTTTGGTTAAACCTTTTTCACAAGCTGTCAAATCATATGGCACAGGAAAATAATTGATTGATCATTTATAAAGTTGACAGCTTTCAAGCTGCTACACAGCATCTCATTGCACAATATTGTAAAACTTAGTTTGCAGATTAAAAGGAAAAAACAACTCAGATTCTACCCAAAAACGTCCTAAAGTATACTGCATCTTTGAAAGAAAGCACATGGTCAAAGAAAGCAATGTTTCTTGCATAAAAAGAAAAAGAACCACACAAGAGGGTTTAGATTAAGGAAAAGATGAAGCAAATAATAGATCCACTTGATTATATAATGTGATATGCAACCTACCCAAGGTTGAGAAGACCAGCAACAGTGCTGACGCTGATGTCAAAATCCACTTTAGGTTGTACAATAAAGTTCCCCTCCCTTATGGGCTAACACAGATGCAAGAATTTAATAAAAATAAATAAATGCACATGATTTTAGAAAAGATAGAAGAACATACTGTACATAAAATGCCAACGGCACTAACCTCACGTATAAGTACGGCAAATCTGCCTTCGCATATTCTAACTCTTATGCATTCTCTATCTTCCAGTTGTCCACTAGAAGGTATTCCCGGAAGCTTTAAATATATGTCAGTGAAATTCTGAACAGAACTGCAGACCTTCTCAGGGTCAAGTACTTTTACTATGTCATGTAACGCCACCTGGTATGCCTCTCAAAGAGAGAAATACTTTAGAATGTCCTATTAATACATCTAGAATCATTCTTGCATCATTTACCAAACATTACCTGCTTGTTACTTTTCAACACAAAAAGTGAGCTCTCGGGAGAAAGAACAGGATCAAAGTCATTACGGATTTTAAGCTGTAACAAGATAATATAAATAAAAAGATCAAAGCCATTTTCATATCAGAGGTTATGGAAATAAATACAATGACCGAATATGAAAATCCAGATATTTTGTAGACTAACATGCGCATGAACTAAATGAGGTTCAATATACTGCTGAAATATAGGAAAAACTGTAGTCATAATTTCGTTCTGTGACATGGAACACCCAACCCTGTGCTTATCCCTCTGAACTCTAGCAATAAGATGTGAATGCACACCACCAACCTAGCAATCAGATGTAACTCATGAGGATGCCAATATAATTCAGTTAGAAGCACAGGAGAAATAAAAATATAAACAAATAACAAGATAAAGTAATGAAACAGCTATTAAGATCTGATACTCACAACAGCAATCCATAAGTTGAGTGCCTCACGAATATCAGGATGCAGAGCATATACACCTTCAATAATTACCTGACAGATAAGAATGGAAAAAACCTTTGTGAGATCAAAATATCAAATCAGATTACACCACATGACTGCAGCTGTTGTTATTTAGCATGAGTTCCAATATTGTTCTAATTACCAACTTGTTCCAAGACTATCAACTTCTTGAGATAAAATAATTTCAAAAAATGATTGACAAAATTTTGAAATGGGTATAAATTGATGCAAGTACCCTCCCGGTAACCCCTGTGAGTGACAGCAAAAACAATTTATATGAAGGAATACCAATGGCATGTGTGGATCAGGCATTGATTCATCCCAAATTTTCTTAGATGGGCCCATTGCCTCCCAAAGTCTGTTCATTTTTCTTAATTGCTGACATGTATTTTAAGCTTGTTCCATTTCACAAATTATATTTGATTTCGTACCAAAACCAGGAGCACTTATATCCATCTCCATCAAGGAGAGGTAATATGCTTTACATCATTCTCAAGTAGGGAGCTCAGTGGCAACCAATAATGTGGAAAAAGGTCAACAGGCACACTGATGTTCACCCCATCAAATTCAAGGTTTTATATTCTATTTTTGCCCTATTACTGCCCTTATGTGTATGATATACGAATCCACATATTTAATGCAAAAGTAACAAAAAATGAATTGACTTTGGATAGGGTTCTCAATAGAAAAAAAAATCCACAATTTATAGATCCGTACCCAAATTATCTTGACAATACTAAATTAATGTTGATGCCTTATGTGTATGATATACGAATCCACATATTTAATGCAAAAGTAACAAAAAATGAATTGACTTTGGATAGGGTTCTCAATAGAAAAAAAAATCCACAATTTATAGATCCGTACCCAAATTATCTTGACAATACTAAATTAATGTTGATGTTGTTGATGTCAGATGCTTTAAATTGTTATGTAATGCTACAGGCCTTTGTTTAACTATAAAAAAAATGTCAACAAGCCACAAAAATGCACATGGCACCTTACCACTCCACAGTCCTCAGAAACCTGGACTTCCTTGAATCCACTCCGAGTACAAGTCTCAAAATCAAAGGTGGGAATTTTTGCTCTATGACAGTTCCTTATGTCATCAATGTTCTGCAAAAAAAGTGACACTTATGTATCAGAAAAAATTATAGAATAAATCTCCAAAAACACAATAACAAAGATGACCATCTACAATTATAAAAAAATTGATTTAATCCACTTTTTCAAAACAAAGGAAAAAAACAGTAAAAACACATGATATGCCAACCGCTCTAGAGATACTGAATGGTGGTTTATTATAATTGTAAATATGTATATGAAATGTGAACGTTGTGTAAGTTTAATATTCACAGATGAATGTATCTCATTACAACACCCCAATGAGATGAGATATGGAAACATGTGCATGCAGATATCCCTCAACCCATTCCAACACACACAAATACATGCGCACAATAATATTTATGAGCTTCCATGAATTATATTTGACATCCATATAATTGTTTCTGTCCAAATAATTTAAATACAAAAGCTACATACTGTGATACTTGGATATACAGATATTTGAAAAGTTAAATCAAGTACCTGACACTCCTGATCTCGACTTTTCTCAGATAAAAACCTCTATAAAGCTACATTATATAATGATGGACAAATCTAGTTTTGTAAAACCCTGGATTTCTTGAATTATCTAATAAAATTTAAGTAGTGAGCTCCCATCTTTCCTAAAAAAAGGAAAGGTGAAACAAGCATGTAAAGAAATATATGTTTGTTGTTGTTGTAGTTGTTGGAGGGAGGCAGGATGGTGGAGATGTAGTTGTTCTTAGAAGAGTTTCTGATGCAGTACTTGTACAAGCAATTTTTTAACCGTCTCCATTTAATTTTAGAAAGAATAACCTCATGAATTAGATATTCACCAACCAAAATAGGTTTAGTCTGCATAAGCTACTATAAGTTATATAGCAACTTCCATGATGTAGGTATTCTTTAATCAGTTCCTAGACTATTTTTTAACATTGTTTCGTAGTATTTCACTGTGGAATGGACAGATCACAAATCCTTGAAACAAAAAATAAATGAGTCATTTCTCCTCACATTAATTATGACCTTCAGTTAAAAAAATGTAATTAATGGAAATAAAAAAGGGAAAACAACATAAGAACGCCAATTCATAACAATAACACATAAAGTTACGCATTATCATACCTTTAAAAGCAAAGACAAATCCAGAGAGCTAAAGCTATCATACTTAAAATCCTTCACTTGCTCAGATTTGTAATAACTTTCAAGTGAAATTACTTCACATCCAACAATATTGGCCATCTTAAGAGCTAGGCTAGTTTTTCCAGATCCACTTGGCCCGCCTGCAATAATTACAAGCAACCAAGTTTCAATGGTTTCAAACCTAGCAAGAGAAGAATTGTCCTTAATCAGCTAATCTCAAATGCAACAGGACATTGTGCTCAATCATTCTCATACACATACATAAACAGTAAAAGCCAAATATAAAACTAGTCAAAACTGAAGAACATGGAATGGTACATCCAATAAGATCTAACAGTAATTCACTTCATGCAGTCAAGATAAAAGCAATGATATCAGAGTAAAACCAAGTACCTTAACTGAAGAATTGACTAGCATTTATTCATTTAATGGCAAACCATGATTCCGCAACTTGACAAATGTAAGTAATAAAAATATAAAATTTCCCACCTTTCTTAAAAAAAAAAAGTAATAAAAATATAAAATGCATATGGTACTCTCTCCAATAATCTAGTACCACTTATAAATAATATTAATAAAGCAAAAACAAGGATTTGCTGAAAATGTTTAAAGGCTGTAAGAGTATTGCAAAATGCATGAAACACCATAGATGAGCAAATATGTTATAACATTACGTCTATCCATTAGCAAAATGACATCCTGCACGCATTTTGGCAAATAAAAGGCATAATTTTTGCTCGTGTTAATTGGAGAAAGCATTGTAGTCTGACCTCTTAAAAATTAAAATAAATTTTACTATATATCATTTTGCATCACAATCACATAACAATTCAATTAAACTATCCAAAATGACCTTCAATTCAGCTTACGTGCAGTTTGGAAACCCGTTTGGATAGCCTTTTGCTTTTGCAGCAATCTAAAAGCGCAAACATGTTTCCAAACAGCTCCTAAAAAGCATGCTTAACTGAAAGTTTATTTCTGTTTTAGTACAAAAAGGATGTTTTTAAACAAGTGAAAAAATGAACTTCCTAGAACTCAAGTTTTATTAAGCTACTTTTTACAAAATCATACTTTTCAAACAGGTTTCCAAATAGTCCCTCAGCTTCAGACGACTCTTTCACTTAACTTATACAGTGGCCAACCGAAGAAAAATCTGATTGCATCAGTGCACACTGATTCTGCAAATTTTGTACCAATTTCATATACATAATCACAGGTACCAATTTCTTCCATACAATGTGAGCCACCAACAAAATGTACATTAGATATTCTTATTGTAATCTACCAATACCAGTATATAGTACCAATTTGTGCAACAATGTACAATTGATGAAAAGAGTATGCATGGAAGCAGCAAAAAGATAAATAGAAATTTACTATAGGTGTACATAAATCCTAAATTCATAATGTCCATTAAACAGTTTTTAAATTATCAATATTAAAATTGGAATAATTCAGAATAACCGAATATATTTTACTATCGAGGGCCTTCAGTTTCCAATTGCAATTAATAAAAAATCATGGGGAATAAGGCTAAAGGTGCGCCCGGCTCTTGGTTCAAGATGCAACTTCAACAATATTCAAGAAATGTGAGAGTAGTTTTGAAAAAAGGAAGAGAGGATCATTGTTATAAGGTCCAAAGGCCTTATCCCCATGCGGTGAGTTTGGTCATTTGGCTTGCCTGCTAGGGGTGGTAAATGAGCCGAGCAGCTCGGGCTCAGCTCGTTCGGGCTCGTTCAATTAGACAAATGAGCCGAGCTTGAGGGTTTGTACCCGAGCTGAGCCCGAGCTTATGTCATTTTCACATGTATAAGTTGTTGTGATTTGTAAAAGATGATTTCTCAAATGCTAAACAAATTTTTTTTAGCTAAACGAGCCTAAGCCGAGCCTTGGTTTGAGCTTCGGCTTGGCTCGTTTAACAAACAAGCCGAGCCGAGCTTTTCACATGCCAAACGAACTGAGTTTAAACATGAAATTAAGCCTAAACGAGGCCGAGCCGAGCCTAAACAGGTCAAAACTCATTTACCACCCCTATTGCCTGCAATGAGTATATTTTTTGAAGGAAATGGCCATACAAGAAAAATATTTGGGCAGCCATTACGGCATTACTTCAGGCTAGGGTTATGGTACTCATAGGTGAAGAAAAGGCGTCCGATATAATGGGGATAAAATGGAGAGGGTAAAATTGATCTTGTTTATTGGGCAAGGGTTTTTGTGGTTCTTTGATTTTCATTTTCTCTTTCTTTTTGTATCTAAAGATTTCTTGTCTATTGTTCAAGGGCGCTATGTTAATATGAGAGCCCCCGATCCTTAAAAAGAAAGAAAGAAAGAAAGAAAGAAAGAAAGAAAACATACTATTGATGCATTTCAATATCACATAAGAATCAGCATTTAAAAGGAATGTACATATTATTGTTCAAAAGATTAGCTCAAAAATACCAATTCCCACAATAATTGGTAACCCCTTGTTCTCCAGCAATGCCTGAAATGGACCATAACAAAATAGAATACATTAAATGCAATATATGCAATGATATTTTGAATTTTGTTATAATGTACATTGAGTATTTCTTACCTGTATAGCCTGAACAGAGAGAAGCAAACCCCTGTCTAAGTCATATGAATCAGGAATTGGTGCAAGTTGAATGTTGCCCCTGAAATCAGAAGAATCTGCAGTGTTTCATAAGGAAAGCCTATGATTATGTAGCTAAAATAGCAATTATTGCTCATAGATAAGCCACCAAGACAGCTTTATTTCCAAAGACTTAATAAAAGCACTTTTCAAGTTTGATATTAATAATATATATATATATATATAATAAAGATCTGGTTCCCAAGTAATCAGTAAAACATGAACCTGAAGGGATGAAATGCCATGACGGTACTACAGCTCTGATCTCCGATTTTGTTGGAGATCGAGTCCATAGCTGATCAAGATCCTCAAGCTTGTGGTCAAGACTTTTGCCTATATGAATGGGCTTTGGAGCAATAAGAATCTTTTCTCGATTTTCTGTCAAAATTATACTAGACAAAGGCGGTGTATTAAGACGTGGCACCCCTGAAATTACGAAGAACAGTAATTGAAAAAGGTATCTTGAAACATGCAAAGGATAACAATACAGATGACACCAAAACATGGAATAACCCATTTCACAAAAGAAAGCATGCCCAACTCATACCCTTGCTTTCTAGTATCATCTCTAGGTATGACTTGGTGATCCATGGACCCTCTATACCCATCCTGGAAGCTTCTGCTCTAATTACCTATAAAAAAAAATTGCATTTTAGGTTGTACAAAGGCTCACATACTGCACAGAACAGATAAGCCGCGCGTCCCAGGGAATTACTGAAAGAATCATCAGAACTTCCTGAATAATTGATAGAATGTTATATTGTGGAAATCAGTGAAACCAGAGAGTAGACCCAATATCCTTCAGCCTAAATCAATCTACCACTAATGTCATACAAACATCCAATCAACTGTTTTTCCATATAGAAGAAAAGTTAACCAAGTAAAGTTTGACATGCATGACAGAAAAATATCAATATCTGAAGAGATTAACTGTGAGAAAAAACAAGTGTAATGAACTTTGGCAAGCATGACAGAAAAATATCAAGTTCTGAAGTGTAATAATAAGGCATTTTCAGAAGGTACTGCAAGAAAAAACAAGAGGCTAATAAAAGTCCAAATCAACTAGAAAATCTCAGAAACCAAGAGATCTAGAGTGGTAGATCCTATGATCATAAAGCTCAATTCACCTAAAGTAATCCATCTCTATCATATCAGTTACATTTCACACAGTTAGGAGGTTCTAAGAAAGCACTTCAAAAGATATATTTCTTTCTTGCCTCAATGGATACCCTTTAAATAGATTGATAAACATATAAGGAACCGTCCAGCCAGAAAAGATATCTGCAGATTGCCAACAACAAGAAATGCAAATTTTGCAAGGAACTTGCACAATGAAAAAGCTATGTCCAGCATGTAATGAATTAGCATCAACTAATGATTGTTTTTTTTATTGGGAAAAAATAAATGTATAACTGTATAATGTATTGTCTCGTGAACAATTAGCAACCATAATCATCCTACTTCCACATTCAGTTTCAGGTGAGTTAAGGACTTTAATAACAAGATAGTTCAAAGAAAATAGAATCTTATACCATAAAAAGAGTGAAAGGGTCAGACATAATAAACCCATACCTTCCTACTTGTGCCCTTCAACACCATAAATGTCTTGTCGAGTGTATCAATGCTCTCCAGAGCCACCAAGAAATGGCCATTATTGAGAGATTCTGAAGCACGTTTATAACTAACAACAACGTTGTATCCTAAAGCAAGTAAACCTCCTAGTGTTGTCCGTCCAACCTATTACATGCAGGAAATATAAAAGGTTCAGGAGAATATAAAGCAGAAGGAAAATTTTCAGCTAAGGTATTAGTCATCCATTACATTTATTCAATGCAAGAATAAATTTGAATATATGACCCAGAAAAAGGTACAATGATGGTTGCATATCATTAGAAATTTCATTTGAGTATCTTGATGCCAGAGATTATGATTGATCCACATCATCACAAAGATATTCAGCTACAGATAAGTCTGATGCAAATGTGAAGAATTTTCTAATTACCATGTATATATGTGCAACAAAGTTTTCAAGATAAACCTTTTTATGCAATGTGATTATATCAAAGAATTATGGGAATTTTTGCCCAACTTTATTCAGTTGATTCCTTGCTTAGTTTGTTGGAAGCTGTGGTTGACAAGAAATGAACGAATCTTCCCAGGGAAACAAAGCTCCATGAAGAATGCTTGGGATGAGATTACCCAGTCCACTTATAGAACATCAAACTCATACAGGAGCTTCTATTCACTGAAAATTTTACAATCCCTATCAAAACTAACCACACTTGCTCTCATAGTGTACTGACCCCCTTAAGACACCCCACTATAACTCACTATATGTGTATTCCATTTCTACATAACACAATTTCCCCTGAAATAGCTTCTCATTTCTAGTTAACCATATGTACCAACAAACTGCATGAAAATCAAACAGATAAAGCATTCCTTCTTGCACTTACTCCCTTTCTTAAAGACGTGATAGAAACCCCACATTTGTTAGGCAGATCGAAAAAACACACTTCTTTCCCGAAAAGGCTTCAAAATTTCTCCATACTTCCTGGCTGAATGCACACCCCATGAAAAGGTGATCCATATGACTCCACCTCCACTCCACATAGCACACATATAAGATCTCCATCTTATGCCAACTTGCCCCTCTTTTGTTACAAATTATTGTAGTATAGTTATTATCCTTTTCAATTTCAAGGGGTACAAAATTCAACTAAAAAATAAAGTATGTGAAGATGATACAGTTGTTAAATAAGACCATGGGTTCTGGCAACCACAAATTCATGAGCATTGTTTTAAAAACTTTGTGATTCAACGTACATCAATATCAGGAATTTTGAGAAAATATATAGGAGCCATCTTCTTAATAAAGTGCCCCTAAAGCAAAGGGGGAGACAAGGGAACCCGTACAAGAAATCTAAAATAAACAGAGGAAAAATAAATAAAATAAAGAGAGATGAATCACTTAGAATTGGGGAGACCCCCATACTAATGCCCACCCCCCCCCAAAAAAAAAAAAATTAATACACCATCGGTAAAGAAAAAGAATAACAAATCGATGACATGTACTCTTTTCTTATTGATTAAATTAAACAACTACATCTAGAAAGTCAACAAAGCTCAGTTTTAGTATCTAATTTAATAAATTATACCAGTCACACGAGAGTTTGGATCAAAATTAAATTAGGAAGAAAAAAGCAAGGATCAAAAACATTAATGTAAGAGGGGGATGTAAAACACCAGATCATTATATATCTTAGTCATAGATTCCCACATTTTCCTGAAAAATAATAAAAGGGGATGTAAATTATTTCAAGGGCTGTGTGGATGAACAGATTTTTTTCTATATGACGCATCACATGATCAACAGGAAATCATACATAAAGCAAATCAGTAACACCAATAATAAAAAGGAACTATTGTATTGATTTGAGGATCAAATTTAAGAGAGATGCAATTTATTTCAGAGGCAATGTCCAGATGAATAGATAACTCAGATCTAAAGCAACTTTTCTGCATGTTGTGTCACGTGATGAACAAGAAACTCTTACATATTGCAAATATGAATAACAATAAGCCCTATATGAGAAAAAGGCTTATAACAAAATTGACTGTGACTGGTTAAGCGCCTGTCTTATCAACAAACATCATCTTGAGTCCTAGGATCTATCAGTTGCCAGATTTAATAATCAATGTTGTTTGCTCAAAAAAATAGTAAGATAAGTGAAAAGCTAACATGCATGAAAACTACTAAAATCCCAAACAGAAGTTCAGACATCCTATGCCCATCCACGATTTATAAT
The DNA here is from genome assembly GCA_030737835.1 of Acorus gramineus. NCBI lineage: Eukaryota > Viridiplantae > Streptophyta > Magnoliopsida > Acorales > Acoraceae > Acorus > Acorus gramineus. The sequence goes on along the minus strand of CM060855.1, from coordinate 8,286,175 downwards.
AAACAAAAAAAAAGTGAAATTATCAAATATGTCTGAGACTCTAAATCATTTATATTAGAGGTGAATATGCAAAAAATAATAAATAAATAAATTTAAAGTTTACTGACCTCAAATTCAGCTTTCGGTCTAATGATATAGTTCTTGTCAACAATTCTCTGATCCCCCAATGATAAATAGTATCTGATCCCACATTGCCGTACTTTAATCCAATCATTTATCCTCGCTTCCTCACATGACGAAGGTGGCCTAAGATACATCTCAATAAAACTGGCCAAGAAAATAATAACAATGTTTTCAGATGGTGTCTTACTTTAAGACAACAGGTGGGCTACATTTGCTACATGTAATACGTAGCAGTTCACATGTAAATGATATAACAATGCTTTAGGCCAAAAACCTAGCTTATTCAATGCACTCACTTCTCCTTTTGCACATCATTCCCATTAAAAAAGTAGGCTGCATGCCCATCTGTAGACTGCTCAAAATTCAAAAAATTCAAATTACAAAAGGAATCCAAGACTGGAGTGTAAATCTCAATAATAAAAAAAGGAGCATATGTAGAAGATAAATTATGCACATGTAACATCTTTAACAGCAATAAACATAAATATACAGTTCCCTGCATTTTTTTTCAAATTATAAGTTAACAACAAACACAAATACACTCTCTCACGGCCTTACAAGTCTGCATATGTAAGTGTATTCTAGCATACAATTTCTTCATGAGCAGAAATGTATAGGTGTGTACATATACAAGCACTCCATGACCATAATTATGACACCACATCCTGCAAAGAAAATCTTTTAATGTCACCATCCCCTGAACAATGCCATTTGTGTCTAAGAAAAGAAAAATCTATGTTTCCTAAATGGTTCTCCCCGAGGTTCTTTCTCTACAATCAGATGACTTTTGCAAGGAGATCTCCTATCCCCCTATCTATTTTCATAGCTATGAAAGATTTTCATGACTTCTTGACCAAGGTGTTGAATCGGGCCATTTTATCCCAGCTCAAACAAATGATCTTCAAGTCAACCACCTTGTTATTGCTGATTATGTTTTCATCTTTTCTGATGGCAATCCAAAAGTGTTACTTCACCTATCTAAAATTCTTCACTTAATTGATTTGTGATCTGGTCTTCATGTTATTCATTCAAAAGCCCAGAATTTATTGGGAGGTCAGTCCATTGGTTCCGATTCAGCATCAGGCATACTTGGTTTCTCAGAAGGTCATCACCCAATTACCTATTTGGGGCTTCCCCTCTTGAGTGCTAAGTTCTCAAAGGGTATGTGTTAACCTCTCATATTAGAATAAGGAGAATAGGATCTGAGGATGGGCTGGTAATCTTTTATCTTATGCTGGGAGACTATAGCTCATCAAGTCTGTTCTATGTTCCTATCAGATATATTGGACTAGCTCCTTTTTTATTCGTAGGTCTACTCTTTATCAAGTTGAAATCCTCATTTGTCTTCTCTTGTGGTTGGGCTCAACTATCACCAAGCAATACTTTGTTTATTGGCAGTAGCCAGTAGGTGTGTAGACCAAAAACTGAAGGGAGCTAAGGGCTTAGGAACTTGAAACACTAAAATGCTGCAAGGCTAATTATGAAGTTCTGGTCTCTTATTATCAAATGACCCTTCCTGTGGACTCACTGGGTTGACAGCAGATATTTAGTTGGCCACTCAATTTAGAACGCCCCCATCCCACATGATGCACTTTGGTCTTGGAGAATACTTACAAGTTCAAATCCCTTCGGGTGAACCTGATGCATAAGGTTTGTAGGTGACTGTTTGCCTCTGGGTTTCCCAACTAATGTTGGGGTTCCTCGTCATCTAAAAGGACGGAGTATGGATAAAAATTAACTATTCATGTACGAGCATTTAGATATATGAAAATATACTGATCCCCAAATAAATTATGGTTCACCACTGGGAGAATTTATCACTGCATGGAATTCTACAAGACACAACATCATCATGTCCACCTGTTCAGCTGTGCAGTCATGTGAAGGCAGTTTCCACTGCAGTAACTCAATTGCCAAGTCAATGACATGGAAGGCTCTTCAGAAAACAACCTTAAAGTGACTAAAGCAAATGGTTCCACATTATTTATGGGGATCTAAATAATTTTAAAAAAAAGGTAAGAGAGGTTTTTTGACATTGAATCTATGATGGATACGGAAGCGTGTTGTACACTAATAATAATTTCCTAATATACACCCGGTCGGGCAAGAATCTCCTGATTGCTGACATAGTTGGATTCCCCCATTAAAAAACAACCCCTCAAAAGTATCCATATTGGGGAAGAAAATTTTGCGTTTTTGAGATGGTTATTTGAATAAGGAAGGTTGCCATGGTAGAGGCTTAATTTTAAGTAAGTCATTCTAGGTTGGAAAAAAACGCTTCTTATAGTGAACGAGAAAACTACCAGTAAGAGCTTAAGTGCAATTCCCTTTATTGGATTATCTTTTTTGAAAGGTGAACAAAACATGCTCCCTCCAAGTGGTACTCAAGAAATAATCTCATTTGCAATTGATCCACAATCTCTGAATGTACATAGAGTCATAGATACAACTACTTCAAGTATGAAGTATATGATCAAGGGAAAATATAAGTTGCAATCACTCAATGGGAGACAATGAACGGTTAAAACAAGAAAATGCTCATTCCACCAATGCCTGTTATGTACATAGGAAATATCAAAAATATTAAAGTAACAGCTTATAGAAAAAATAAATTTTCCTAGAACATCTGTAAACCATGTGATGTCAAAATATGACCATTTTCCTTTTTGTAGAAGTACAATTCAGGCTATACGTCCTATATAGAGAACCTTCTTTTGGCAATGGAGATAATGCCTGTCGAACTTTGATTGGGCAAGAGGAGATAAAAAATCAAGAACACAATCTTTAGCAGCTCATGAAGGTAACTAAAATAAACAACTTGAGTAAACAGTAAACACCAGGGACGACATACACAGACCTCATATTTGCACTTCAGCTTGTAGTAAGGCTCCCTGAAAGATGAAACAAAGCTATTGTTGATTCTGATCTGCACAAACAAGCTAAAATCAGACTAAGGAACAATAAAAGGAAGCTTCCCAATAAAATGCAATCCAACCTGTGCATGATGGAGGTCTGGTTCAATATGCTTCCTAAACAAAGGAAAGATGCTATCTATGAGGTAATCCAATGAACATGAGTCCCCAATGTCATGCTTGACTTTGGAAAGAAGACTGAAATGAACACCACCAACCTGAACACAAATTAAAAACAATGAATAATTTTCCTTTCACATTAATGTTGAGTAAGTAAAATCCTGTAAGGTAGATGGCTACTCACTACAGCAACTCGGATGTCAAGAAAAGACCGCAGCTTTGAGTGCAGAGCGTATGTCCCATCAACAATTACCTGCAAGAACACATACATACAAAGATGTGGGATTCAAGAATTCCACATAGCAAAAAAAATGTAAAGGAATTACCACAAAAAAATATATATTAAAAGAAATTACCACCCCACAAGAAGAAGCCTTCACCAACTTGGACCCCACACGTCTCTTCTCCCGGAAATCAAAAACTGGCATCAAGATATCCACTCCTTTCACCAAGTCCTACTCCAACAAATTCCAAATAACTCAATCATTCATCACACGTCACAGACACGCAAATTATACTAATGCCTCATTTGGAACAGTTTCTACAACAGATTCCAATTTTTGCAGACCCCATTTTCCCCATGAAAAAATGGTCTCCTACTGCACTAGACATTTTAATTTTGTGTGTAAAGAACCCAAAACTCCTTGTTTTTTGAAAATCCAGTGAAATGAAATTTTCAAAGTTGATTCTTAAACTGAATTTTAACAACTAGTTCCAGAGTGGGCAATTTTACAGAATCAAAAGGGAACAATATAACAATCATAACCTCAAGATTATGGACAAGAGAGGCGAAATCTATCGACTCCAAGTCATTGCCATCATCAACTCCGTCACGGTAATTCTCCATGGACACAATTGTGCAGCCGAGAACAGACGCCACCTTCTCCGCCAAGCTTCAGATGATCAGAAACACAATAAGGAAAACTAAGAAGAACATCATATCCAAGAATCACAAACAGATGAAACCGGAGAGAGAGAGAGAGAGAGAGACCTTGTCTTTCCGGAGCCGCTCGGGCCACCGATGCCAACTGTGACGAGTCCATCCTTCTTCTCGCGCAACTCCTGGATCGCTTTCACCAGCAAGTAATAGCCGTGATCGAAGGACTGAGAACAGAAAAACAAAGACATTCGCGTCAATCAACACACACACACAGAGAGAGAGAGAGAGAGAGAGAGAGATATGAGAGGGGTGTTGGGCGGACCACGTGGAGAGAGAGAGATTGGAGGATGGAGGAGGAGGGAGGAGGAGCGGCGGAGGTGGCGGAGGAGGTGGAGGGCTGGTGGGGGGATTGGAAACCTAGGTAGTCTCCGCCGCGGCCTCCGCCTTGGAGGACTCGCTGGATCAATTCGTCGTCCATGGCGATTCTGTTGCTTGGGTGTCAAGGAATCCAGAAATAATAAACGAGTGAATATAAATAAAACGGGGAAGAGCTTGTCCCATACAGACAAGCAATCGAACATTCTGTTTTTCTTTTTTTACCGTTATAACGCGGTCTGCAGCCTTTGCTTCCACGGGCTGTAGATCGAACCGCTTTGGATCAGATTCTCACTTAAAAAAATAAGATTGTGAATAAAATTATTAAAATAGATTTGATCTATGAAAAACACATATTTTATGTTTTTTAAAAAACATTTTTTACTCAAATTGTAAATAATTTTTTAATTAAATTTGATTTTTAGAATGCTTTTTATAATATTTTTCAACTTTCTATTTAATTAAAAGTAGAATCATCTTATTTAAGTGTTACCAAACATGTCCTTAGTCAGAAACTCTAAACAGGTATGTACCGGATTATTTGGGAATCAGCAGGTGGATTCAGATCAATTTATGTCTTGAAATCTGTGTTTCTCAAAGTAGTATATGTGCCTACTGTTCGAAAAACTTAGGTTTTAGCCATTTGTTGCTCAAAATGAGTTTGGGTTCCACTAATTTTTTTTTTTATAGTGGACCCACATTAGATTGCGTTCCTTTCGTTGAGAAGATAAACGTAGTAGATTTACATTTTCAAAACCATTTTCCGGTGAATGAAAAAATTAGAGCCTAGCTCTCTCAATAACATGATGAAAGTGATTGATGGTTGGGAAAGAAAAAGTTATAGTCCCACATCGGTTGTTAAGAAAAAGTATTGATGATTTATAAAATGGACTTTTTATACTCTAGTGAGTTATTTTTTATTGGCACCTTATGATGGACCTTTTCAATGGGCGTATTAGGCGTTTTAGAGACACACTTAACACTTTGCATCTTTGTTAGGAGTTGGAGCCTTTTCTTTTTAGACTTTTTGTCAAATCAAACGGTGAGATTATTTTAATCAGATCCAATCTGAACCGTCCATACAAAGATAAAGGGTATTTATTTAAGATTCTCCTCGAACCGTATTTTCTAAACAAAAAAGATGAGCCGTCGGATCAACTGTTATGATCGGGCCGTTGATTGTTTAAAGAAGGGGTGCCTTAAACTCTATTAGTGAAAACTGAATAAAGAAATGGATTCCTCCAATAGACTCTTCAACAGTTTTTTTTTCCCTCTATTTATACCATCAATCTCTGCATTTTTAGAGTATAAAAATCATTCACTGCACAGGCATTCCAGTCTTTGAGAGTCTACATTCGAGTCTCCATTACGTACAGTAAAGAGAGAGTTCGAACAACACAGTGAGGTCACTAGTTCTCAGGCTTGAAGCGCTACTACCAGAGGACTGGAATGTAGACTCTATTTATACCTCCAAGAGGCTCTTTAATATGAGCTGTCGGATCAACGGTTTCGAACGAACCGTTGGTTGTTTAAAGAAGGTGTGTCTTAGATTCTGTTTCAATGAAAACTGAATATAGGAATTGATGCAGACATCATAGCCACACATTATATGGACGGCCGAGATCAGATGAGCCAAAAAAAGAGGAGACATCTTGATCGATTGGGAGCACCGTAACTTCAAACGGCCATAACTTTTAGACCGTAGATCAGAATCATTATTATAATATGTCCACGCGTTTGTATCGACGAGCCCTACAGGAATAATTTGCAATTTTTGAAGCGTTCTGAGATCGTCTTGGGGGTCAAATCGACAGTCAAAAGTTATTTTTTACTATTTTTTGCAGTTTTGAGTTTGTTATGATTTTATGCATTTGTTATGATTTTACTACATTTAGATTTGAATTTTAAATAATGATTTGAATTCAAATTTGAATATTAGTTAGGATTAGATAATGATGTAGTTGTTATTTTTAGTTTAGATTTGAATAATCAGTTGAGATCTAATCTGTTAAAGATTCTCTTCTATAAATAAGCATGTAAACCATTTCATTATTTAGATTATTGATTATTAGACTTTCTTTATCTTATCTACTGTATTTTGTTATCCTAGGAGGATCAACAATTATATAGAATTTCTAATTTATCTGGCATTTCAGAAGAAATTAATAGATCTTTGAAACCTAATATCTCTGGTATTCTGTTTGAAGAATCAACAGCGTCGCTGAAGTCTACGAATTTCCATCTTCGATCGAATTAGCAGAAGAGCGTATTTATACACTGCATCAGGAATGGACTCCTTCAAGAGGCTCTTCAACAATTTTTTCTCCTCTATTTATACCAGCCAATACCTGTATTTTTAGAGTATAAAAATCATTCACAGCATAGGCATTCCAGTCTTTGAGAGTTTGCATTCGGGTCCCCATTACATTCAATAAAGAGAGAGTTCGAACAACATAGTGAGTTCAGTGGTTCTCAGGTTTAAAGCGCAGCTACCAAAGGACGATCCAACTGTTGTATCCTAGGAGACTGTCGTCGAAACCCATGAGCATAAGTGCGGGAAGTTTTAAGGATATAGAGTCCAACTCTAACCTCGGTCTTCATCATTCTACATAGCAGATATGTCAAATTAGTACACTTCTATTTAGTTTTAACACTATTTTGTATACTGTTTGGCTAACACTTGCTTTTCAGATTTCAAATATGTAAAAACAGTTTTTGTTATCGCAACAAACATTATTCTTGAACTAAAGGAAAAGCACCATAAAAAAGGCATGGTAAAAAAACATATTAAAAAATTATTTTATTACCAAACCTATTTTTTAATGTGTATTTCTAAACGCTATCTTAAATTTTGAATCTCAAAATACATTTCGGGTTCAGGTTCAAGTACAGTTGTACAAATCAGATCAAACCAAGTTAAGAGAGTGGTTACACTCAACTTATTTGGACAATATACATTAATAATTCTATTATTTTTTAATATTTAGCAAAAATAAAACAAATTTATGGATATAAGCGAACACTGACATTTCTCTCTTTTTTTTTTATGGAGTTAAAAGAGGCGTTTCTTGGGTTAAAGTTGAGTTAAATTTACATTTTATCTCAATATCATCTATATAATTCAAATTTAAAATATCTCAATCATTGAAACATAACTTTTATTTTTATTTTTATCATAATATTAATAATTAAAATTTTATTTGAGATAAAACTTTAAGAAACCGGAACCACTAGCTTGAGATGTTTCCATACGCTAAAAGGAAAAATTGAGTTAAAAACAAGTGGTTGAAAAATGAAAATTTGGAAATTATTTCCCTCATAATTTTTAATGATTAAGATAAGATATATTTTTTCTTTAAATGTAGAGAAAAAATGAGGAGTTAAGTTAGAGTTGTTCTTAAATGTTTAAACAGTTCTGATGACCATAATATTTTTAGTTTATATATATAAAGTGGGGGTTTTGTTAATGAGTATCATTAGAACACTTGTTAGCCCATATTAATTATTAACTTTTTAGGCAACCAGACAAATTAATTATGATATGGGTCAACAAAAATAAAGATTTTTTAAAATACCAACACTCCTAATAAATTCAACACATTTTTTTCATCTTCCCTCCCACACCCAATTTTTCGCTCCCATACCAAAAATTTTTCCCAAAAGATTTCAATGGTGTTCAAAAAAAGAAGAAAAAGGCTCTAAAAGATTTAGGAAACAAAGTGACTTTAACAGAATTGGGTCTAAATCCAATTTTTTCAATAAAATATGAATGAAACAATTTTATACTCTTGATACATTTATCTTTTTCTATTGTGAGCGCTGTAATCTATTGTTACTTTATATCATACATTGTTTTTCATGCCTAAGTTAATGTTAGTACCCTATTCTCTCTAATACAGAAAAAAAAACACTCACAAATAATATATATTAAAAGATTGACTTTATATACTGTAATACAGATTACAGAAGAGATAATTTAGATTTTCCATGTTGTTTTATGTGATTGAATTTGATGAAATATTGTTGACAATGATGCATGGTAGTCTTATAAATAAAAGCAGCTGATGGAGTAGTGATTTTGTATTATTAAATTTGAGCATTGCCATTCTTGTGGGTTTTTTTTATTATTAAATGCTTTTAAGCACCATTCAACTGTTTGGTACACTTACATTTACATAAATATGGTATTTTTTTTGAAAATATCTTATTTATGTTTGTAACACCTTTTATTTTTAAAAAATTGGGTACAAGAGGAAAAAATTGGATGTGAGAGGGAAGAAAAAAAATATGATGAATTTATTAGAGGTGTTGTTGGTATAATAAAACAAATTTCATTTTTGTTGATTCATATCATAATTAATTTATTGGGTTTCTTAAAAAGTTAATAATTAATATGGGTTAACAAGTGTCCCAAGGACACTAAGTAACAAAACCCATAAAATAATGATGTGTTTTTTTATTATTTGGGTGGTGGGTTTGGTCATTGCCTTTTTGTGGGGTGGTCGGGGGAAGGGTGGTGGGTTTTATGTACTTCCATAAGAAAATGGATTAAGGTTGTAATAATAGGTGGTGAATATAAAAATGAGGGTGGTGGAAATATCCGCACCCTAAACAAAACCTCAAACCTAGGTTTGAAGAAAGTGATTGTCTAGTGATCAATCATCATGTTCACAAAGGTACATTCATTCTACGTTTAGATTATTGTTTTAACATTACCAAAAGATGAAGAGATCCGATATGCGTTTTTATTAGGACAGATTTAAAACAGACAAAGAAAGAGGATCCATGCACTGATACATTAGACGTAGTTTGGAAGTGATTCTGATTTTTAGAATAGTTTGGATTTAGACATGAAAGAAAAAGAGATCCAAGCTCTGTAAGTTACATTGGAATATTGGATTCCTTTATTATCATAATATTAGGTTAAAAAATGAGATTGATTAAGGCTGAAGAGTGATAGAGGCACATCAGTTCTGATCAGCAAGCATAGATCCGCCTTCATGTCCTCATGATTTTTCTGAATTCACTATGTGAGTGGAGAAGTAACATACTATTGAATGACATGTACATACACACACAATGTAGATTATATACATCATGTGAATACTCTGTCTTATGTATGTTTTAGAGTTGCCATAATGCATTTTTGCTTGAATTTTTCCAGGATGGATGATGATGGGGAGGTTTAAGGTGAAATGCATTGTTGCATGTTTGAAGTGCAGAGGACATACCATTCAAAACCTTCAGATTTTGAACCTTTTTTTAATGTTGTTTATTTTTCTTTATGGCAATTATAGTCCAAGACTTCAATCTCCCCCTTTAAGTATTTTCATTTCATAAGGCCGGGATTTATTGAATAAGAACTTTTACAAGGCGCTTTCTAGTTTCTACTTGTATCCCGGTTTTTTTTTTCCAGGGAATTCTTAGAAATGCGACTTTAGATTGTGCTTTTTTAACTGGATTATAATATTTTTAGGCTTGTGATTATCATCAAAAATGAAAATGATATGTCTGGCCTCTTGTGCAGCCCCGATTGCGCTGTACACCGGTTTTCATTTTTTGGACGGCGTCATATATAATGTAATTAGGTCAATTGACTCCATCACATTTAAAAAAAAAAAAAAAAAACTCAAACTACTATTGTCATATTTTAAACCATGATAATCCAGCCCACCAGTGACCTCACTAGCCCACTAGTTAACCCTGCCCAATCCAGATTTTATACTTAAAACCTATAAATTGTAAAAGCTTATATATTGGAAATCTTTCATCTCCTTTTATTTGATGATTTATTTTTATTAAAATAAGTTGTTGTTTTATTTTCAAAAAAAAAAATTTATGTTTTTGATAAATATATGATAGTAGTAGTAGATGTTTTGAAAAGTTTATAAAATTTATTTTTTTAAATGACCTCATCTATAAGAATTCATGGAGCTACCACTCATTAAAATACATGTATTTATATGAAATGAAGTATATGCTGAGATACATTAGTGTATTTTTTTTCACATTGAAAAAATAGCAAAATTTTTTGCGCCATATACTTTGATAGAATCTTATACACTATAATAACACAATATATATTATGTTATCAATTATTATGTATGGGACGGTAAAATGGGCTGAGTATATCAGCACTCTTAAGGGAAAATGTTAGACTTAATCTTGTTTTCTGCCCCAAAATGTAATCCACACTTTTTTTTTATTTTAAAAAATAGTATGTGCTTTAAAATTGACTGAAAAATGGCCTGGGTGTAATAATTTCCATTTTCCCCACATTGGTCTTTCTGCAGACCAGGAGAAATGGAGTAGGCAAGGCCCAATGCACATGATTGACTGACTTGGCCTACATCACAAGAGTATGTTTTTCATAACTTTGTTTACCCATGCTATGAAGAGTGGAGTGATGGTTTTCTTTTATGTATCTTTTCTTTTATTTCTCTTCTTTAATTATAAGTGGGTCCTCTCTTAAAATTAACACCATAGTTCAGGAACTATACTAAGGGTCTGTTTGGAAACACAGATTGAAAAATAGTTTTTGAAATAAAGCTGTTTTTTCAGATGATTTTAGGCCCCGTTTGGTTGCGCGTTTGGATGCGCTTTTATTTTTTGAAAAGCTGAAAAGCTAAAATCGTGCAGCCAAACGGGGCAGCTTTTTGTAAAATCGGAAACTGGATTCCTTTTAATTTTTCCCTTGAAATCTGTGTTTTAAAAAGCTCAGAAACAATGTTTTTTTATCGGAATTGATTTTTTTAATTGAAAAACAACTTTCTCTGCCAAACATTAAACTCCTTTCAAATATTGATTCCTGAATTAAAAAAAAACATTCTAAAAAAGTCAAGGTCTAAAATCATTTTAAAAAGCAGCTTTATTCCAAAAATTACTTTTCAATCTGTGTTTCTAAACGGACCCTTAGACCTTGACTTTTTTAGAATGTTTTTTTTTAATTCAGGAATCAATATTTGAAAGGAGTTTAATGTTTGGTAGAGAAAGTTGCTTTTCAATTCAAAAAATCGATTCCGACCAAAAAACATTGTTTCTGAGCTTTTTAAAACACAGATTTCGAGAGAAAAATTAAAAGGAATCCAGCTTCCGATTCTACAAAAAGCTGCCCCGTTTGACTGCACGATTTTAGCTTTTCAGCTTTTTAAAAAACAAAAGCGCGTCCAAACGCGTAACCAAACGGGACCAAGTTTCCCTAAATATCAGATTTCTATGATATTAAAAAGTGGTGAAATATTTGTTATGTTTATGAAATTATTAGGTGTCTCTTACCTTACATGGCTATTGTTCTTTGTCACCAATTCGTATTATTTTCCTTGATTCCTTTCAAAGATCAATTTCTCGTTTTCCTCTGCTATTCATGTGAAAAAAGGAAAAAAAGAATCTCACTGCTCAAAAATGATTTTGCTGCCATGAAAAGCATTTTTTACAGGTTGTTTGCATTGACCTTCAAGGTGAAAAAACTGTGGACCATGGAAAATCTTAAAAAAACTCTTTGGAGTACCAAAACTTAATTTGATTTCTTTCATGTTTGTGGATTGGATGTTTGTGGATTGGGGTGACTAGGATGATATAAAGGGAAAAAGTGGGGAAAAAGCATGTATAGGTTTCTATTAGTTGTACCATCCAAATAGAACTCATGTCATGCTTATCTAAGATTTTCCCCACTTTCGATCACAATAATAGTTTTATCTCCTCCTAAAATACATGATGTTGGCTGATGAAATCATGAGAGGAACATGAGCTTTTTTGGGGGAGAAAAAGCTGGTCTCTCTAGAAACATGTGTGAAGAGAAAATTTTCACTTAAATTTACTATTGAAATTACAATCACGTGCACCAAACTTTTTTGTTAGATTTCTAAAAAACTTATCTTTTCTTTAAGACTGCAACAATTTTGGGCGTTTAGAAATACATTTGGGTGATTTTGCTTTTACAGGAATCAAACTTAAACATATTTCAAATGCTACCTTAGTTTATTCTCCATCATTAAAGTGGTGCTAAAGAAAAGGTGCGGAAGGAAAGGCAGGCATATGCAAAAAGACCACTTTTTCAGCTTTCCCGTGTGTCTTTTACAGGCTTTGCGGCTTTGCGCGCGCGCACACAAACAGAGACAGAATGAAAGGGGAGAAGAATCAGTGCAAAGATAAGATGGTTGTGGTGTTTGTGGTGGTGGTCCTCTTGCTTGAGAATAACTTGGTTTGATAGCAACCTTGCCTGCTTTATAAGGAGTTCATTTTGAAAGTCACCCTGACAGAGTAAGATGTACGAAGGTTTTCATGCATTTCATACAACCATGATGAAATCATCAGGCAAATAAATAAAAAAATGGTGGATGTTTTGCAAGGTTGTCTTGTGTGAATTCAATGTTTGGAAAAAAGAAGCAGCATTATCTATATATATATATGTGGAGGATGATCTCTACTTCTTGTTCTACTTAGGGTCACATACCTAACAGTCTCTTGATGATCAAGAACATAAGATATAAAAAACTTTAGTTTAAAAGGGTAAGAGAATGATTTCATACCTTCTATTCTTGGGATTACCGTCTATATAGATGGATACGAGTGCTCTACGTGGCATAAAGTACTACAATGTTCACATTTTCTACATTATTTTTTGTACAACTCTATTTGTAACCGGCACATATTTTGATTTTTTTAAAAGTATATACATAGTTAATGAAATATATTTTTTTAAAATTAAATTACATATGCATATAAATTGAATGCATATATTTTCTCATTTTTCATAATAGAGAATATACTTATATGGTGAAATATATATAATGTGGTTTTATACAATGCGTTAGTGATGTAACAATTATAGACGTGACTATAAAATGGACTAGAAGTAAACATATATATTATTTTTGTGTGAATGAAAACTCAGTTGATTTTCAATGGACAGTATTTCATTATAAGCAGGGACCACAACAAAGACAACCCAGAATAAAAATAATGAAGCCTCATCTTATAAAATGATCAACTCTTCTATTGTTTCTTTATTGGGATGAACTGATTTCAGCATATTCAGCAGCTAAGAAATAATGGCATCAGCACTTCATTCTTGGGCAATTACTGGTGATCCCAAAAATTAATAAAAACCAGTTGTGGATGTGTAAGGGAAGTAGGTGGACCACTCAGTGCTGATACCCACCCTCACCTATATTGCAAATTTACAATTCCAATTCAGTAAACACTAGTTTTCTCCAGGAGAATTCAAAGCATTAAAAAAGAAATTAATGCTTCTTCACTATGATAACACTAAGATAAATATTACACTTAGTCATTCCTACTGTCTTTTTAGTTATCTGACCACATTTTGATTTTTTTAAAAAAATATATACTTATTGATTGAATATATTTTCACAAAGTGAAGTGCATAGTATATACTTGAATGAATTAAATGTATACATTTTTTTACTATTTCATTGTAAATTATATACTCCATAATCGATTTCATATAATGCTTTAAGATGTATTGATAGAGAAAAAAAATGTACAATAAGAAGTAGTACCAAACCAACTCTTGGCATGTTTGTGGAGGTATCTTCAATATGCTGATTGTCTGATGTTTAACTCTTCAATTAATATCAGCAGATTTTAAAATATTTGTTTTATTAATACCACCAAAGCCAGATCTCTTATGCTGTATAGAAGCATTTAAGTTCAGCTTAATCTAGTCAAACTCTAGGCTTTTTTCATAAGACCAAACTTTCCAGTTGAGTGAGATTCTTGATAAAGATATCAAATTTTTTTGTCATGTGTTTTATATTATTTTCATGGAATAATTTTTTTATCAACAGGATTAGATTTTTATTTAATAACAGACAAAATATAATATAAACCATAATCTTGGGTTTGCACTTACCTTGAAAAATTATTTCTTTCTTTACAGACATGCCATGCCATGCAAGCCGCCTGTTTCATGGAACCTCTGTCAAGGATAAGTTTTAAAATTTTATGAATAATATCATTTTATTAATCAGTTTTTCTAATGTTTCCTAGATATACTTATATATCAGCATTATTGCATGAAGGATACAAAGTCCCATTTAGTTGATTAGTTAGCACAACTTTAAAAAAAATGAAAGGGACAATGTCTAATTTATTGGGAGGGGAGATGTCTTTTCTGCATGGTTTGATTAAAATGGCCAAAATAACCAGAAGCATACAACAAAGTTATTCAATTTAATTAGAACATAAGATTAGTAGGATGACCAAGTAAAAAATAGAACATTGTAGTGGCTCTCCCCAACCTCACATGTTTGTAAAATAAGTCTGTCCAAGAAATTTGTCGATGGACAATGACAGTTTTGTGGGAAGAAAGGGAAAGAAATGATGGGAAAGAAGAAAAAAAGTAGGAATCTAGAACTCCAAATGTTTTTTTTAGTGGAGATATCTCAAGATGTCACTTCCAATTGCCATGCATCACATCTCCATAGCTTGGAAGTTAACCATGAAATTTATGTATATTTATAGAGGGGTAAGTTCATGTACATAGATTTCAATGCAACATACTAGTGGTTCCTATCTTAGTAAATATTTGAGGAAATTCTTAGGCACTCAATAATAATGATGGATGTGCATGCTAAACATGCAAGATTGACACGAGCTCAGATTGTCCATGTTGACAACCGGTCAAGTCATTGCATCCATTTGACATTTCACTTACGGTTGATCCATCAAATTTTAGTATTTCAAGGAAACAGACCCATTAATTCCAATATTAGTACAAGCATGACAAAATATTTAGATAGAATTCTTAGACATTGAATACTAATGATAGATGTTTATGGTAAACATGCAAGGTTGACACAAGAAACCAGATTGTCCATGTTAATACCTTGTCAAATCATTACATCATTTTGATACCTCATATTGGGTCAATTTATCAAATTTTAGCATCTTAAGACAAAATATTTTGAGAAAATTCCTAGACACTAGATAATGATGATGGATGTTAATGCTAAATATGTGAGGTTGACACAAGAGATCAGATTGCCCATGTTGACAATTGATCAAGTCATTGCATCCATATTGACATCTTACTTACGGTTGATCCATCAAATGTTGGAAGATGTTAACACTTCGGTCAGATAAGACTGAAATAATAAATTGTATGTCACTATATCTGTATCTATATATATTTTTCCATTGTCATCTTTTCAAAAAAAAAAAAAAAAGGTAAAAAACTATGTCAACAACACTGATAAATGGATTATATAAATATAACCTAAGGTCTGTTAATCATCATAATAAACAAACACCATGGGAGTAGCAAAATAGTTCAACTATGCTCTATAGGCAAACAGTAACTACCACAATCTATAATGCTGTGTTCTTCCAGATTCCCATTTTACAGCCTTAGCTAGCACTGCCTATACTGCACAGTTGCCACACAATTAATTTATCATGAAACAGTGTTAGATTCGTTTTAATTAATGTCCATAGCAAACTGACATGTTCAAAATATGAATTAATAATTCTCTGATTGCCGTCAATGTTGTTGGCTCTATAATTGGAAATAATATTGGCAAATCCCTTGAATATCACATGTATTAGCTGCTAATTTAAGTAGTTGATTCTTTTAAGGGAGATGACATAATATTCTTAAGGACAAAATACAAAATAGACAAATGCGATTCATCAATGGCGATCTACGGCGATCAGAATCTTGTGTTGTCTTGAGCTACATATATACATGCAGAAATTTCAATGGCAAGACTCGAATACAGGTCCCCTCACTAGTGAGGGGGTACCTCTACCATGAGGTTCAGATATGTATTAAGATTTCAATCATTTGGAGAGATTTGTATAATTTTTTTCCAACCTAGAAATTGATTTCAAAAGCCAAGGATGGTATGGACAACCCGAGTTGTTGAATTATAGCTTCTTCATTCAATGTCCATAAATTGTGTGTTGTTGGATTTCTTCATGTCTCAACAAACAAACTCAATTATTATAAAGTGAGATAGAGACTGTTTAAATGTTTTTTTTCATGATCAAGATATTATATTTTCAAGTTAATGGCACTTTTTAATTGTATTATTGCATCTCTCAGGGGCACAATTTGAATCATTTTAGTCTGCAATGATGATCTAAGGAAATAGTATGTATTGAACTTCTATTGATTTATTTGATTCCTTCCATATAATTTTCCACATAACTCATTGATTTAGTATATATATAAAGATCATCATCATATAAAAAAAATCAGGAAATATAGAACTATGATATTTCTGGCCATCTAATTTTATTATTTGTTAGACATCTTGATGGAACAAAATAAAATTTCAAAATGCTTTTTTTTTTTGTATGAGAGAAATCTTTACACCATGATAATGTTAGGGAAAAAGCTGCATACAGCCCATGCAGTTTTCACATGCTTGAGTTTTTTTAAAAGTAACATATATCTTTTTCATTAGATTTTTTTTTTTAATGAATTGTATATACCTACACAAATAAACAGAGATAACACGTGGGACTTGATATAATACCCCAATAAACAAGAGTACCGCGCACACAATCATATAAACTTTTTTAGCTCCCCACCTCCAACTGCATTCATGGCCAAGAATGGGTATTCCACCCCACAAAATACTAAACCCACCCATTATTAACATCATCCTATCATTTTTTTTAACTTTAAAAAAGTTAAAATTATTATATATAACATTTTAATTTTAGTAGGATGGGAGAGGTACCCCTTCTTCAATGAGGGGATTTAGATTCAAATCTTGTCGCTTACTGATAGAGTAAGATTTGATCAAAAGAAAAAAAATAAATTTATCAACTAAAAAATAAACATTTTAATTTTTAGACCCACCCGAACCATCCCCCCCTCCCCCTCTCCTCCCTCTCTCCCTGTATTTCCGTCGTCATCGTCTCTCCCCTCTCATAGTTCACTTTGTGTATGTGTTCCCTTATCTCATTTGTGATACAATGAATGATTTTGTGTCTGTTTGGTGTGAATGAACTTGTGTTCATACTTTATAGAAGTATAGTACATGTAATGAGTAACGGTTCAAAACATATGTATTAATTTTTTTTTGTTGGGGTAGGTTTATCAATCTATGGGTGACGGTGACCGCGCCATTTCAGGGCCTCAAGTTTCATTTTTCACAATTTTTTGCTCAACTCATTTTCCACAAGTTGCTTACCTTGATGTGTGTGTTCAAGATCTTAAAACCACAGAAACCAGTGAAGAAAAATTAATTATACACAACAACACATCAATCTCCAACAAACAAAGAACAAGTTGTGACTGATAGCATTAAATTTCAACACCATAAAATCTTCACATGTCAACAAATGGAAAGTAGAAACCAATAACATCAAAACCACTCTCACTAATAACTGCACATAAAAATACACAATTTGCCCCCAATTGGGCAGTTCTCAAGTGGGCTCCCACTCCCAACTCTGAAACCCTCATTTTCTGTTCCTCCCAACTGATTCTTTACACCCCCACCAGGCCACCATCTTGTCCCAATTTATTATTTTTTTATTCAAAATTATTTTTTATTTTTTATTTTTATTTTAAGAAACATATAACCCATCCAAAGAAGTCAATCCACAATTAAGGAAAAATAAAATAAAACCCACATAGGGTCACTGTTTCTTCTTGTTCTTCATCTACCACTGCTCTCTGTTGGTCGTACATTTGCCAACAAAATCCAATCTTTTCACTTGATATCGCGATTGATTCGTTCATTCTCCTGTGGGTGTGATTTTTCATGGTGGGTTTTGATGATCAAAGCAGACCCAGAACCGATGCCGCTCACAATTCTCTGACAGAAGGAGATTTGCTCTTGTGGGTACCATGAGGAGCCTCCTCAAGAAGCTCCACGTCATGCCCGGCTCCTCCTCCGACGACTCCTCGTCCTCCGGCGGCAAACCCAACTTCCAATCCGCCGGGAAATCGTCCCCTCCCCTCTCGTG
Source organism: Acorus gramineus (assembly GCA_030737835.1). NCBI lineage: Eukaryota > Viridiplantae > Streptophyta > Magnoliopsida > Acorales > Acoraceae > Acorus > Acorus gramineus. The sequence continues at coordinate 8,267,818 of CM060855.1, read as the reverse complement.
GTTGTCCCCCTCCCGGAACGCCGAGCAGCACCAGCAGCAGCAGAGGCCGCTCTCGGGGCTGTCGAATTGGCTGAACTCCGTCACGGGCAAGCGCGGCGGCGGAGGAGGAGGTGGAGGTGGTTCGGACCGCGCGGCGGAGGCGGCCGCGGCGTTGGATTCTGTTCTTGAGAGGGAGGGTTCTCCCGGGTCGGGCGGGGGAGGGGAGGAGGTGGCGGCGGCGGCGGCGACGGAGGCCGCGGCGGATGAGATGGAGGAGTTCCAGATACAGCTGGCGCTGGAGATGAGTGCGAGAGAGGATCCGGAGGCCGTGCAGATCGAGGCGGTAAAGCAGATCAGCCTCGGATCCTGCGATGCGAGGGGCACGCCCGCCGAGGTCCTGGCTTTCCGGTATTGGGTCAGTCTCTCTCTCTCCCTCTCTCTCACTTTCTTTTTAGATTATGTGATCCTCTTTAGCTTGGTATCAAGAACACGAATTATGTCATTTTGAGGAGCTTACTATTGTAGAAAAGAAAACCATTTGGACTAGAAACAATTTTATTGTATCTTATATATACTTCCTGGCACACCATCCCATGTGTTTTCAACAAAGATCAGCCGCAATTCATTGTTTTTTTTCAATTTTTTTTTATGAAATGGTAGGCATCCTACCTTTATTACATTGAAGTGGAATGCTCAAAGCAGATATGAAGCAAGTTCAAAGAGAAAACACACAGCCAGGTCCAGGTCACCAGTCGAAGAGTTTTTCCAATTTCTGGTTAGCCAGAGTTCTAACAAAACGCATGTGGTATGAGTTGTGTGAATCTTGCTCTTGCTGTCTTGTCTCTTTCTATGCTGGGATATATGAAGATATATGAGCACCAATTGATCACATGGTCCACGGTTTCCTCAATAGTGCAAGGCACAGAGGTCACTTTAGATCTCGGGCATTAAGGGCATATTGCCTAGGTGCAAAAGTAATATGTAGCATATGTGTTAGACTCTGATAGCGCCCCCCCCCCCCCCCCCTCCCAACAAACCAGGGTGATTCTTTCCTTTGACTTATGTCGGCTGATTGGCCTGCAACCCAGTTTTCAACTCAAATAAGGAAGGTGGCTAAGTGAGTAGGATCTTGAATCCACAATCAACCTTTTAAACACTTTCGATATGGTGTAGGCATAATTGAGAGATTTTATGCATAGTGCTGGGGGGTGATCAATGATAAAAACAGTGGCATGGACCAGTATGTGAGTTGCATTGATGCAAATGATGTTCAGGTCCCTTTAAGAGAGCAAGGCAGAACACATTCTCCATGCTACCCATTCTTTTGAATCTATTTGAGGGAGGTCTCATGCACATATGGGGTCATATGCAGATTGAAGAGCATGAGAGAGAATATGATTTTCGTTTTGCTGTTCAGGGCTTTTTTGGTGACAAGGAATCCCAACATTAATGTTGGGAAAACACCAGTTGCACCTAATCATCCACAAACCCTGTGTATCAGCCTATCAGGTAAGTCTGAGGGGATTCGAGCTCAAGATTTACGGGAGAAATATTCGTGGCTCCTAGCCAAAGATCTAACCCTGTGTGTGTTCTATTTAGGACTTTTTATACCTTTAGCCAAAGAGCCAACTATGTGTATGTTGTATTTAGGACTTCTTATTCTTATGAATTACATCCTACTATATGGGTCTGACGAGTGATGCCGGAGCATCTACCTCCCTTTGCATCCCAATCCCACCAAATTGGTTTTGAAGAAAGTGGTTGTTGACTTGACCACTTTGGTTGTTGATATTGGCATTTCCAAGCTCTTGTTAATTGTGTTTTATGTTTCCAAACGTAGTTAATGTCTTGTAAATTGTATTGTTCAATTCCCATGTTTTGGAATTAGAACAAAGTCTTGTAATTTGGGGTCAATGTTTTGGAATATGTACTTTTGTTCCCAAGGCATGGGAATGGGACAAGTCAACATAGAAATTGTTGATCTTTATGAGACTTGTCCCCTTCCTTGGCCTATATAAACCCTCAAAGTTGAATGGGAATGCAAGTCAAGTTTAATTAAAAATATTCTCTTCAAAGTGAGCCTAAGAGTGGATTCTCTTGAGTGCAAACTTTCTCTCTTATCTTTCTTCTTGTATTCTAATTGTGAACAAGTTGAAAGTGGCGAGAGTTTCTCTTATCTTCTTTTGTTGATCGACGATCCGTAGGAGGTGGCGAGTACTCTCTTATCCTCTACATTCGATCGGACCAATCCGATTGGAGTGGCGAGATTATCTTCTATATAAGGTTACATCTCCTCTTCGAGAAGGTGTTCCCTTATCAACGAGTGTTGTTTATCAGTGTAACCAACTGTTGATATAAAAAAGTTGACAGAGAAGATGGAGAGGAACAAAGAAGAGATGCTGATGAAAAAGGGAAAAGGAAGATGATGATATAAGCAATTTTATGGAAAATTAATTGTTATGATTTTTTTAATTTAATAAGCTAGTGAATCTTTCAATTTCATGGCTTCATACTAAACACTGTTGGAAATAATGATCAATATAGTCTGTCTCCATCAGTCTGCATATGGGATCAAACAAGCACATCACTAGGTGTGATTGATTACTTCTACAATATTTCCTATAGAGTACTCATGACCCACCTTATGCCATCCATCCACTGCTTGGCTCTATATTATTTTCTTAAATTGATTTTTCCTATATGGCATTATGAGGATCTCTTACTGGCAATGATTCCTCATTTCGATAGATAAAAGCCCTCTTTAGAACGTTTTAAGGTATAAGGTTATCTTTCTTGCTTCCTTGAGAATAAATGTTCATGTATCTAATGGTTATATTCTTCATGGTTGTGTCAAAGAGTACAACCGATTAACTGCATTGATAAGCTCACACTAACTTGTTGATGAATTTTGGATCCAATTTGGGATTTTCCCTGGGAGTTATTGGATGATCTGGCATCCGAATGTTGACAAAGATAAAGCATGTCAATGAAGTCATCATAACAGTCATCTCCTCTATTTCTTATTCACACAAATGATATTTGTTGGAGCTCCATGCTACGGCTAAGCTTTTCTCTATGATCAACAGCTCTTCTCAATCTGCCAAGAAGTACATAGTGATCATATCTAGCTGATTTTTACAGGCCTGAATTGCTTAGCATGCGAGAGGTACGATGATCGTTACCCCACATATCCAACAGCCGTTTTCTCCATTTTGGAACTGTATCTAGATTCTATCAGTGAATGGTAGCAGGGTTCCTACTGTGCATAACAAAAATTCACAATCACCTCCATGTTGTAGTGCTTCTTACACTTTATGATCATACTGGAAATCCAGTCATGTATTATGCTAATCAGGCATGTGCACATCAAAATTCTTTATCATATATAATATATGATATGAATTTTAATCTCAATTTACTGGATCTTGTAAAAAAAAGAAATCTCAATTTATTGGCATGGCATGGCTTATATCTATTGTATTGTTATGGTATTGTATGACACAACATGGCACATAATGGTATGGTAGAACATTCACTATTTAAAGCATGATGGGTGTTTTATGATGCTCGGGGTTGATCTGCAGCAGTTGATTTGATTTCCTTGCTCGGAACGACTTGTATGAGATATTTGAAGTTGAAGGAAAATCGGACCAATATAAAGATGAAAATTGTGAATCAGAGCCTTAAAGCTTAGTTGAGACAGGTTTATCACTTTTTGATGTTATGAAATAGATACGTTGATTCTTTTGCGTTTAGCCAGTCCATTTCATTATTTATATAAAAAAAGAGGAACTTATGCATATAGTGCACATTTTTTTCAATCTAACCTTTTTTTTAAAAGAATAATATATCTATCAATCTAATTCAAAGTTAATATTAAAGTAGCTTGTTTGTGTAATTCCGTCACTCTCTCTAGTTGCTTGCTAACCTATCTCATGGTAGATTTGTCCACGCTTTGCAGAATTACAATGCTCTTAGCTACAATGACAAGGCATTGGATGGTTTCTATGATCTCTATGGCATTATGGCTGAGCCTTCTTCAGTAAAGATGCCTTCACTTGTTGATCTGCAAGGGATGCCAATAACTAATAATATCAGCTGTGAAGCTATATTAGTTAATAGGGCAGAAGATGCTGACCTATTAACACTTGAACAGAGGGCGCTTGTGATGGCTGTTGAGTCTGGAGAAAAATTTCTAAGTTTCACTGGCAGGGATTTGGTACAAAAGCTTGCTGTTTTGGTTGCTGACTATATGGGTGGACCAGTTGGGGACCCTGAACGTATGCTGAAAGAATGGAAGAGGTTAAGTAACCACTTGAGATCAAGTATTGGTAACATGGTGCTGCCTCTTGGCCGTTTGACAGTTGGGTTGGCTCGTCATCGATCATTGTTGTTTAAGGTTCTTTCTTCTCTTCTAATTAATTTTCAACACTCTTGTTTTTGGGATAATATGCTTTTCATATCTTGCCATTTTATATTAATCTGCTGATGTAGCTTCTTGTTATGGTCTCTGTTTCCGTTTGTTTGATTTGTAAAAAAATTATATTATTATGTAAACATCATTTGGATTTTGGATGGCTTTGTTCTTTTCCTCCTGATCTTTTATCTTATTTGCCTCCAATCTCATGATGGAACCTTATATCGCTGTTGGTTTTTCATCGCAAGATTTTCAGTGTTCCATTTATTGGTGTGTATATGGATTCTCTATGGAGTAAATCTTCGTTAGAATTGTTATTTGGTTGCTGTGATATATTGATTGTATATGATTTTTGAACATTCTGCTAGTATAACTGGTATAATTAATTTTAATCTCAGGTTTTGGCTGATAGTATAGGAGTTCCATGCCAATTATTGAAAGGGAAGCAGTATACTGGCCTTGATGATGGCGCTGTGAACATTGTAAAGTTTAATGATGGCAGGTAAATTTACAAAATTTAACAATCTCAATTTCTTTCCCTACACACAACCTCCTCCTTCCACCTAAACTCAAACACGCACATGCAGGCGCACACACACACCAAGGAAAAATGTAACATTTCTTTGCAGATTTGGTTATCTGTATTCATAATTACTTTTATGAATATGGCATCTGGATTTCTTATGAGATACAATTTTTTTTAATTTATAAAGTGATAGTTGAACCATCTTTCATAGGAACTTGTTGATCTGAAAATTTTGCGTAACATAACAGGGAGTTCATTGTAGATCTTATGGGAGACCCTGGCACTCTTATCCCATTAGACACAGCGGGACCACAAATTGAATATGAAGAGCTTTCTTTGCCACCTAGCTCATCTCTTGGGGATGTCGACAACTGCCATGTTGCCTCTTCCAGTAGTGGTGCAACTAGTTCAATTGGCTGTTCTTCTGAGAATGAGCCACTGGAAAAAAGATCCATGTCTGAATCTCTTTCTACTTCTGAAATTGAATTCAATGAGAGACATAATTTGGATGAATCTAGGTTTCATGAGAACCAAGGATGCTATTCCTTCAAGGAACTTTCTGGTAAAAGTGCGGTGGATAATGAATCAAGAATTTGTGATGTTTCCAAAAGCTCTTGCAAAGCTCAGGTGTCGGAACTTGAAACCACTGCTAGGCCGAATAACCCTTACAACCATGCAAGATCTCCTTCTTGGACTGAAGGGGTCAGTTCGCCTGCTGCGCGTTGGATGAAAGTAAACGATGTGTCACAGTACATGATTGATGCAGCAAAAGAGAACCCAAGACTAGCACAGAAACTTCATGATGTATTATTGGAAAGTGGGGTTGTTGCACCTCCGGACTTGTTCAACAACATATATTCTGAAGAGAAAGAAGCTCCAATGGTTGAGGACATGAATCAATCTGAAGATAAGGAAGAAGTGAATAAGAGGAAGAATGGTAATAGGCAAAAAACTCAATGTGAGGGAAGGCCTGGCCAATTTTTGCCTCCTCTACCGAAGCCAAATTTGCAACAAAAAACAGTGCCTTTCAGGCCACAGCTGGAACAACTGAAACCTGTTGATGGTTTGGGGGTTCGTCGTCCATTAGATTTGCGGGAAGCGACTGGCCTTTCTTGCTCATCTCTATCTGAAAATTCATCTGCACAATCACAGGATACTTCTCCAATGAAGTTGCTAAAACACATGCCTGTGGCTGCAGCAGCAGCAACGGCAGCCGTTGTTGCTTCATCAATGGTGGTTGCTGCTTCTAAATCAACCTCTGACTCAAATGCTGAAGTTCCCGGGACTGCTTCTGCCACTGCCGCTGCCACTGCTGCAGCGGTAGTAGCAACAACTGCCACGGCTGCTGCAGTTGTAGCAACAACGGCTGCTGTCAGCAGGCAATATGAGCAGTTGGGCACGTGCCCTCCTTTGATAACCAATGCTGCGTGTGGCAAGAATGTCTATACTGATCAAAGGAATGACGAAGCAGATTGTGCTGGTTATGAGCAATCAGGAAGCAATCATAAGCCTGATAGTAGCCTTGAGCAAGAACAGGATAGGGTTCTTGCTCATCAAGAAGCTGAAAGAAATTCTGATAAATCTACAGGATATGAGAGCACTAAATCTGATGTTGCACTTGATGATGTCGCAGAGTGGGAAATTCAATGGGAGGAAATTACTTTGGGCGAGCGAATAGGACTTGGTACATTCTTCACATATCCTTTCCTCAGTATTATTGCATGTCATTGCACATTGGGTCTTATTCATTCTTTTGACTCGGATGTACAGTTTTGTACTTCACCTATTATGATATTTTTCTGGCAGGGTCCTATGGAGAAGTGTATCGTGGAGATTGGCATGGAACTGTAAGTTGCTCAGTTAACTTCTGGATTCGTTTAAGTCTGTGTTGTCTTATCTTATGGATTCATGTTTAGTAAGTCACATTTTGAGCACATAAAGCCTGACATGTTTTCCTCTCTATACACCGTATCAATTTGGTTAGGTGAAGGGGCCGATACTAATATATTTTATTGTTCATTATCCTAATAGGAAGAGAAAATGTTAATGCTTGGAATTATTAGTTTTCAGATATATGATTTTTAGTTGTCTTGATCTGATATTGTCATGCCAATGCCATTTCTAATCTAGCAATTGTTCCAAAAGGCCTGACCTGCTGTGTAGGTTCTTCTGTCTGTATTTTTGGAAAGTCCCCGCCTCACCTAGGAATTAGACAGCACTCTAGGTGGGTTTGCACCTAAACAGCTCACTTGGCGGGTGTGCCATTTTGCGCTCTAGGTGGATACCAATCAAGGGAGTTGTCCCATTTAAGTTGCCAAATTTCTATCAGCTAGAACCGTTACTTCTAAAGCATGGACACTCCAAATAAATAATGGACGTGTTAGGTGCAACATCCAACTTATCCTATTTTTTAGTCACTTTATTCAAAGGATAATTAGCTTTCCCAGCCAGTTTAATCCATTAAAATTGATTATCTGAGGTCAAGAGTAAAACTAACAGAGACAGAAAAGACACACCACTGGAAGATGAGATCAGTTACACACACACACACACACAGTCCCACTCTATGACGGACGCCTGCACGTGATCGGAAGGTCCAAAAAAAAAAAGCAAAAAAAAAACCAATCAAAACCCCTGACTCTCTCTCAACTCTCCTCTCCAAAACGAAAAAAACCCCCCGAGACCCCTTATGACCACCACGAGCACCCGCGATCTGGTGACCACCCGCGAACTCGGCAACTCCAATTCGAGGTTCCTCTCTCTCTCTCTCTATGATTAGGGTTTTTATTTAGGGTTTATGATGATTAGGGTTTTATCATCTAGGGTTTATGATGATTAGGGGTTTTTCGTCTAGGTTTTGTGATGATTGGGGGTTTTTCCATCTAGGGTTATGATGATTAAGGTTTTTCCATCTAGGGTTTATCTGTGTTAATATAGTTAATGCTCTTCTCCCTTGTAAAAACAAATTCTTCTTCTCTTGTACTAAAAAACAGCATCATGATTTTTGGTACAATTATGCTATGGGACCTAAGTGAGAGGACAACAATGTGACAAATCAAACAACTTTACAAACACTAACATCATCATTGATCATATGCAATTATTCATCATATGAAAATATTATAAGGGTTTCTCAAACCACTTGCAGTTCACAAATACATAATTAGAAACCCTAATTATCATAAATCCTAATCATCATAAACCCTAGATGAAAACCCCCAATCATCACAAACCCTAAATGAAAAACCCCTAATCATTATAAATCCTAGATGATAAAACCCTAATCATTATAAACCCTAGATAAAAAAATCTTAATCATAGAGAGAGAGAGAGAGGAACTTGGAATCGGGGTCCCCAGTGATCACAAGGGCGGGGGGTTTTGTTTTGGAGAGGAGAGGAGAGAGTCGGGATTTTGATTGCTTTTTTTTTTTGGACCGGATCTGACAGGGTTTTTAAGTTTGGGTTTTTGTTTTCTTTTGCTTTATGATTTTTTGGACAGTCCGATCGCATGTGTTCGGACGGTCATGGCGGACACCCGCAAATTTGGTTTCTATGGGCGTCCGTTAGAGAGTGGGGACTCATATATATATATATATATATATATATGAGAGAGAGAGAGAGTTGGATTAAAATCGCCTCTAACCTAGTGGATCGAGTTAAATGCATTTTGCGAGCTGAGTCTGAGACTTGATTGGGGTAAAGGGGTGGTTGATCGTATAAGAGTGATGTTTTGAATTTGGGTGGGTGTTGAGTGTGTGTTCTATTGCTTGTTCAAGATATCTCATTTCTTCATTTGTGGTAGGTGTAAGGTTATTTCCTACCTAGTTTGGTGTGAATTGTGATGCCCCTTTAAAAAAAAAAAAAAACATGTGGTATAGTCCCCACCTTTCCTCCAAGAAAAAAACAGGATGCATACAGGTTTTCGATGAGATTTTTCGTGAGGTATCTTATAAATATGAAAATATATATACCTATATTAGTTCTTTAAATCTATGTTAGTACCTTGCTTTTTCCAGGAAGTTGCTGTCAAGAAGTTCTTAGACCAAGATATAACAGGTGATGCACTTGAAGAATTCAGAAGTGAGGTATCTCTCTCTCTCTCTCTCTCTCATTCTCTCCCACCTCCTTCTCCCTCTCTCCGTCTCCCTCCCTCCCCGCACACGCATATGTGCTAGAGTGTATGTGCGTGTGTGAATAATATGCATGGTGTGTGTGTGCATACATAAATCTGTGTGGTGTTCAGTCACTTAATCGATAATTAAAATTTATAAATTTATGGTGAGATTTACATGTTTTATTTGGTTTTCCTTTATTTCTCTCTTTCTATTATCATGTTTTAACTATTTGACTGTCTCTTGCCATTGTGATTAAGAGTTGATCTATAGAATGGATTTGGCCACTAGAAAGTTTTTCCTAGCCTTAAAAAAGGCATAACTGCAGTTTTAGCGAATATTAAATGTTTTTATTTTATTTTTTTGAAGCAAAGGTAGACAGAGCTACCACATTTCATTAAAAATGGGAACTTTGTCAAAAGTACAAAACAAGACACCTCACAAACTTCGACCCATTCAGTATCGGAGATCGATTCTTCAGACTGGGAAAAAACACCTCCTCTCACTCACTCCTCGGCATACACTACACCATCTACAAACTCCACCCTCGAATCTCCAGCTATACAATCCCCCACTCCTTAATGAATCTTTCTGCTGCTTCCCAAATGTTTTCAGCTAGAGGCGTAGCCCTTTTAAACACCACCTGGTTCCGGGCGAGCACAATTGCCCACACAACTGCTGGAATTAAAGACTGGTAAATCTTGACCTTTTTGCTCCGATCCCCCTTTGGTTTGAGTGACTTCCTTGCGCACCACATCTGTTTGAGATTGTCCACTGGTACTAAAGCAAATGTTAAATATTACAGATACAAAGTTGTATTTTATTTCCATCCTTGTCTAGACTCTTTGCATGAGCTCAGATGTTTAACAATAAGACGTCTTCCACAATGTTTGATTGAATATCAGGTTTATAAGGATGATTTATTTTCAAAGGAAGCAAATTTATGTGGAATTGGGATAGAGTATTGAGCAAATGTAAAGCTTGGGAGAAGCACGATTTGGGAGTTATCCAATCAATATTGATCAGGGATGTGAATTTTGTAATTGAGTAGTCATCTAGGAGGGCTATCGTTTTCTGTGTTCCCCTTTTATTTTTGTATTTCAATTTGGAAATTCCCTGTCTTCTCTTTTTTCTTGGATGTTTTCCATTTAATCATGTTTGGTGGAAAAGGTAGGTCATCATAATCACTGTCTGGGCTTAGCCAAAGCATGGGTGCATGGCTGACATTAGGTTGATAATTGGTTGTAGAAATTAGTCTCATATACATGATAGATTATACTTTAATTTGTAAAGCTGAACCGAAATAGATGAGATATTGCTTGATGGTTGGCGCAATGATAATGTGAAAAGGCTATTACTCAAATGATGATCTGCCCAAGTAATTGATACAGAATCAAAGTATTTACTTATTAGAAGTTTTCTTTTACATAATTTAGGATCGAGGGTCTCAAACTTCTTAACGGAACCCAGGGTACAAAATGAACTGTAATGATATCAGGAGCATGGAGATTTCACAACATACAGCTTCAGCATTTTGGCCAAGGATTGAAGATCTCCCCATGAAAAAATGACCCATGAGGGATAAAATCGCGGGAGACGATGGAGTTTGCCAGTGGCGGACTGCCGGTGGGCACTGTACCTACAGTGGATGAGCGGCAGAGGAAAAACCAGGATCAGTGGTGTGGATCATGCTACAAAGCTGTAAATTTGTAGATGAAATTCATGAATTGTAGGCATGAAGCTTTGGTACCATGTTACACAATTTTAGGAAATCATTTTACCAATTCTCATTTGAGCAATATACACAGATTATGATGCATGTTTACATTTGTGCGCAACAATTTTTTGACGAAATGATAGGATGTTTTCCGTTACTCAATGAAAAGACATCCTTAAAGTAGGGAAACGAGGGGTCTCTCCTACAATAAGAAAAGGAAAAAAAAGAAAGAAAAAGGATCAAAATGAAAGTACCAATATCAAACTATGCTACTATGCCCATTAACCCTCCTTCCCAAAGAAACCACAGACCTTACAATAGGACGTGCACAACAATTTTATGACATAATCCCTCTAACAAATCCTCTGTATTATGTTGTGTGTCCGATTTTCAGTGAATATTTTGCCGGTTCTCTACTATTCCTAATGCAAAATCTAGTAGGAACTTTGAGTTGTGGCCAAGCAAGGCTAATCTCAAGACTTTGTTATGTATTTTGATTTAGGACTGGATATCTTGGATCCTGAAAGTTTTTATTATATTCAGAAACTTTTGTGTTTGATAACTTAACTCCAAACTGTAACTCATTGGCATGATGTGCTTTTATTTGGCAGATCAGGATTATGAAAAGATTGCGACATCCCAATGTGGTTCTATTTATGGGAGCGATAACCCGTGTGCCGAACCTTTCCATTGTTACAGAATTTCTTCCTAGGTATGTGTTGATGGCAGATTTGATGATTTCGAAATTATCGTTTAGATTTCATTTTTGCCAACAAAATTTAAAACTCTTACCTATTCTTGGTAGAAAGTGGTAGTAAGAGGTCGATCCCACAGAGAGGCTATTGAAGCAAACGAGTAAAAATAAAAGATTATCAATTCTCGGCAAAAAGGTTTAAAAACAAAATATCAAGGATTGATTTAAGAAAACTATTCTAACAGCTGAAGTCGAAATTATTATATGAAAAAGGCCACCAAGGATTGGAAATCCACCCCACAAATATCGTGATGGTTCTTTCTTATGCACTTAATGAAAACAAAATATTTCAAAAGCAGTTCACTTCCACTTGATTTAAAAATAGGGTTTATAAAGCATCAACCGTATCCTATCTAGGTAGAACGACGGAAGATCTAAAAATACCCTTATTCAAAAGAAATCTGAGTTGAAGAAACTATATAAACATGAAGAACAAATCATAAAACATCATAAAAGAATCAATCACTCAAATTCATGGGATGGAATCCTCTCCTTGATGGGAGGATTCTCTAGCCTACCATGGTTGGTGATATTCTAGAAAAAAAAAAAACAATCCATGAAAATACAATAAAAAGGTATTTTTATTGAAAACACAATAGAATTTGTCTCAAATACCAAAGAAACAAAAACTAAAAACAAAAAAACTCAAAAAAAAAGAACAAAGACTGAAAATAAAATTCTTCTTGGCTGAATGAAGAGATGCCCTCCTCTCTCTCTGCGGTGCCTTTTTTTTATAGGGTTTTGAGGGTTGAATTGGTTGTAAATGTTGATTTGATTGAGTTGTTAATGCTGATTTGCAAAATATGTTGGAGATCTTGTTGATTTGTTGGAGATGTTAAAGTTGATTTGATTGAAGATTTTATTGATTTGGTAGACCAGATTTAGACATTTTGATGAAGCTTTAAATGCTAATTCCTTCCCCAATTTATAACCTGCCAAATTTATATTTCTGAATTTTAAAATATAGCTCCACATGAAAAAAAACAATTATGCATATATTAAATGAATATTGTCAATTTGTGCAAAATGTGCTTTGAATACAAAGAAAAGAATCTTCCCTAAAATGTGCTTTGAACTTCACATGATGAGTCTTCCCCATTAATTGTGATTGTGTGCTGACTTCCATCGGCCTTCACATTAAAGGGGATTTTATAAATGCTCATTTCTTGTACATTTGCATAGTTACAACAGCAATACAACTGATCTCTTACTTACCAAAAAAAAAAAAAATTACATAGGGAAATGTTCCAAAACAACTATGAAAAGCATATGAAAATATGTTCTTTGAACATCAAACGGTATGCAAAAGCTTATATGACATACAATTAAACATCTTAGATGGGATATAAAAGTTAAAGAACTAAACTGGGCTCTGGTTTCATCTCAGTGTCTGTTGGATATAATGGACCAGTATCAATGCTTGAAATGTTGTTTTAGCTAAAGATGAACTTTAACAATTTACAATTTAGTGACATTCTTCTTGGGTGGGATAAGCTCCTCGGTCTTTTTATAGATATGCATTTAGTTGTTTCTCTTATAAAACATAAGCCTTTAGGTATGAAATATTGAATTATTTTTTATAATTTGAGATCCCAAATCAATTCTAGCTTTATACAACAAAGATCCTTATTTTTCTATTTTATTTTACTTCATCAGTTGATTCAGGAATCCATCCATCATCATCACTCTTTGATAAAATGATTTCAGTATCTATTGATCTCCAGTATAATCTTCAGGTTCCTGGGTCATCATGCTCTTGGCCATAAATTCATATGACAAGTATCTTCATTAGAAACTTGATGAAATGCAAAATTAGATTAAACTCTCATAACTATTTCAGGAGAGGAAGGTATACTTTATTCCTAATTATCCATCCAAAATTATAACTATAATCTAATAAGACAAAAAAATAAGAAAAATTTATCAAAATAGAAAATAATTTAATTCTTTGTTCTCCCTGTATCACTATTTATACCTAGATAAGCAATATGCAAACCAAGCGGGGACCAAATAAATCTATTTACTTTGTATGATAAAAATAAATAGAAAAAGGATAGTTTCAGTAAGAAAGTGTATATTATCATTGTCATTGAAACCATTCTTATGAACATTCTCTGCTTGTGTGGCACAGATATTCATGTCTGCAACTGGAAATAGAGTTGTGTTCCATAGCATGTATTAAGGATATCAACTCCTTGGATGAAATGCTATTCTGTCTGTGTTGGTTTACATAATTGTTTGTTGGTGAAGGCAAGTTGGGTCTAATATCTGTCTGATGCTTGCTTACAGAACACTACACGAGTTACATATTATTGTGTATGTGTTAGTGTTACTATTTCTGCAGTACAAATATGTGTGATTTTTTGTTTTTTTGGAATCTTTAACTGGTCCTTATGTCTTGCAGAGGTAGTTTGTTTAGGTTGATTCACCGGCCTAACAATCAATTGGATGAAAGGAGGCGTTTAAGGATGGCATTGGATGTTGTATGATTTTTTAATTCCTGGTTTTATCTCATTCTGATTGTGTTGCACATTGTGAAACTTCCCTTATTCATAATACTGTGTGTTTCCTTTTATCATTCAGGCTCGTGGAATGAATTACCTACACAATTGCACTCCTATTGTAGTACACCGTGATCTGAAGTCCCCAAATCTTCTTGTAGATAAAAATTGGGTTGTGAAGGTAGCGATCTGTTTTTAAGATGGGAAATTTGATGTAGTTCTGAGATTTCTATTCTTCCCCATCCAGTATTACTTAAGCAGTGTGTTTTTTCTTATCATCTAGGTTTGCGATTTTGGGCTATCCAGGATGAAGCAGAGTACATTTCTTTCTTCGAGGTCTACTGCTGGGACGGTAAGCCAGCAGTGTATTGTTGCTTTTTCTTCACATTTCCATTTACACACATTGAGCTATAAATATTTGTGCTTTTTATGTAACTACATTAGCGAATGGGTTAGTGGATCTTTCATATAGAAGTGGGTTGTCAAGGGTAAATCTTGTTATTTATCATGAGGGAGGGGCAAATGATGCTTATTGTAGGTCTTGTCTGAGCCATTTATCAATACCATGCATGCTTTCTGTGTTTTGTGTGATAGCTCTTAAGAGCATTCCATGGCACACACAAAACAGAATTCTGGTGATTTAATTTTTCATTTTGGTTCCTTACAGTTTTTTAGTAGGGAAAAATCCATGCAACCCCCTAAAATCTGACTGAAATCCATGTAACCCCCTGATTTATATTAATATCTATATAACCCCCTGAAAACATTTAGTAAATCCAAATAACCCCCTGAATAAACATTTTGTTAATAGATGATGAATATTTTGCATATATTTTGTTTAGTTAACCCTAACTGAAAACACGATATACTAAAAAACCACTATAATGGATTAAAAAAGCAAAAAATCATATGAAAATGACGATTTTACCCTCTCTAGATATATTATAAAACTCTATCAGAAGGAGCAAAATCATCAATTATAGAAGATATTTTATATTTTTAACACATTGTAGGTTTTTTTGGTATACTGTATTTTCTATCAGGGTTAACCAAACATAATATTCATATAATATTCATCATCTGTAAACGTAAATTTTTTTCAAGGGGTTATTTGGATTTACTAGGTGTTTTAAGGGGGTTATATGGATTTTAAGAAAAGTCAAGGGTTTTATAGATTTCAATCAGTTTACAGGGGGTTATATAGATTTTTCCCTTTTTAGTAATACCATTCATGCTTTCTCTGTTTTTATCCATGATGTAGGATTGACAGTGCTCTTCACAACCTAGTCTCAGGGCTCATTCAATATGGCTAATCCTTTTTTTCAATTTTTTTTGTTGGGAAAATGATTACAAAAGGATTACAAGAAAAGGAGACAAGGAGTGGATGTAAGGCAAAGTTAGGATTTAGTCATAAAATGTAAAGAAACCTCACACAACTATTTAACATCCCCCCTCCTTGATAACATTGACCTATCGTCTTTGAGAATATATTTTTTCACCATAGGGATAGGAAACACACAGCACTAGACTAGGTATTCTACTATTATCAATAGCAGTTTCTCTGGTTGAAAATCTGACAGTCCTGGACGGTAAAGCCACAGTCTTCACACAGAATATGCCACCTGGCCAAAGTGATAATAATTAGTATATAAGTTAGCTTAGATCTGAGATGATCTTACTATCTAGCAATCATGTATGCTGAGGAATGATATGCACAACTTTCTAACAGAGTCACAATTTTGACATATATGTTATCACATAAGGATACACTGAAATGCAATCATGTTCCTTGTAGTGTATGGATTTAAGTTTTGGAGCATGAGGTGTGAAAAAAGCCTTAACATACATAACAAATCTACTTTAGACTTTATTCATACATAATGGATGGAATGCGCCAAAAAAAACCCCAAAAGATACCTAGATTCATCAATAAGTACTTAAAACATGACATCTCAAGAGTCAAGACATCAGGTACCAGATAATTAGCAAGTTAACAAACATGTACCAACAAAAGAAAAAAATTAAACACAAGAGTGCTGATGTGAAGGCATCAATAAATATGTGGAGAGGCAACATGTGGGTATTGCCATCAGTCCCACTTTGACACTGTATGTTTGGTGCATGACCATGGTAACTGGTTGGGGCCATGGTTGACTATTTAATTCCTTATGTGGTTTGACATGAGGTTGACAAAGGGGTGCCAAAAATATTCATAATTTTGTGCATTGCTTCTCTCTTGAGGATCAATTTGAACAATGTCCTGGGAGGATTTGAAGTATGAAAAACTGGTGAGGTAGCTTTACAATTTACAATCTGCCACCTCTGTTGTGTTTCCTGAATCCCAAAATGCATTCCTATAATTGATCATGCAACAACACCCATAATTTTTTCACATAAACTAGCCTGTCATCACAATTTTATTGTCCTGTTATGTTCAAATATTGGCGTAATTTCTTTTGGAAGCACAATAATGTGCTATAGTTTATGTTTTGACATGCTTATTTTGGTCAAGGAAAATGTTTGAAATGGCTCATGGAACATCGTCCTGTCTG
The DNA here is from genome assembly GCA_030737835.1 of Acorus gramineus. Lineage (NCBI taxonomy): Eukaryota > Viridiplantae > Streptophyta > Magnoliopsida > Acorales > Acoraceae > Acorus > Acorus gramineus. Next base: position 8,251,260 of record CM060855.1, on the reverse strand, counting down.
CTCTTCAGGCCGAATGGATGGCTCCTGAAGTGCTAAGAAATGAACCTTCTGATGAAAAGTATGCTCTATTAATTTATTTTTGTGCTTACAAGAATATCTAGAATTAAATCACCTCCATAACTGAGGCTTTGGCTTGTTGATTACAGGTGTGATGTCTATAGCTTTGGAGTCATATTATGGGAGCTTTCAACCTTGCAGCAACCATGGGGTGGAATGAACCCAATGCAAGTTGTTGGTGCTGTTGGATTTCAGGAGCGGCGCCTGGATATTCCCGAGGACATGGATCCAGTCATCGCCGATATTATTACGAAGTGTTGGCAAACGTAAGTAAATCCTTTTCACCTATTGCTAACTCTTTGAAACCCCATTGCTTCACTATCCTCTACATTTGTCATTCATTTTCTATAGATTTCAGCCCTGCTGAATGCTGATGCCAGCTCAGGGTTTCGGCTTTCATTTCTTTTTCATCTTTTTCTTTCATAACATTTTAACTAATCTTCTTTATTTATAAAAGGACCACTTATAATCATGTTTGTCATCTGTAGAAGCTAATGTAACTACATTTTTTTTTAGTCATCCTGTTGACAGAGTGTCGTCCATGAAGCTAAAGCTGCCATTTCATATATCCAATTATCCATCAGTGACCTTTGAGTGCTCCTAAGAAAACTTAAATCTTTCTTAATCTTGCTCCTTGTAACAAACAAAAAATAAAAAAATTGAAGAATACAAAAGGATTTACCTTCTGAAGTCCAAGAGTTACAATTAGATGGCTATTCACACTGCCTTTTTCATATCCTTATTTTTATTCATATCAAGGTGGCATAAGATCTTGCTTCTAAACTGGTCCTCCTAGTTTAAACATCAAATTTCTGATTGCTTTTCAAACCTTTAGGTCATAAAGTCTCGTGCCAATTTTACATCCAAGTGATGGTTGAATATATGTTTACGAATCTCCTTTTATGATGAGATCTCATGATGGCTTCATAAATTGTTTAGCCATATGAATGCTAAAAGATTCCCAACTAATCCGGCTTTGCTTGTTCAAAATATGAAATAGGAATCCAAAACTACGGCCTTCATTTTCAGAGATCATGGCAGTTTTGAAGCCACTACAGAAACCAATAACCAGCACCCAAGTGCAGAGGGCAAGAATTTTGTCAGCCATGGATTGACATGGTAGGGTCCAAATGCAGACCGGAGCAAGTGAACATACCTCGGACTGGGGAGCCAGAAGTGGCTCCTCCCATTAAGTGATCATGGTGGAAAAAGAATTCAACCATCGATACAGGCTATTTATTACTTTTTTGTTACAGGCTATAACAGTTTCTCCCAGTGTTTTGTTTTTGTCCGATATTCCTTGTCTGTAACCTTTGCTTGGCTTTTCTTCTTGTAATTGTCCCCACCACCAACACAAGGTTGGTTGTAAATTTGGTTTATTATGAAACTATTATCATTGTTTTAATCCAGCTTAATGTTTGGCCCTTCTTTATCCCCAATCTTTTACTTTGGTTGAGAACAAATAATAAAAATGGGATAAAAAGTCTTTCAGAACTAGTCTGGTCTTGTTGTGATGTCTGTTATGAAGGTATTTCTTTGGATAACAGTTGGTAACTGAGCAATTTCGGGATATGCTGAATTTTGAGATCATGTACTGATTTGTTAATCCCCCCCCCCCCCCCCCCCTTGTGATGACAATGACCACTAAGGCTCCCTTTTGGTAGTGGTATACTATAATTTGTTAATGAAAATGTGAGGAATATGTCTGCTATCAAAATCCCATTGTCCTTAATATTAGCTTAACTAGTTATGGATTAGGATTTTGTGGTATTTTTTTTATCCACTTATATAAAAAAAAACTACTAATAAAAAATAAGTGCATCAATCAGTCTCCTCTCTTTCATATTACAGGGTGTAAAATTAATATTTCAAATAAGAGGTTATACTAATCAAAGATAAAGTGGTTTATATTCATATGCATATCATAATAACTTGGATTCTGGTATAACTGGCCAAAAAAAAAAAAAAAAAAAATTCATAACCAACTGGCAGAGGGGCCTAAAAGTATGATTTGGTTCTAGTGAAGTGAGATCAAATACATGTCATATATTAAACTACTGGACCTGTTCAAAAGAATAGATATATTACCAAAAGAGACTCACAGTCGCACAATAAGATAAGGTGGGGCTGAGTCTTACTACTTATTGAGCACAGCCATTTCAAACTGTCTTCATACAAAGCTTTAATGGCTGCCTTCTTTGGCTCCCCTTCCTTCACAACTCACCCACTCACAAAGTTCTCATCCTCACAAGCACCACCACCACCACCACAACAGCAACCACCACAGCCTCTTCCAGTCATCCCTCCGGCGCAACCGGTCACCATAAAGTCCCCACAGAAGCCGAACCAGACACCGGAGTCGACCGACTGGATAGCCTCGACATTGACGAGGCGGTTTGGCCTTGGAGCCGGCCTCGCATGGGCCGGATTCCTCGCCGCCGGAGTTGTCTCCGAGCAGATCAAGACCCGGCTTGAGGTGACTCAACAAGCAGCCAACACAAGGTGTGTGTTTTGGCCCAGGACTACATGGTTTTGTTATATTAGTGAATTCAAAATTTTGGCTACTTGTTAATGCATGCATTCTCACAGGGACGTAGAGAGGGAAGAGGAGGTTGTGCTTCCTAATGGAATCAGGTATTCCATAACTTCAATTCGATTAAACTACTTATGTACTTCCCCTCTCTATCGACTGAACATACTTTTATTTGCTAAATTGTGCATTTGATGCCTTCAGAATTCGGGTATTCATTTAGTTTGGATGCCTACCACGTTCTTCGTTATTTGAAAAACTAATCTATTTATCAATGCATGTACTTCTTATAGTCAATTACATTTAGAAATCAGTTTAATTCTTTATATTTTTTATCTTACATAATTCCATTTGATTTATAACGTACACTTATCATACGTGAACAGAATCCTCATTGGATATTTAATGTACACAAACATTGTGATTTATGACCGTGTCTATGTCCGGGTAATAAATATTCATAATGGTTTAATGTTAAATATAAGTTCCTAGTTTACTCTTTTGTCCAATCAATTGACTCAACTAAGATTATGATACATTTTTTATTTTCTTTTAAAAGTATATCTCATTTAACAAACATGTAACTTCATAAATAAAAAAAACAAAATGTATATATATATAAATGTACGTGTGACTACATGTAAGAATAACATGTAACAGTGCCCATTGGTCTTTTGCATTTGATAATGTACCATGCTACATTTCACCAGGTACTACGACCTGAGAGTGGGCGGCGGCGACTACCCAAGGACCGGAGACCTGGTCGTGATCGATCTCAAAGGGAGGGTCGAAGGCGGTGGCGACGACGACAACAAAGCGTTCGTCAACACGTTTAAGGACAAGAGACCTCTTGCACTGGTGATGGGATCCAGGCCTTACACGAAGGGAATGTGTGAAGGGGTTGAGTACATATTGAGGTCCATGAGGGCTGGTGGCAAGAGGAGGGTCATAGTCCCTCCACGCCTCGGCTTCGGAGATAAAGGCGCCGACTTGGGCTCCGGCGTCCAAATCCCTCCCGATGCCTCTCTCGAGTTCGTCGTCCAGGTCGACAAGGTCTCCATCGCCCCAGCTTGAGCTGTTCAAATTCAACCCTGAATGAACTAGTCTTAGAGATTGATTTGTTGAAGCTAAGCTTGAATTGTGATTGCTGGAGAGGCTGTTGTGCTGCTACAATGTGGAATAAGTGTTATACATTGATGGAGGATAATGAGTGCAATATATACTGTATTACTAAAAACGTAAAAGTATTTACATTCAATTCATATTCATATGAGTATGCATGTTATTTTATAAAAAGAATTATACATAAAAATAAAATCAAAATATGTAGACCGCAAAAAAAAAAACCCGTAAAATAGACTGATTTAAGAAATGAGAGAATATCATTAAAAGAAAGCAAGCAATACTTGACAAATAATTTCTAGGCTTTTTTTTAGATAAAACGATTCTAAGCAAAATGTTTAGTCAGTTTTTCAATGCGTTTGGGATGTGAAGAATAAATTCACTTGAAAAGTGGAGAATTGGGTTACTATTGTATGATCAAATTGTAATCTAACAAATGGTTTATCATTTTTAGCATAGAAAGTGGACATTATGTCCGAGCAAGTTCTGCTATCAACTGTATGTTAAGAAGGTATTATCTATCTTATGGGGAGACTTCCTATTTTAATAAAATTTGGGATATCCTTGTATTTGATGATGATGATGATGATGATGATGATGAAACTATTATGCTTTCAACTGAATTTAAGTGCTTAACAACAGTTGCAGTGGGTGGTAGGTTATGGATTTGGTTGATTCTGGTCTTTCACTTGAGAAATGCTTTATTTATTCCAAAACCCTGACAAATGGGAAATCTCCATTCCTTTTTCTTATTCCAACCAAACAACAATAAAATGACGCGTGTGCCTCACTCTACCTAGAATTATAATTCCAAGTGACAAAACAAGCAAGAATCTGAATAGTTTTTTTTTCCATAATAGTTTTTCATTGTGAAGTGTACAAACAGTGTTTTAATTTTTTCTCATTATAAATGTTTATTCTTCCACCAAAAAAATAAAAATAAAAATGATAATGTTACGTGTAGTCATTTTTTCAGCCTCAATTCCAGTCTCGACGTTGTGTTAGATGTTTTTTTAAAAAATAGTATACATCATCTAATATAATGCTATAAAAAATGAAATATATACTTTAATGAATTACATTAATACATTTATAGAAAATATAATTTTTTTTTATCAAAGCATGTATCTCGATAATGTGAATATATGCTCTAGTAATTTTTTATTGACGTATATAAAACTAGAACTATAACCGAGGAAAAAAAAAATGTACAACAACACTAAAAACGAGTTATACATAACATTATCCTTCATTTAATTAACAAAATTTAGTGATTCTAACTATATTTCACCCTATCACTTTTCGTTATGGATATCATCATTTTTGTGAATAAGTCTATGACAGCACCCAAATTTAATTTTATTTTGTTGCTATTAGATCATTTTCTTGAAAAATGAGACACCACGAATTTAAATTTGTTAACAAAGATATTAATTTACAATCAAGATAGATGTATCGGGTTCGTGTACCAACCTTTACCTTAGAAAAAAATTCAAAATCTTTGAAAAATGTGTCTAAAACTAACATTTGTCAACACGTTACATATATATGATCCAAAAAAAAGTCCTAATGTTATCCACGTAGGCTCTTTTTCGACCACAACCAAATAATAATAATTAAATTAAATTTTAAAAAAATCCATGCTTTATTTCCCATATATACATACATATATGTTCACCCCAAAAAAGGTGGGATTTTGGTCAGAAGAGAAAAACAAAATGGGAACGGTCATCGACTCCCACTTTTTAGCTCTCACCGCCATCGTCACCGTCTGTGCAAAATTCTTCCTTTTTTTTGTTCTGTTTGAGTTTTTTGAATGATTTTGTTGTTTTTTTTTATTCATACATGAATGGACTGAACGCAGGTGGGTTACCAATTAGCCTTCTTTATAATCACAGCCCTCTTCAAGTTCGATAAGGTCACCGATTTCGCGGGTATTTGGTTCTAACCTTTTCTCTTTTGAATTCTTGGATTCTGGATTTTTTTTTTCTTTTTAATATATATGTATGTAAGTGAGTATCTGAGTGAGTGGGTTTGATGAATGCATGAATTTGGGGAATTGGGATTTGAATTGTTTGTTCTTTTTTTTTATGTGGGTTTATGTTTTCATGATTGTCACTTAAAATTGGGAATGGGTTTTTCATGTCCATATGTTTGGATTTAAGTTGATCTGATGGATCTTTGGAAATCACTTGAGTTATTGTAAAGAAGGGTTGACTGCGAATTGAAACATGGGGTGTTATCTGTTTGAATCGATGCGGTTGTTTCTTTGGCGTAGTTGTTAATCGAGGATCTTATTATGTTGTATGATTGATTTTTTTGGTGGACAAAAGGTTAGAATAGGTAAAATGTTTCTGTCACTTCAGTTTGATGTCATCATCACTGCATTTCATTTATGATTCTTATTTTTGCCAACTACACGTTTTCAATTGATTGGCATTGCTACTAATAGTTAAATGTTGTATTGAGTATTTCTTGATGCCTCTCAGAATTTGGTTATGCCGGTTACAAGTTTTCAATTGATCGACAGAGAGCTACTAATAGTTAAATATCGTCTTCAGTTTTTCTTGATGCCTTCCTTACTTTGGTTATGCCAATTACAAATTTACATTGATTGTTACGAACAGTTAAATGTTGCATTGAGTATTTCTTGATGCCTCTGTGAATTTGGTTTTCTAACCTAATAATATATTTCTATGTTTTCATCAGGAAGCACAAATTTCATAATTCTTGGTATATTAACTTTGGTTGTGAAAGGATCATGGCATGCAAGACAGGTGATGTTGGTTGTCAAGTTGACCACACCACATCAATTAAGGATGCTTGGATATGTTCATGCATGAAGCCTTGAATTATCATAATTTTTTATTTTAGACATGCAACTCTTTTTTGTTTCAGGTTATCTTAACTTCATTTGTTGTTATCTGGGGCTTGCGCTTGGGGATCTTTTTGTTAATGAGGTATGTTCATGTCTTAATGTAATGATAAATGGAAAATATAATTAACTCGTCATTAAGGTAAAGCGATCATGACTGAAATTAATATTTAATGTTGCTGGAAATTGATAATTAATGGTTTTTTATTTTTTTTGCACATATAGTACATATTCCACTTTGTTTATACATGGAACAGTATTTGTTTAACTATATTTCTCGTTGCATAAAGGATTCTTCAATGGGGGGAAGATCGTCGTTTTGATGAAATGCGTGGAAATATTGGCAAATTATCAGTTTTCTGGACATTCCAGGTTTACCTTTTGGCTTTAATTAAATCATTAAAATAACTCTGGAATATATAATATTGATATGTATTGGTTTTGGAAAAAAAGCTCTTATTAATCTGAAGATTTAATTCATTGGCTTCAAAAGCATTGTTGCTCTAGTCTCATTAAGTTGAACTGATAGTAGTATAATTAATTCTTCTTTATGACAGGCTGTCTGGGTCTGGACTGTTAGCTTGCCTGTTACCGTTGTTAATGCTAGTGATAGAAATCCACCTATTCAGCCCCAAGAAATTGTTGGTTGGATCATTTGGGTTGTGGGCCTTATCACTGAAGCAACAGCTGATCAGCAAAAGCTCTCTTTCAAGAATTCACCAGCCAACAGGGGAAAGTGGTGCACAGTTGGGATATGGAAATTCTCTCGCCATCCAAATTATTTTGGCGAGGTCAGTTGATCCATCATATCTTTCAGTTGTAGGAGATCTACTTTATACATCCTGTTGTATTCAATTCATATTGCATTGATCATTTTCCCAAAAAAATTATTGCCACGAGTTGAATCCACTTCAGTAGATTCCTCTGGTTTCATACATGGAGTGAAGTTGAAGCACCATAAAACAAATCTTCTTGGTTTTTTTTCCCAAAAGGTTCTTGTTCCACTCTGTGGTGTGATTCCATATTCTGTGCTTGTATTTCAATTTTTCATGCACTGAATAAGCAAATGTGCTTTGGTCATATTGGTGCTTGCTGCATGTCAGATAGTAGATGATATTTCTTTTAGCGTATAGTCTTTTTCCTAGGAGTACAAGTTTGGCGGATCCTATTTCTAATATCATGTCATTGACAATGATTTTGCATGCTTTTATGTAGATTTTCCTTTGGTGGGGAGTATTTTTGGCATCTACACCGGTTCTGAAAGGTGCCGAATGGCTTGTGATCTTTGGGCCCATCTTCTTAACTTTGCTTCTTCTATTTGTTAGTGGCATCCCACTGCTTGAGGTTAGTCCTTAACTTTTGTGTGTTTTCCACATATGATTCCACTTAGTGAGCTGTTTCGAGGGTTTTATCTCGTGTGTGGATGTAGGATTCAGCGGACAAGAAGTTTGGCACCATGGTGGAATACCAGATCTACAAGAAAACAACAAGGTCAATCTCGGTCATCAATTTTTTTTTAATGTATTAAGAGAGAAAAAAACTAATGCTGAAATTTATTTTGCCAGCCCTCTCATTCCCTTGCCTTTGTCGGTGTACGGCAACTTGCCTTCATGGCTGAAGACAGCAATTTTTTTCGAGTTTCCTTTTTATAGTAAAAATTTCCCTCAAGGGGAACGATCAAACTGGTGAGTCCATGCTTCTACATGCTAAAGTTTTGCTCTCTTTTTTACAAACTTGGCTATCCATGCTCTACAATATCATTTAAAGTGGCATGTCATTCATGGCATCTTCTTAGCTCCTCTCTGAATATGCCTTGTTCAGGCTAATGTAGCTTGTTTTTCCTGGTGATACATGTTTAGTTCGCCCATACTTGTCCAAAATGAACATATCCCCACTGAAAACAAGTTTTGTTAGAAAAAAAAACCTCTATAGAACCTTTTTTTATTTTTTTAAAACAAAAAACTACTGAAACATGTTAAAGATGAACATGCCATGGAAAATTCTTGCTTGATATATTTTAAGCAGTCTCTCATGAATCTATCATTCTTGAAATATAAATCTTATCCTGGTTGCTGCTGACAAGATTTTCACTGTTATAGCCAAAATCTTAGATGGTTCGGCCATATAAACCTATGAAAAAAATGCAAGATGAATATTCACTGTTGTGTGAAAGAAATCTCTGATTCAATCTGCAAAATTGAATGAACATTATCATCAATAGTGGGAGACACCAACTTCCCCTAACACCCCCCATTTAAACAACTCAACCCCATTATCATCAACTGTCATATCTCTTTTTTTAAGGTGATATAGAATCCAGATGACTAGATCTTCTCTGTGAAAATCCATAGAGAATTCTTATGACACCTTATAAGATCATGCCACGTAGATAGAACAATTTTATTTAAGTTATTCATGCACGGTTCACTTGTAAATATTAAATAAAGTAAGGGTATTTTTTACCGTGACGGTGTTTTATCATTTACATGGCGTTTTCTCATTAGTTGCTATAGGAATTCTTATCTGAACACGGTGATATCATGCCAATCATATAATTTTATAATTAGCATTAGCTGAAATTCTCATCCATTTCCATTCCCATCCATGCAAGGTACAGAGAAGGAAGTCAAAAGGCAGCCAGAGATTGAAGAAGCCTTGTTACCATGTCTACCCCTAATTGCAGTTGCCTGTTCATCATTAAATTTGATTTGCTTCTGCTTCCTTCCTTTTGGATACATACGATTTGTGTGTAATCACATTAATTTTCATGCACAAACCCTGTGGTTTGAATAACTGTTTTTTTTTTGGTGGATAAAAAAGAATTTGTATTGCTGTTTGTTAGTGCTATAGTCAAAATGCTTACATGATTCACATACTTACAAACAGCCAAAAAGAGGAAATTCTAGCCAAACCAGGTCAAGGAGGTAAAGTAAAGGAGTTTACTGTGGCTTGAATAACTTTGTTTTATAAAGTTGGTGGTTTTTGTGTTCAGGTGTTCTCTTGTGAGTTTCTCATGTTCATTCTGGGCATGTTTGATTATTATGCAAATAGAGGTGGGTTCTCATTTGTATTGAGTCAAACACAATATTTTGTTTGGTTACGATAATTAAGTGTAATAAATAAAATCACAATGTTCTCATTTGTCCCATTAAATGGGCAATCAAAATCTCAACTAATCCCATGCGTTATCAATTGGAACAACTTGTATTTTCTGATCTCTCTTTTATCTATTATACTAAATTTTAAAGTGTATGTAATGTAATTTTACGTATTTATCCTAACAAATTTATGAAAATCCATTATCATCCAAATAAATATTTATTCTCCTAATCTTATCTTGAGATTTAAAATAGATAATTACATTTTATAAATTTATATAACTTGGAATGATATAATTGTGTGGATTATAAATATTAACGTGGCATAAAATATTATAAATGTTATTATATTAAAATATACTAAGAAATCTTATCTAACTATCCTAGATATTATCTAATAAAATTGTTATTTATAAAATATAAATAAAAACCTGACCGGATTATAAGTTAGTTGAAATCAAATTTATTTTAGTTTATTTTCTATTATATTAAAACCATTTTTTTTTGTCACATAGGCTTATATATAGATTAAGAAAACTAATATATGAAATATTTAAATATGTATATTTTTACTATGCAAACAGTTTCATATATATGAAACAAACAGCTACAAACAAAAATATGTGTAAATGATATTACAACATCAAAACAAACATGTGCAAACAGTGTAAAAAAGTTCCCTTACAAGATTATCCTATATATTATCTAACAAAATTGTTATTTATAAAATATAAAAAAACCTTGCAGGATTATTTATTAGTTGAAATCATATTTATTTTAGTTTATATTATATTATATTAGAACCATTTTTTGTGAACCACATTAGCTTATATACAGATTAAAAAACACTAATATATGAAATATTCAAATATGTATTTTTATTAGCAACATGAGACAAACAACTACAAACAAAAATGTGTGTAAATAATAACACAACATGAAAACAAACATGTGCAAATAGTATGAAAAAGCTTTCTTGCACGTGCAATGTAAAATTTGCATTTGCATGTATAGAAAAACATATTCAAATAATCATCAAATGTTAATTATAGCACACACACAAGCAATTATCAAAGTTGGAAATCTGTCATTGATAAGCTGTCACAAGATCAGTAAATCAGAGCAAGCTTTTGGGAATTAGGAAGAGCCAGTCATGGCCGCAATGCGACCAATTCAGCATGTCTAAACCATGGAAGAAATTGTCAATTTCGTGTCACTGGTGCACTATAAGAAACAATATGCCAGATTTTTCTCTAGTTAAAATTCTCTTTTCAAACAATTTTTAAATTGGATGCTCAGAAATTTCAAGTACTACCTTAAAAGAATGCTATCATTACAATGGCCAAACTTGCATCAACCCCAGTTTGGTTCCTCCTACCAACAAAAACTTGTACAACATTTCTTGCTTGCAGCAGAACCTGTTGAAGCTTGGACACTAAACTGAGTGCATGTGTGGCAGCAGACATGGCTACTGAAACCGTATACATAAAACTAATCAAATCTATTGCGATTGCTACGATCCCGACCACCGGCCTTTAACATCTGATGAACTCGAGAAACCATGGCTAGATCGTTTCCGCCTGTGGGTCCTCCATGTAACGATGTCTGGATGCCAATTACTCTCACCGATGCCTCCACTTCCTTCATTGTATAACTGCCCAGATACAGATTTGATCTTCTTCAAACCCTGGCTCGAGAAGTCCTCACTGGTCTCCTCGCTCCCCACAGGTTCATCATCATCAACAATTTTCTGCTCTGGTGTCCCATCCTCTCTTGGACAATCATCCAAAATCGTCTCATTGTTGTTTCCCCTGGATGGCTGTTCTCTACTCTTCATTTTCGTTGTGATCTTTGACAAGTCTTCTCCACCCTCCACAGCTTTCATCCACTGCACATCACTCAGTAGATCAACATAGACCACTTCTTTCCTTCGCCTCTTCCCCAAGATTTTATTGTTTTGTTTTTCCATCTCTAAAGCCTCCTTGGTCTTGTCAACTTTAGCATATGCCCAATCGGGAACCTCATGTTCCTCCATCAGCCTTGATCTGTAGTTCTCCCTCAGACGTCTCTCCTCGTCCATTTTCTCGAATAGCCAGAACTCCTCGTCCGACCGGGCCGCAAGCCTGTTGATCTCTCTCTCACTTGGCACATCTGTTCCAAGAGAGCTTGTGCCTCTGCGCATTATCTCCTGTAACATCTCTCTCCTATCCTGAGCTGTGGTGAACAATTGGTTTCTCTTGGTTAGAACTGATCTTACAACTATAATAATAATAAAATATAATATTATATAAGTTCTATATTTGAGATTGAAAGATGCATTATAATTGACAAGAAAGGCGATCATTGGAAAATGATTGATTATATATAAATAACCTGTTGAAGTTGTATTGAACAATCCTGCCTGGATGACTTTCGCATCAATGCCCATTTTCTGTTTTGCGCGTTCCAAGATTACCTCTTCAATAGATCCAATGCTAACCAACACAAAAACACGAACTTCTTTCTTCTGCCCAATACGATGAGCTCGATCCTCTGCCTGTTGGTCCATTTGAGGATTCCAATCACTGTCAAAGATTATGACAGTATCCGCAGTTTGCAAATTTAGACCAAGGCCTCCAGCTCTGGTGCTCAAGAGAAACATGAAGTAGGGGGAGTCTGGTGCATTGAACTGCTTAAGCAGGGTCCCTCGTTCTTCGGTCTTAGTGGAGCCATCTAGCCTGAGATACTTGTAATTGTGCAATTGCAAATAGATTCCAAGAATGTCCATCAGGCGAGTCATTTGAGAAAAAAGAAGAACTCTGTGGCCCGCTTTATGCAGTTTTGGGAGAAGACGATCTAGCAGTTCAAATTTTCCTGAAGATCTAATAATCTCGTCTTTGAGATACATATCATAATCTCCTACAAATAGATATGGATGATTACAACATTTCCTGAGCTGCATTGACAGGTTCTGGAGACTCTTTGATTTTCCAGTTCCTGTACATTGTTATTACATTCATCACATCTCAATACATCCACTACACTATAGTAAAAAAGATGAAACTGCAATAAAAAAACATAAACAGGTGGAGCAAATATCGAAAGGTGTTAAAGAGAGACATGATGGCATTTATTGCATGTTCTTTTATTTCAAAATGAGATAATAAAGCAGACTTCCATTGGCCATAATTACACACCATTGAATTGTTTATTTTATAGAAGATCAATGAGACACATTTTGCAGGTATTACATCATGCATTGTCCTTTTACTATGTGGGCAAGTGCATATACAAGTTAATACAAGGGAGAACCTTCTGAAAAGATCTACAAGTTTGATTTGATAAAAAAAACATAATATGCATGGTCACATATCCACTTTTGGTTATTAAGATATGTACTTAAATATTCTATGCATGTACCAAGCAAAGTCATGATACCATACTTTAAACATACAGCAAACAAAGTGACAGTCAGATATGGCATAACCTCTGTCAGAATCCCAGAAGCAAATTCTATTTTTTTTCAACTCAAAATGGATATGCCTGAAGTATTCTGCCATCAAACTGATTTGTCGTGTTTCATATGGTGTGGATATCCCATATATAACCACCAGGGACCAGGGGGTTGGTTGAGTTGGCTAGCACCTGGGTTTGCTCCCGATTGGCAGGTGTTTGACTCTTGCCTCCCCGTAATTTACCCTGGTGTCCGAAGGAAAAATTCAGTGTGGTTGGTGCGGACACCCGGAGGACTTAGTCCTTGCTTCGAAGGGTTTGAGTCCCAATTTTATATATATATATATTAAAATAATAAAATACGGTCACCATACCTTCTTCCTTAAATGTGATCATCATGTCATTATCATACGATTAAATGAATTTTAATTAGACGATTAAAATAATCACCCTATGAAATCACGTATATCCGCGATCCCTCTTTTTTCTCCACACAATCTCCTTATTTTTCTCTTGTGATTTTTTTATGGAATATCTTCTCATCATCCGATTAAATGCACCCCAATTGTACGGTGATTAGAAGGTGATTGCATATTAAAATGAGATATGATGTTATATATAATAAAGAATAAAAGTCCCATAATTTCCATAAAGAGAAGGAAATCATTCTCGTATACAAAAAAAAGAAAAGCAAGAACGTCCATTTGTTTCCCAAATTTCATTTGACAGTCAAATCTAACTGCATAACCTCTTCAAACGTACACCCAAATATATGATCCATCAAAGATATGTAAGTGATTAAACATCCACTGCAAACATTTCGTTACTTAGAATTCTTGTAACATCACATGCTACCATACTTGCATAAGTAAACAATGGCATACACAGCGTTGGTCATCATGTGTGAGTGTAAGCAAAACAATTTGTTTGTTTTGTCATACCACATATACAAGTCATTTTTAGAGGAGGAGAATCTTGATAGATACCAAAACATTTAAAGAAATCTTTAACAAAAAAAAGAAAAGAATCACACCATGCAGATAAAATAAATCAAGTTACTAAATTGCTTATAAGCTCATATGGAAGATCATTATGTCTCTATTAAAATAAAAGGTTGTAGGGAAGACAGGGAATTCCTGTATCAGAAAGTCCCATTGCCCATAAATGGAAGCTTCCACTGCACTGCTTCGTAACATCCCATCACTTAATATTTTCCCATGAAAACGGATCCACCAATAAAAACCTGCATGTTAGCTAGCATTTTTTCAAGTAGAAAATCAGAACTTCATTGACTTGTATCACCAATCTATCCATTTAATGCCCTATAACCACATGTGAGGCCACATATTTCTATTGAGTTATCAAAAACATCGGAGCTACAACAGAAGGACAAAAAGGATGCAGCTGCATGCTTATATATGCACAAGCAATTTTCTTTAACTATGGTCAACCGACTTCTATCTTATTTTCAGTTCTCAAATATTTTCTTCAATATTAAAAATCGGAGACCTGCTTGGCAAACAAGATTTACATGGCCTTCTTTGGCACTTCAACTAATGGCATCTTCAAGCACAGCTATATAAAAATAATTTGGGAATAACAAAAAGTAAATAGAGTATAAGTTCACCATTCAGCGATAGATCCATGAATATAACAAGAATAACTTCAGAAAACAAATCACGGAGCAACAAATTGTACTCACCAGAACCTAGCCCAACCCTTCCCAAGTCTGTGACCTGCTGATAGTATACTTTCTGCCACGCTGACAAATCACACTTCAGAATTACTTGTGTTTTCCCAGGAAGGAATTTCTCCACTTCGTCCTTTTTCCTCCTCAATAAAAATGGTCTTATCACCTGAAGTTAATATAAATATAATAAGAAGTGAGCAAAAATCAGATAGGCGCACAAGAAAACATTATTAAGTTCGATCCTCACATGATGCAGACGGCGAATTACTAATAACTCTTCTTCATCTGTTAGGGTAACATCACATTTATCCGCAAAGGGTGCATTAAACCATTCTTCAAAATTCTGGACCGAATTGAATATGGTAGGAAGCAAAAAATTGAGCAAGGACCACAACTCCTGCAGACTATTTTGAATTGGAGTTCCTGTTAATAGAAGTCTACGTCGTATCTGATATCTGCACATAAAGAAACAATTAACACCAAGTCGGGGATCCTTTTTTCTTCATAAATTACATAAAGCAGCTAATCCAAGAATGATGACCATTTGGAATGCAGCAACAGATGATTTGTATCCCATGAAAACTTCTCAAATTACATATAATCCTACAAATTTATTAACAAACAAGAGAAACAACTACTATCCTCTCCAGGGCATCAGGTGAGATTTTTCTGGCCTAGATTTAGTGAAAGTTGTTATTAGAGACTTGCATCAGTAATTTTCATCATAAATAAGAAGTAAAGCAATATCAATTAAAGGAATATAAAGAGTCCATGACAGTTGGATCCAGCAGCAAAATGTTCTAAATCCAGTCGTAAGAACAAAAAATGGACAAATTCACCAAGAAAAAGTTTAGAAATCTCATTCACGTGCCATGTGCTGGAGCATCTGGTTTTCTGAAACGAAAACTATTTCAAAGGAAGAATGATCACGAGGAAAAGGTATTGAATGGTTTCTACAATGCTTAAAGGCTCAGAAACCCACGATGCTGGAATATTTTTCTATTTCCCTAAGCCGATACCGGATGTTCATGTTATCGGGCTGGTCTGACTTTAGTTTCTTTCTGCTTGTTTATCCCTTTTCTTGGAAATCTTCTTGTCCCCCAATGTTTTCCTTAGTTTATATCTCCAACTAGTTAGGGTTGTAATGCTCTTCTCTCCTTTAAATACCTTCCATTTTTTCAATGAACTCTGGTGATGCATTGCCCACTTTAGTGTGAAAAAAAGCCACATTCAATGGACTGCACTTAATCGATATTTTGACAGGATGATTTTTCTCTAGTGAGTAACAACCGTAGTTACCTTTAATGAACAGCTGTTCAACATCCTAATAAGAAGTGCTTCAGAATTAGCATGAAAAGTAACATATACCACGAGCCACTTAATATAAATAAGCTTCTTTATTGTCGCTCAGGGAGAAAGTCATGGTAAACATCTCTTATCAAATTGAAATTCAGATAGTTTTTTTATTATCAATAAATTGTTAAATAGGAACCTGATAATCAAAATAAATAATCAGCTCATCTGCTTCAAAACTTTTTTTTTCACAGGACTAGTTGAATTCAATAATTATTGCAAGGATAATAATGCCAAACTGCATACCATGGAACCACTGCGGACCAGCTGAATTGGACTATGGACAAATTCTGTTGTTCAAATTCTTGTTCTCTTAAAGTATATTGATTTATGCAAACTTTATTATTATCTGTACTCTTTGAAAGGGTGTTTAAAATAATGTCCAAAATTTTAAAACATAAGCATTAAGCTCAAGTTAATCCATTTGATTAGAAGCTATAACATTATCTGAAGTTGCATTCATCAAGCAAAGAGCCAGACCAGCAATCATACATCGACCACTGAAGTAAAGACATGATAATCAAAACCCAAAAAACTATAAGAGGTAGCAATTAAAAATGAATAACTAAAACACACATTTAACATACCCTGTTACAAGGGTCTTTGCAAGAGCACACTCATGATTTTTCAGTCGATGACCTTCATCAACAATCATGTAGTACCAGTGAATTTTCTTTAAAAATGCTTTGTCTCGCATAATTAAATCGTAGTGTGTGATCAACACGTTAAATTTTCCTTCTCCAGAATATTCTTCCCTGATTGCCTTTCTTTCATCTAGCCGCCCATCATATAACACAGCCACTATGCTGGACAATGGACATAGAAGAGTTATTCAAACAAGTAAAGAAAATGACAACAAATATTATAAGAAAGTACATTAAGAAGAACATGAGGCAAACCTGGGTGCCCAGTTTGAAAACTCAGTAATCCAGTTTGGCAGTACAGCTTTCGGAGCAACAATCATATGCGGTCCAGTCACATTTTTGTTCTCCATTAAATATGCTATTAATGCAATGGTTTGTATTGTCTTTCCCAAGCCCATTTCATCAGCCAAGATGCCATTCAAATTGTTATTGAACAAAGAAAGCATCCATTGAAGCCCTTCCAACTGGTAAGTTCTCAGCTCTCCACCTTGAAGCATAGATGGCTGCACTGTCACCTGTTGGGCCAATGATTGAGCAAATAAAACATGTCAATTATGAAGTATCAATTCACACCCACGTGAAAAAACATTCATTCTTTTTTATGTTTTTTTCTTCTTTACGAAGTTTAGGGATAACCAAAGATCACATTGAACAAGAACAAAACCAATCTGATTTCATGCTTGTAACTAACATGTTATATTTTATTTTATGTTATTATTTGGCTTCATCACGATCATAAATCTTAGCTACAATGGAATTGGCATCCGCTTGAGGAATATACCATACACTATAAGTCTATATCAGCTTTATAAACATCAATAAAAGCACATAAGGACAAGTGCTAAAGGCATGAGCTAGGTCAAGCAAGACTTGAAAAGGAATACAATTAGAGAAACAACACCTACACTTTGATATACAATTGATTATCTGTTAAATTAGGAGTCAATCAGTGATAGCACAAATTGTAAGCACGATCACCAGAAACACCACAATAGCAGTCATCTAAGTCAATCAACTAAATCAAGAACTAGAATGTACAATAAAATGGAATTTGGATAAAATTTTGGTCTATGATTAACATAAGAGAATCCAGTGGAAGAATGCATCCTCCCCATGAGATGCATGCAGAGTGTACTATGAGAAATGTGACATTGTATATTCGGTGTAATGTATCAATAGAGGCATTAATGAAATCAAGACATACCTTCTCTTCAATGGAATGGATAACAGAATTATACTGCCTCTGGCCTTCCAGAAAATCATTTGCCTTGGCATGATTAGCGGAATCAAAATCAATAATGTCCACATTTTCTTCTGGAGACATGTCTGAAGAGCTTTCATTCTTAGAAGATGATTGAGGAGAACTCTCAGCATCTAAGCCTCTCGAAGATTTGATTTCATCAATATGTTCTGCATCTTTCTGTTTCTGAACAGCAGCTCCAAGACGCACAAGAAGGTCATTGGTTTTCCCTAAAAGCATAGTTAATCTTTCATTCTTGCTCTCTTCAACCATCTTCATGTAGGCTTCCTGGTCATCCGCTTTTAGTGCTTGGAATCTCAATTTTTCTGCCCGGGTAGCACGCTGCCTTTGTCTGGCATGCCATGCCTGTGAAACATAAGAATATTAGCAACAATATCCACTAAATATGAACTAGCCAAAAAAAATCAGTTCAATACCTAATCAACCTCTAGCATGTAACCATGAAAGATACAGACAAGAAATGTTTATAGGTCAAAATGAAGTATGAAGAACAAAGTTCAAACAAATGCTTGGTAGTGAATTGGTTCATCCAGATCAGTGCCAGCCATTTCTGTGCATTTATGCATCACAATTCATTGCCAGGGTACAAAACTCAGCACAATCATCCAAATTCAGATCTATCTGAGCAGTACTTTATACTAAAGGTGTCTTCATCTTTATCAACAATAGCGTTATCTTTCTTTAAATCACATTTCAATAATGATGAATACCTGTATCCCATCATTTCTTTGCTTACGACGTTTAAAAGTGGTTTGTCCTTGCAACTGAATTTCACGAGCAGCATTAAGAATTTCCGCAAAAAATCTTCTCTTCCTTGTCTCCACATAGCTTTTCTCTTCCTCTTCAAACCTAGACAACCTCTGCAATGGGCATTCTGTCAACATAGACACCTTTTTCTTCTTCTTTTTTTGCAGATATGGTAAATATAAATGAGTTGATCAAGTCAGGAAGATAGACACAATTCCAACAATTACCTCAGCATCTCTTTTTTTCCTCTGAGAATCATCTGCGTCCATGGCTAAGACATCTCCAACATCATATAAGATGAAGGGCCGTCGTATCCTCATCATCCCCCAGTCAAACAGTTGCTTGTCTGGATATGCACAATGCTCACGTAACCAATACTCGGAACTCACGTCAGAGCGAACCTTCCTTTGTAACTCAGCTAACTGTTAGAAAAAATTCCTTGCCCAAGGTACAAAAACCCATGTCATCCCTCCATTCAGGAAATAAGAGGAAAAAAAAGGACATATGTCAACACACATCAATAAGCATATACGCATATGCATATCTCATCATTGTCATCTTAATATGATCAATATAACGTATTTTAAGTGTTGTTCATCATATAACGGAAAACTTTTCCACATTAAACTTGTAGTGCAACTCATCAGCCAATGAAGCAGATTGGAAAAAAAAAATTACACAAAAAGAATAAAAAAACAAAACAAAACAAAACATTATATACAAATGGAAAAAAGTAAAAATCAGCATTAAAAGGTAATAGAGTAGGTATGGAAGCATGCTCATGTTGCCTCCTTCAAAAGCAAATAGTTGGCTGAAAAGGAAAATGTAGATGCTAAATATAAGATCTACTTCACAGACAATGTTGTTCAACGTACAACAAGCTTAGTTTCCACTCAAATAATTCAGTTTTTTAAAGTTCACAACAAATTTACCTTCAGCCCATACAGTTCAAGCAGGCACTTCATTTGCAGGTCCTCACCTCTACTTGAAGGCAACTCTGTTTCAAATTGAAATGCAAGTCAGCAGAATAAAATCATACATCAAGGGTGAAAAGAATGTAACCGTCAGCCAATATCAGACAAAAATAAGAAATACAATCATTGTGCAATTCAGCCAATAAATTTTCCCTAAAAATCACAGTTAGGCATAAAAATTATAATGTCACATAGTTCAATTTGGGGATACTTATCAGACAATGAAAATTTGGAACTACTGTTCTAACGATGAGTATCTTATTTTTCTTCAAGAGATGGGAGAAGCATGTCATTTTTTCCAGTTGTATGGCTAATTCTTTGTCTACTTAATCAACATCATATCACCCAAAATGTTCCTTTGATGGAAACTTGTCCATGGCACACAATCCCACAGCTTGTGCACAGATAAAAATCAAGAGCAGAAATATCAGTAGAAGGTCCTGACTACTACAAATTCAACCCCAGGTTGGCTCAACCCATGTTGGCCTTAATTTCCATACTAATAATGTTATCATCAATCAGTAAATAACTGCACTTGTTACCAATACCATAAAGTCCAGAACAGTGGCAAGAAGATCAATTTAACCTACAAAAGAGGCAGACCGGCACACAAATGGATTTGAGTCCCAGCATTTACCAACCAAAAATAACAAGCCTACAACACAGGGATAAGAATGTAAAAAGATAAATTATTCTTCATTGAAATATAACCTTCAAGCTCTGAAAGCCGATTTTGAATGCGACTATTCAAACGGTTCTCCCTTAGTTTTTTCAAGGCCAAACCAGACATGCAATTAAGCCTCTGCTCTATTAGCGTTTCCTCGAGATCTATCATCGAGATTCCTGTCGTGGAAGCTCCATCACTCTGTTCAAGAGGAACGATTAGAACCCAAAACAAGCAACTCATATAAGCAAAAAATATCACATAAAATTAGGCAACCAGTAGAGGTATCACAACATATGAGAAAGTACATGCTCGTTAAAAATTCTTCTTTTACAATTTAAAATGGATGGGTTTATCAGAGGAACACAAAGTAACAATTCTTTATCCAGCAATCACCTCTGACAGAGAAACCAAAATCATACATTGGATCCAAATCTCCCCATAAAATAAGAACAATAAATCCAAAGACACATTTAGTCTCCAAAACCTTTATCATTAAACTTATATATTTACCCAAAATTTGCTCCTCCTTTCATGATTTCATCACAAAGACCTGAAACAAAAACGCAATTCTTCGACAACACTGACCAACCATGCTTTCACAAAATTTTATAATAAAACCCAACAAACCAAAAACATAAAATCAACCAAAATTTAGAATAACCCACCATAAAAATTTAAAAAAATTCCACACCCCCCCCCCCCCTCCCCAGAAGCAACCCCCCAAAAACCATACACAAAACCTAATCCCCAAAACCCTTTTAGCAGCATCACCTGTTCCCCCCAAACAAAAATTGCTTCTTTCAATCACAAATCATACATACCAAACGATCTCCATCGCCGTCCGAAGCACCATCACGGCCGTCAACGACTTCCTCGCCATCGCCGGCGGGGGCGTCTTCTGAGTAGATGGAAGAGACGGAATCGAAGACGTCCGGCGGGAGGGGGAGGTTCCTGGAGAGGAGGTTGATGGCGCAGATCAGGGTCTTCGCCTTCCCCACCCGATCGTCGCTCGGACGGCCCTTCTCCACCTCCGCCGAAGACATGGTTTGGCGGGAAAACGAGGGAGGGGGAAGGCTCCAACAACGGCTTAATTTCGAGTGAGATTTTTAATTTTCTTTTTCAAATATTTAGATCCGATTCGCTTCTCTCAAAGAAAAAAAAAATCACCAAAACCTCTCTCGCTCTGCCCTTTCCGGTGCACACCCTAGGTTTTTTTTTTTTTTTTTTGTTTATGTGATTTATGAAGGTTAAGTTACTAAAATACCCTTGGTGGTGGCGGCTTTGTGGTTGGATATAACGGGAGGGTTTCGGGGTTGAATTGGTTTTTTATAGGGTGTGATCGATTGCTGATGGAAGATCTTGCATCAGGACCGTTGAATTGGAGATGGATGGGTGAGGGAGAGAGAGACTGGATGAAATTAAATTGGCCGTTTGATGGATCGTGGTTTGATCTGGACCGCCATAGTTTGTGGATTCGGTGTCGGCTGTCGATAGGATGCGTGGTTGAATGGGCCGGGGCCTTGGGACGGCCCATCCGAATATGTAGGCTGCAATTCGGATACTCCCACCATCATATATATATATATATAGATATATAGTTTACTTAGAATATGCAAATAGAGGAGTACCGTGCAACATTGTGTAATCACCTTCCGATTGTGATAGACTCTTATTGGTAAGAATTGATCAAAAATTATATTATTTTTTTATAAACTCTTACCGATAAAAATCTACTGAAAGGGAAAATGTTGAGTAAAGTGACGACAAGAGGGGGAATGAGAGGAAGAGAAGCCAACGGAGGACCGCCATTTCACCCTCATCAACCTCTCTCTCCCCCTCCCCCCTCTCCCCGGCCTCTTCCTCCCACCGCCCTCCTCCACTCTCCTCTGTTTTCCCCCTCTGATCCTCCTATTATCGCTCACCCCAAAAGAATTTGTTTGAGTGTTTTGTTCGATAAAGGAAACTAAGTGGACGAGGTACTTCTTTCATCAACCATGAGGATGTACTATGTATATATGTATAGTGGCCATGTATTTCCATAATTGACGTTGATTATATCTCACAATACAAATCAATTATTTACCAACATTATATTATTTTAGAGTTACAATTTTCATCGTTGTATATACACCAAGGTTCAGGTTACCTAATAGTGCTAAAGGGGAGAATATCATTTATAAACTAAATTTTATTCCTATGACTTTATTCTGAGGGTAAATTGCTATTTTTTATTCACATAAACTATATTTTTCAAGAATATTAATATTTGATTTTATTATCTTTTTTTTTTTTAAAATGTTTAAATAAATTTAATCCCACATCAGTAAGATGAGTTTTCAAATCATGATATTCTTTTATCAAAATATAAGTAAAGAAACACTTTTTTTTCAAGAAATAGATGGTATCATTGTTAAAGTTTTTTTTTAAAATGCTAGTTTTCGTTTAAAAAAAAAAAAAAGAGTAAATCTCATTCATCAATTCAGAAAACTTCAAAGCATGGTATATCTATGACCCGTTTGAAAACAGATTTGATTAGTTTTTGAATTTGCATGAAACTATTTTTCTTGAATCCCATTTCAATTAAAAAAAAAGTTGAACAAAAGCTACAGACAGATTAATTTATGTGAAATAGTGAAGAAACTGCCTTCTCTTTTTCTTTTCTTTTTTAATATTTTTTGCATTTCCGTAAAAAAAAAAAACCTCTCTGGATAGTGTTTTATTTTTTTGGCGGTTGTTTCCAAACACCACTCGAGCATAACAGAAATCAAACTTTCGGTTTCCATCACATAGATCCCAATTAGACGCAAAAAAATTTAGGATCCAATTCAAATTCGAGTCGAATTCGATTCCAAATTCAAGATCCATACGAACTAAAAAAAAACCCAACAATATCGGTCTTCCCTGTTCATCCATTCATTCACACCAATCCAAGATCTACATCTTTCAACAGAGAAAGATCGAAAAGACACGAAACAAAACCCTCATCAAAACCCTAATTATTGTCAGACTCGGTTCCTTTTCCTTTCCCCGATTTTTCTTCCGCCCCCTTCTCTTCAATTGGACGTGGCGTCGACGCCTTGAATCCCCCCTTCATCATCTCCTTGAACTCACGAAAGCTAACAGAACCATCGCCGTTCGAATCGAAGAACCTGATCATTTTCTCGCAATCACTCACCGAGTAATTCTCGCCCAGACTACTCATCAACTTGTGCAGCTCCTCCGCCGATATCAGCTCGTTCGCGTCCTGATCGAACATCTTGAACGCCTCCCTCAGATCCTTCAATCTCCCGATGACGTCTTCGCCTCCGATGGCCTGGAAGTCGGAGAACGTCTTGAGATTCACCAAGCCTTCGAGGTCGGCGTTCATCCGCTCCATCATCTTTGAGACCTCGCCTCTAGAGACGGCGGAGCCGAGCGAGCGGAAGACGGAGTGGAGATCCTCCGACGAGATCTTTCCGTCTCCGTTCACGTCGAAGCGTCCGAACACCTTCTCCATGTCCGTCTTTTCTGCGCTTTTGTTGGTCTCCATGAATGATTGAAAACAGAGTTACTGAAAACAGAGTGAACGAGCGAGAGACAGAGAGAGAGAGAGAGAGAGACGATTTTATATGTTCGGTTTGGTTGGTCACTTGTACATGAGTTATCATTTGCGTTAAATGGAATTTCAAGCGGTTACTGTAATTTGTTATGGCGGTGTATGTTGGTTGATGGAGTCCGGGATGTCGAGATTTGCACGGTTTCCACGTGGACACCTGTGGACCCGGGATGGGGATCACTGGATTGATACGTGGAGATATGTGAACCGTCGGATTGGAAAGGATTTGTATGTGTTAACCCCCCTGTATAGGGGTGAGTATACGTAGAATAATTAAATTTTTGTTAGATTGTTTTTATTTTTTTTGTAATTCTTTATTAGAGAAATGTAAAAGTGATGTTTTTTTTTCTTTAGTTCATTTTCGATAAAGTGAGAATAAGTGGAAATAAAATATGGATAAGACGTGTTTTTATGATGTGTGGGAGAGCATTAGATGTGCTCATTATTTAAAAAAAATAACAAGATATTTTTATCCTTTGTATAGATAAACCTAGATAATCAATGTCAACACCCCCTTAGAGTAGGCATGTCAATGGGTCTGGATCGGACCCGGACCTGATTACATGTGTAATATACCCGACCCGATTTGGATTCGACTTGATTTGGATCTGACTCAATGGATCTGAACATACAAATGGGTCGGGTCCGGGTCCACCCCGCCCCGACCCATTGGACCCGAAACCCGACTGTTTTATTAATATATGCTTATATATTACAAGACTATTATTATTAGTTGACTCATAATTTTATTTTTTATTTATTAAGTTACAAGTATAAGTGTTTATTGTTTATTTTGTAACACAAATAACCATGAACTCTCCCTTTTAGTTCATTATTATACTATTTAGATTTCCGTTTACTTTGAATGTCATATGTTAGTGTTTATTGTTTTGAACGTTGTTTAATAATTCATTCACTTTTTTTGAATTATATAAAAAAATTTCAGTATCATGACACCAATTTAGAAAGCTCAATAATAATTAATGCTTTATTATAAATTTTTCCTAATAGAATGATAAGACAAATAAATTCATGAGTTTAGAATTCTTTGTTTTATCAACTATCCTGGGGTCAGGACCGACTTGGGTCTGATGGGGACCCGCCGAGTCCTGGGTTGGACCTAGACCTGCAGGGTTCTACCATGGGTCGGGTCCGGGTCCACCCTGACCCAGCCCGGACTGGACCCATTAATAGGCCCACCCTCAAGTAGTTATTGGGTCTATTATTAGCTTATCCAAACGCAGCTATCAAAGTCCAAAACAATTTTTTTTTCTTATTCCTTTATATTATTCCTTGTTCACGCTCACCCCAAGCCCCCATTTGGATACAGAATAGAACTTATTCTTGAGTATACATTTATTCAGGCATAAGTGAGAATAAATAAGGATAAAGTAATTTTGTGTTTAATTGTATTTTGAATTATTCTCGTTGAGAAACGTAATAATAAAGTTTTTATTGTTTGGATAAAATATGAACAAAGTGTGGATAAAAATTTATAAAAAGTAAAAAAATGATGATAGTTGATTTGACAGGTGATTTATAAGAGGTGATGATAGTTGATTTAACAGTGGGCCCACATATTCTTTGAATGGAATAACCTGGAATAACTTTAATTCCACATGTTTCATGAAATTATTATTCACCTTTATAAAAAATTATCTAAGCATATATTATCTCTGGGTATCTAACTCTCCCAAATAATCAAAATCAGTTATTCCGCTTTATTTTAAGATATTCACACCCTTATTCCTCGTCCAAACAAGAGCCAAAGGTAAAAGTGTATTTTCAGATGCAACTTCGATTTTGCAGTTACTTTAGAAGCTCATACGGATAGTGGAAGAGAAAGACTTGCAATTTAGTATTTGAATATATAGACAAATCTGTTGGTGAAATAACAAAGCTTTTATTGTTTGCATGATAAATTATGAATAAAAAAATAAAAATAAAAACACAATTTATATTTAGAATGCTAATACCAATTCATCCTCACCTATTCTCATATAATTATTTATATTTATTTTAAAAAAATTGGATTTTTAAAATTTATTAATACTTATTTCACCATATTCTATTTTAAACCGACATCGAACAGCTTTTCCATCCCAAATTCCAAATTCACTGTAGTTTGGGTTGAATAATCTATACATAGCCAGGTTAGTGTCACATCCCATCCAAATTAACACCAATATTATTTATTTATCTAACGCTTAAAATAATGGGCAATTTGTCAAAATATAACTCTGGACAAAAATGTTCTTTTAATTACAAAACCGTTTGGATATATAATTAAGTTATTCTGAGGTTTATGACTATTCTAATATAAATAATGATAAAAAAAAATTTATTGTGTTTTAATTATTCTCGTTGGAAAACGTAATAATAGACTTTTTATTGTTTGGATAAAATGTGAATAAGTTATGGATAAAGATTTATAAAATATAAAAAAATGATAATAATTGATTTAACAACAGGTCCACATATTCTTTTCAAATGAATAACCTATAATAATTTAATTTCAAGGGTTGGCTAGAATTCATATATCATTTTATACCGGTTAATTCTGACATAGAGATTTTCATTTATTTCAACCTTAAAAATACTCATTTTGAGGCTATTCTCACTAATTCTCATTCATTTCGGGCCTTATTCTCAAATCAAACAAGGACTTAGGAATTTAAATTTTATCTTATTGTTATTCATTTAAATTGGAATAAAATTTAAATTTTAAATTTTAACATGTTTTAATTGAGATACAATTCAAAATCTAAATATTATTTCAGAATCCTAACTTATTAGCATATAATTCAAAATTTAAATTTCATCCATATCTTTAAGATTTTTTAGAATAAGTCGTATCTTAGTTTTCAAAATAAATGCAGCCACCTCATCTATATTTTAAATTCCACAATTTTAAAATTGAAAAAACCCTATGTCATTTTTGTCATAAAAAAATCAAAACAAGGACCAGACAAATTCCCCAAAAATCATAACAGGAGGAGAATTTATATAAAAAAATCTGATAACCAATGGTCCAATACGTCACAAAACAAACAAGCCACACAATTCCTAAGACATGGTCCACCCCCAAATAATAATAAAATCATATCATATATACAAAGCCAACTAAAACCAATTCAACACACATAATTCATAGTCATCATCGTCGTCACAACCTCCCAATTGGAAGGCATCAATAGTTTCCTTGTGGGACTAACAATTTCTATATTAGTAGTCCCCCCATAATAACTACCAACATCTTATTCATTCATTAGTTCTGTTCAAATCAAATTAAGCTTTGATGGATGATGAGTGTGATTACCTGTTCAAGGCGGTCCTGATTGGAGACTCCGGCGTCGGGAAGTCGAACCTCCTGTCGAGGTTTTCGAGGGGGGAGTTCAGGCTCGACTCGAAGCCGACGATCGGGGTCGAATTCGCCTACCGGAATGTTAGAGTCCGGGACAAGCTAGTCAAGGCACAAATATGGGACACCGCCGGCCAAGAAAGGTTTGATTAGCTTCTCTTTAATCTTCTCTTCTTGTTTGAAGTTTGGTTTTTAGAGCTTTTGTTTGAACTTTGTTTGATCAATTCAATTGATGTGAGTTTGATTTTGGGAATGGGTGGGATACATGGAGATTTAATCAAATTATAAGTGAAATGATGGATGGTCGATTTTTGTTTTTTATTTATTTATCAGAAACAGATAATGAAAATGAAGTAATAGGTAGGGGAGGTTTAGGAAAAAAATAAGTCAATTTTCCTCTCATTCAATGGTTTGATTTATTTATTTTTTGAAGTGTTTGGATTGAAAATTTTTGTTAGGTGGTCAAAAATCAAGGTAAGATTTAATGAAAAGATTTTGATCTTCAAAGGA
This sequence comes from Acorus gramineus, assembly GCA_030737835.1. Taxonomy (NCBI): domain Eukaryota; kingdom Viridiplantae; phylum Streptophyta; class Magnoliopsida; order Acorales; family Acoraceae; genus Acorus; species Acorus gramineus. The sequence continues at coordinate 8,223,344 of CM060855.1, read as the reverse complement.
ATTGGGTCATGGAAAGACAAGAGAACATCTCTAGTGTCTAGCACGTGCACGTTCTTTAAATGAGTGAATTTTGTGTGGTAATGTATAATTTATAAAACAAAGTACAATTGCTTATAATAAAATTGAATAATTTATATATGAAAATAAATATTCAATTTATGTCTGTTAGAATATGAAAAGAATGAATCAATCATCTTATTAAGGTTTGTATCTAATATTTATAGTATAAAAAAGGAGTCCGTCCTCAATTATAAGGATCCAATTTTAATTAGAGTTGAACCCAAATAATGATAGATTATGATCAATTAGTAAATGAAGTGAATGCACAACCACTCTATTTGACTTCATATATATAGATATAAAGTATGATGAAGTGAATGTTGCATAACCATTTTATGTAACTTCATTCTTCATATGGAGAATAGTATGGTTACAAAAAAAAAAAAAAGGTAATGTAGCCTCACCTACTAGATCTTTAAGACCATCATATGAGATTCGTAATCTTTAATTTATATTAATTATTTAAATGCGTATAATATTCTATAGGAAGAGTCAGCCCCCTATCATTCTACTTGCTTCTTTTGACATGATTTATTCTCGTCTTTCTTAACAAGACCTTTGACATTCATTATTCCTTCTTTTTTTTATAATGTGTTTGTTTGGGAGACACCTAATCGCTTCAGTAAGTATTATTAATTTTTATTTGAATTTGGATAATTATGGAATTCACTCCACCCTCCAATATTTAGGGATGGCAGTGGGATTGTTCAATAGGATACCCGATTCGACCCAGTTGGAACAGGTCGGGTTTGGGTTTATGACGAGTTTGAGATAGATAAAATAAAACCCAATAGGTTTGGGATGAAAAATGGGTTTACTTAACAAAACTCGCCCCCAACTTGTTTTTGTTGTAATTAATATTAAGATTAAATATTTGTTATAATAATTACATAATTTATATTTTTCATGTGGTGTTTCCAAAAAATATATATATAAAAAAGAATGAATAAACTTAAATGCTAATTGAAATTTGAAATTATATAAACATACACCGGGTGGTTTTTTGGTATTCAAAAAAAAAAATTGAAACATTATATTTGTCGCTTGTTATGGAAATTGAAAGTTTATTTTTCTTATTTTATTTCTTATTTGTAGGGATTGTTTTAATAAATATTTATTTTTATTTAAAATTTCAATTTAGATTAAATATTACATAAAAATATGTTTTTATATTTTTCTCTTAAACATGTTACATGTCTTGGCCCGACCCAACCTGAATGGGACGGGTTTGAGATGAAAATGCTAAACCCGTCATGGGTTTGAGACGGGTTTGGGATATGATCTTGTGGGCTGGTTTGGATTTAGGGTTCACAAAACCCGTCTCAACCCATCTCGTTGCCATCCCGTTGCCATCCCTACCAATATTGTCTATTTCTGGTGTTAAAAATGTAAATATACACTGTAAAACTGTTTATAGACTTACATGTATGCGCATGCATGCATGAGAAAATATCATGCATACAAACACTTACACATGCATCTAAAAAATGAATGATTTTGTTTAGGCCTGTCAACGGGTCATATTTGTGTTGGATTGGGGTGGATCCGAACCTAACCCGTGACAAGACCCGGCCGGTCTGGGTCTAACCCAGGACCCGCCAATGTGGAGTCGGACCCGTCGAACCCGGTCGGGTCCCGGTCTGACCCGATCTGAATATAGTTTATAAAAAATATGAAGAGCTCATGAATTTGTTTGCTTTATCATTCTGAAAATTTTGTATAAAACATTAGTTTTGAACTTTCTAAATTGGTGTCCTGACATTATATTTGAACATATTTTTATACAATTTAAAACAGTAAACTCTAACATATAACATTCAAAATAAACAAAAATTTAAATAATATAACAATGAACTAAAAGGGAGAGCTAATGGTTATTTGTGTCACAAAATAAACGTTCAAAACAATAGACACTACATATTAATCTAAACAATATTTAAAACAATAAACATTAACATATTAACCTAAATAATGAACATAAATCATGCAACAAACCAATTAATTATACAAATTCAAAAGCTAATAAATTAATAAGGCTTGTCAATGGGTGAATTTGGTTAATTATGGGTTATGATTTATGGGTTTGGTTATGGACTTATTGATACAAAAATGAGTTAAAACTTATATTTATAACTTGATAAATAAGAAACAAAATTATGAATCAACTAATACTAATAATCTTGTAATATATGAACATATACTAATAAAACTATCGGGTCTCGGGTCCAACAGCTCGTGGCGGGGTGGATCTAGACCCGACCCGTTTATATGTTTGGGTCCACCGGGTCGGGTCCAAATTGGGTCGGGTCCGGACCATGTGTAATCGGGTCGCGTTGGGTCGGGTTCGGGTTTGGACCCGACCCGTTGACAGGCCTAATTTTTTGGGGAAAAATCCACATAACCCTCTGTAAATTGACTAAAATCTATATAACACCCTGACTTTTCTTAAAATCCATATAACCCCTGAAAACACCTAGTAAATCCAAATAACCCCCCGAATAAAATTTATGTTTACAAATGATGAATATTTTGTGAATACGACATTTGGTTAGCCTTGTTAGAAAACACAATATACTAAAAAATCCTACAATATGTTAAAAATGTGAAAAATCTTCTATAAATAACGATTTTACCTCTCTGGATAGGGTTTTATAATATATCCAAAGAGGTAAAATTGTTATTTTTATAGAATTTTTCACATTTTTAACATATTGTAATGGTTTTTTTTAGTATATTGTGTTTTTAGTCAAGATTAACCAAATGAAATATTCGCAAAATATTCATCATTTATTAACGAAAATTTTATTCAAGGGATTATTTGGATTTACGAGACATTTTCAGGGAGATAAATGGATTTTAAGAAAAGTCAGGGTGTTATATGAATTTCAGTCAGATTTCATAGCGTTGTATGGATTTTCCCTTTTTTTTAAATAGCCTGTCACATAGTTTTTTATCATCCTGGCGTCGAGCTATTTTTCCGCATGACCTCCCCTATAGTATCGCCATCGCAGTAGAGTTTAACCACCAAGTTCGGGATGGGAATGAGCACAGCTACACAAGCATAATTATGTTTGTGCATTGAATAAAGAACGAAAATAAGAAAAAACTATCATACAAAAAAAAAAAAAAAAACTAACTAATCCTTTCTTTTAGGCTACTCTAAACTAGTTTTAATATCTCAAACAAAAGGAGAGATTTTCTTCTTCATTTTTTTTATTTTATCCTCACCTCATAGGAATGAATAAGAGAAAAAAAGTGTTACTTTCTGTTATAGGCAAACGAGTAAATATTGATTAAAAGAAAGTGAATTCGTTTCCTATGCTTTTTATTTAAATTTCTTCGCTTTCTTTCACTATCCGTCCAAAACTGTTCACAAATACACTGATAATGTTAGAGTGTTGATACACGCAGCCGATGAGTATTTAATTTTATAAAAAAAAAAAAAGGACTGCAATTGAGGCTATAAAGTGGGCAATGTGTATCTTTTTCCTTAATGTTAATGTTGCGTTTGGAGATGAATTTGAAAGAACAAAAATTTGAAAATAACTTTTCAATAAACATAATTTTATTAGATTACTGAAAATATATTTTTTACAACCAAATAACTGATTTTGGGTTTCTTCAAAACTGAGACCGCAAGGGGTGATCAAGGACGAGTTTGATCAATCAAGATTCTTGAAAAGTAGAATCTTTTAAAGCTCTCGAAACTCGTTTTCAAACACAGCCTACATTTGTCGTTGGAAATCTCACCTGAAAACACAATGTACATTCACTAGCATGCACATACACCATGTGAAATTATATATTAATGTTGCATTTTAATTGGATCATACACCCATGAAGGCATGCCGATCTATAGGATGTTGTCACATCCTCTACAAACTACCTAGCAATTGTAACTACAGAGATAGATATTACTACTTCTCCATCCCATGAGGTTTTGTATCTGGAAGAGATCCAGAAAATCTGAATGTGTCTGATCAGGCAGAGAGAAACCAAACAAAAAGATCAAAAGAGAGAGAACTTGAGTGGTGGTTTTGGGTGATTGTTTCTAAAAAACAATCTCCCCACTTGTCGCAATAATAGCTTGGATTAACTGTATTTTAATTATATGTTTAGGGTGTATTTACTTACTTTTGATGATCATTTACAAGTCCTTTTTCAAAATTTTAGTAGTACTAAAAATAGGAGGCATGTGATTCTAATCCTAAGATCTTGTAAGATTAATTAAATTGGAAAGATTGAACATGTGAGTTTTTTTTGTATTATGTATAATTTATTGATGTAGGTTCAGAGCGATAACAAGCGCATACTACCGAGGCGCTCTTGGGGCGATGCTAGTCTACGACATTACGAGACGATCGACATTCGAGAGCCTAACGAGGTGGTTGGAAGAGCTCCGACATTTCGGGGATCCCGACATGGTGATCGCCCTAGTTGGCAACAAATCGGACCTGAGTGAGGCGAGGGAGGTGGCTGAAGAGGAAGGCAGGGAGCTAGCAGAACTGGAAGGCATATGTTTCATGGAAACATCAGCTCTGAAGAACACAAATGTGGAGGAGGCCTTCCTGGAGATGATCACCCAGATTCATAGAGTCACTAGCCAGAAGAGCTTGGAAGCTAAGATGGTTGAAGCAACAACACCTAGGGGTGGGGAAGCAGTACAGCTGAACATTGATGATGAGGTCTCAGCCACCAAGCAGAGGAGTTGTTGTGTGAGATAAAACTGTGGGGATGTTTGTTTGTGTATTCAATGCATTCATGTTTGCATACGTGGTGGGTGACATTTTGTTGTGTTGATAGCCTTGCATTCCATGAAGAACTTGAGATTGATTGGACATTCTTGCTAGTTCTCTGTCACATTCCGTTTGATAGCATGATATATACTGCGTTATCATAATATATGATGTTCTATTATTATAGATTTTATTATCATAGTATATAGTATATGGCGTTCTATTATAGTACATGGAGTAAACATAATTTTTATTTTTTAAAAGTGAAAAATATATATCACTGTATCTCAATATATACTTTATTTTATATAACTGCATGTATTTCAAAGGAATAATATATAATTTAAAAAATGGTGTGCAGAGCTATATGGGCTATGATATGGACTATGAGGCTGCAATGGGGGTTACCATTTTCTGGAATAAAATGGTGTGCAGCTATATGGGCTCGTTTGGTGGGCTTCTATTTCACAATACCAGGTTCAGATCCAGTGGGTAAACATTGATATCCACGTTGGAATCCATGTTTCAATGCTAAATCAATCGGATATAGATGATATTTAAAAAATAGGGATTTTTATTTTTAAGTCCTCATAAACCATACGATTTAGTGATCAATCTCTCAATTTTTCATATTTTGAATTTAGTCTCTAGATTTAAAGGATATGTTCCTTTTTAGCCCCTAGGAATGGACCTATCCCTAAATTATTTGGTTTTGCTTGGGAGGGACTAAAAAAGAACATATCCTTTAAATCTAGGAATTAAAACCAAAATATGAAGAAGTGAGGGATTGATCCCTAAATAGATGTGTTTACAGGGATTGAAAACTAAAAAACCCTTTTTAAATTTACATTTCTTCATTTTTGGCCTGGATACAAATATTTTTTTGGATAGTTGACACTTATAAATACGGTCATTAATTTGAATAATCAACATATTAGAGAGATAAAAGGAATTAAAATCAATATTTCATTATTTATCCTCTTTTTCAGAGATCATATAAAATAAATACAACAATTATTAAATTTTCATTGTTGTGATAAATAGTGCAAGATAATGAATATGGATTGTACATCATAGAAACATATACAAATTTATAATAAAATGTTTATTTTAGATCAGGATTGCCTACGGGAAAATGGTGTGGGAAAATGATATGTCCAGTATTTTGTGCAGCTCTATATGTTATTCTCACCAATTTTCTTTTTTTAAAAAATACACTCTCTCGCCTATTGAAGTAAACATCTTACTAAAAAGCAAAGTATACACTAAGATTCACAAATGCTTTTTTTAGAAAAAAATAAAATAAAATTTTATTAATTTCATACATAATAGTGTATACTGTACTATCTAATGTATAAACGGCTGGGGTACCGCTTCTAGGTTTTGTTGCAAAACTAACCAAATGTATAAGAGCGTCATTACACTCAATTTTTTTGACAGTCCAAAATATATTCTTATATACCTCGTTAGAAATCCAGTGAAGTATAAGCATCATTAAGTATTTTCTTACACTTACTAAAAATAGGTTCATTAAACTAAAAAAAGATATACATTTTTTATTAAAGTATATATCTCATTAGATAATATTTATTATTTAAAAATAAAAATAAAAATATGTGTAATTTGAGTTTTGGTTGGTGAAAAATGACAAGTCTGACATTTTTCAATGTATAAAGTATAAACTCTCAATGGTGTTCGGCTTATTGGACTTGTTTGGTGGGCTTTATAGTCCACAGTGATTGGACCCACATTGATATAAACTTTTCTAATGTTAGTAACGATCCATCTTTGCAAGCCACGCATCAAAGAGTAAGTTTTTTTTAGCTCCACTCGAGAGGAGTAAGTTGGGGGCAAAATTATGATCAAGGAGTAAGTTTGTAGCTCCTCTCGACAGACCCTTCGTATATTTATTTTACTATTTTAGACATATTTGTTTTGATTTGAATAAAATTAAAACATATGTCTGTCATTTTCATAAAAAAACCGACTTATCTTTGCAAGTCATTTGATATGCAAAAAAAAAAAAAAACGACTGATAGGACCTAAATTACCATGGGAATGATGTGTACAATCCCAAATGTGGCGCACACCAGTTTTTTTTTATTTTAACATTATATATTTTTTCATTGAAGATTTAAAATACAAATTATGATATTAGAATCGCATAAACTATGATAATGCAGTATATTACGTTATCATGATATATGAGACTGCAACATGCAAAACAGACTCTCGGTTGACGTACATGCTTGGGTTCACTGCGTTTGGTTGCGCGACTGCAAAACTGATTCTGCATGAAGCTGGATTTTAAAACTGATTCCGCAGGAAACTCACTTTCTCAGTTTTTTGAAATCGCAACTTTTTAAGTATTATTTACTTAAAATATGTGTGTAGAAAGCTGCTACAGTAAAATTATTTTGTTGTACGATTGCAAACACAGTTTCTTACCATCACAAACGCTAACACACCCTATGAATTCACGTGCGTGCACGTGTGATCACACAGAGAGAGAAGAGAACAGAGAACCCACCACCATAAAGAGCGGCTCACATGGTCCTCCCCCATGTTCCCTCTTCCCTACACAGTACCATGTTTTGGGAAAACAACAACTATGTTTATTTAGGAACCTACTTCATCCATTCATCTTGAAAACCATATAATTATCATTATTCATATAATTGTTCTTGAATTCTTTCCGCTCATAATAATATACATGGCTCTTTAGCCATCTGTGACAACATCACGCGAGGTATATCTAAAAAAATTGATTTTTTTTTTTTTTGAGGAACTTATAGACATATCTTTTCTTTTAAAAAAAAAAAAAAATTGTGTTTTTAAGCCAATGGTGTTGGATTTATTCTCATCCATCCTTTGCCAAGATAAAATGCTCATTTCAACGAAACATTGTTCAAAGCAAAATGGATATAGCTTACAAATGAATGCATTTATTATTTGTTACATTTTGAATTAAAAAAAAAGATGGGTAAAGAAAATGTACTATATGGATGTCAAGATCTCACATCTCCATTTTCAAAAGAGAACAAAATTAAACTTAATAAAATTCAATATAAATTAGTGATAAACAAGATGCATGATTCTATCTTTAGGTTACAAGTCTATGCATATATTGTTGACTCAATCAGTTTCAATGAACAACCTTAGTAAAGCAAAATACAGAATTTAATTACCAAAATATAAAAGTTTAAACAAACATAATAGTTTATTATTTTGAGGAAATCAGCCACACTTGATGAAAATCAATTATGATATAAAAAAGAGAGAGAACCCTGCGAATTATTTCTATAATAGAAAACTCAGTTATTTAATGAGCTTGATGATGGAATTTGACTAAATTTTACATGGTTAGTACAACTAATCATGATATCCTCTACGAAAAATACACTTATACGTTAAATTTGTGGGATTCCAAAATCTTTGAAATTTATTCCTACTACCTATTATTTTAATTATTTCGTTTTCTAGACTATTTCCATTGGTCCAATTACTTTGTATTAATTGTAGTACTAGAGAGTATGAACATTATAGCACGTGCAAACTCACCCATCTCGCCACTTCCATTGACGTCTCAATTATTGATGATCCCATGAGATAAATAGGAAACCACCCTAACCGTAGTGGGACGGGTTTAGTCATCTAAATGTCAAACCCAAACCTCATCCGTCCCAATTCGATGAAAATATAGAGCGGGTTTGTGATTCAAGTGCAACGCCACGCCTTGTTATACCACGTTTAAATCATTTATATCATTTCAAATAATATGATAGATAAATTAAACGAACGTATCATATATTATATTATTATTTATAAAATATTTAAACATGTATTAAGTGAAATTATATAACATAACGAATAAAAATAATTATTTAATTTTTAATATAAGAAAGAATAAAAAATATTAAAAATATTTGAAATTTTAGAATTTTTAAATTCATACATTTCTAAATAGGATGGGATGAAACGGGTTTAGGTTCTTTAAAAACCCGTTGGGACGGGTTTGAGATGGAATAATAAAACCCGTCACGGGTTTGGGACGGATTTGGGACAAAATTTTATTAGCAGGTTTGAAATTGGGATTGATCAAATACATCCCAACCCGCCCCGTTGCCATTCCTAAATCAAATTCGTTTCATGTTAAGACAAAATAAAATGAGAATAATTCATTGTTCCACTAGGAGAAATTGTTATACTAGTCAATCCCTAGAAGGCTGTTGGATAAACCTATTCATTATCTGAAAAAAATCTGAATCTGTATCTCAAAAATCAGAAATATCATATATTTGAATATCTGGAGTGCAAATATGGATATCAGTCTATCTGATCCTAAAAATATCCGTATTCGACATATATTATAAAAATATATATGTATTTGTATTATATATTACCCATATTGTTATCTTGTATGATTAATCACAATAATAATATATTATAATACTATTAAATTTTCAATATATGATATCTGAAAGAGATGATAAGCCTTAAAATCTCAATTTTAATTTTAATGTCTTCTCTAATAATACTTGATTATCCAAATTAATGTTAATATTCAAACTTGTCAATTATTCAAAAAATATCCATATCCGATCCGTATCCGAATGGATCCGAATCTGAAAATTGATATCCGTATCTGATTCTGAAAATTAGAATATAGATATTAACATATCCGATCCATATCCGTCCTGATTCACTGGTTTACCGTTGGACTGTAGATACCTATGCAGAATAATTAGTTTTATTTTAAGATATTTTTATCACGGACCACGTGAACATGTGCATCGCAGTTAATCAAGCTAATGTGCGAGGGGTGTGTGTGTGTGTATCATATATGTGATGTTTCACTAAAGTTTAGGCTTTTGTATGTACATGTTCGCGTCACATGCTCCCTGTCCCCCGGGCCATGCAATATAATGTGATGAAGTGTAACATATCATGTGGAAGTGTGACACCAGTCCTGTGAGCCTTGTTATACTCGTTTTTTTTTATAATTCTAATACCATATTAGTTTATTTTACTTATTATAATAAAATATATATCTTATTAAAAAAAAATTATTTTTTTATAAATGATATTATTCAATATATTAATATATTAAAATATATATTCACCCTTTATAAAAATATATAATCCATTAGATGAGATATATGATATTATAAAAATAAAAATATGGACGGATTGTGTTTGGGATGGAATGTGACATTTTAGTAGTCCCATTAAATGGCCCATGTCAATATTAAGCCCAAAGTTTTGTCTACTGACAATGCAAGCCCATCTCGTGATGTTATTATAACATTTATGTATATATAGCAAGTTATTTTAAGTCTATGTTTATCAATTTCAATCAATTTGAAATACAAAATGGTATAATATAATAAACTTATTTTGTAATCTCTTAGAATAGCAACTCACTATTTATCAAAATTTAATTAAGTTGTGAGCTAAGATTTGATGATTCGTCTAGTACCACATATCTATAAAGAAGGTCAAATGATCAAATCAAACCTGATCAATTAAGAGTGCAACAATTGATAATTGTGGTAATGTATGTGAGTATATTGAAACCTAAGCATTGTTGGCATTCGGATTTTTAGATTATCAAGAAAAACTTGCAGCAGTGAAATGTTCATGGTCCACATATTATTTGACACTATGAATGAAAAATGAATCGAGTTACGTGGTTAGCTCATTGAGGGCCGGGGGAAGGGGACAATGCCCCCGATTCAACAGATGGTATATAATTTTTTGTACAAGGTGTTTTTAACATGTAAAGACGATCTGTAAATCTTATACTTCTTCATAAGTTAGAGTTTTTCATACCATTGAGAGGGAAATCCTAAAATTTGACAGGGAGAGTCAGATTTATAACCTACACGTCATTTTATTCAACAGATACAAATCCTAGGTTGGTGCAACAATTATTACTTGAAATGCTTGCATTAGCAATCAAAACGATGAAACAAAACGCAACCAACCAAAAAAAAAACAGAAGAAAAACAGAGAGATTTAAGTTGGTTAGTTAGAGCTTAGAATTGGAAGGTTAAGGAGGTTCACCAAACTTTTTTTTCTTTACAAATGGAACTTTGAAATCGTGGACAAAATTGGGGGTCGGTCAGTTGTTTTTACTTAGGAACACAAAGGTCTTTGTCTGTTGGGAAAAGCCAGTGTCAACCATCAAGAGTTATGTATACGTGACAAGCTGTGATTGGCTGAAGTTCAATTGTGGGAAGAGTTTTCTGAGTTTTAGTTGGGAAGTGGTTCTCTGTATTCATTAATGGTGGGTGGGTCGTCCTCTATGTCTTTTGGTTTTGACTGTTTTAAAAGTGCATGGAAACAAAGATGTTGAGATCTAGGACCATATAGAAAGGCTTGCAATGCATTGTAAACGTCTGTGAGTTCTAGAATATCAGGACCACCTTTTTTTTCTTTTGGTTTTGTTTTTTTGTTTTTTGGTATAGAGTCATTGATGATATAGATTTCTCCAATCAAGTATTATTTAGATAAAGAAACGTTGCATTCATCTCATCTGTATACTTCAGGTTCAGGCTAATATATATCTTAAAAAAAATAATCAAAAGTTGTGGAATTGCAACTGCAATGAGTATCCCTAGCATTTTGTTTTGAAATTAGTAAGGATGTTGTCATGTATAACCGGTTTTATTCCGAGTGCAATGCTTAAATGCTTCGATTTTTTTTAAATGTATACTTTATTAATGAAATATTTACTTTTATAAAAGAAAATTTTATATTACGATGAGTTGACTATTCAGTCTAATAAGTATAGGGTGGGGGGTGAGGGGAGAGGAGGACACCGGGATAACATTAGACAACCCGTCCAATGAACCGCTACCTCTTCACCCCACCTTTGTTTCGGCACCTCTTATTTTCATATATTTTTCTTTTTCCTTTAATTACTTCTTTTTTTTCTTTTTACCACCCTTCATATTTGTAATTCACTTTTAATACAAGTGATGGTAGTAAAATCTATATGTTTTTTTTTTTAAATATTATGATGAGTTGTACGACTCATTTATGAAAAAAATAAAAAATTATATGGTGTAATGAATAATAATACCATATTGGGGAAATGAGACCACACATAGTTGGATTCCGAATGAGTACATATATATGCATTCTTTTACGTATAAATATGTATGAAAGGTTATATAAAACTGAATCTTTAGGATGCATTTAGTTGTGTGATTGCGCAACTTTTATAATTGCAAGAAGTTATTTCTGCAATCGTGTAACTAAATAGTTTTATTATAGCAGCTTCTTCTAAACATATTTAAGATAAATAGTATCCAAAAGCTGTAATTTCAAAAAACTGGGAGCGTGAGCTTTTCGAAGAATCAGTTTTAAAACTCAGATTCTTACAAAATCAATTTTACAATCGTGCAATCAAACGTACCCTAAAACTCCACGTAGCCTGTAAATGCTCAAAGGCCGGCACGAACTACTTCACACTCTTCTACAGAGAACTGTTGAATCTGATTTCATTTACTTATTTCAACTTTACATAATCAACAGTTTAAGGCCATTTGAGTGCCCTGGCTTTTGTGCAGATCGATAACAACAGTTTTAAAAGAATGTATTATGGACGAAATGGTTAATTAATTAGTTGTTCTAGGACTCAAAAGTTAGTACAATAATAGCTTAAAGTAGCACAAGTAATAAAAAAAAAAAAACCAAAACCAATGCATGCACGTAAACCAAAACCCATGCAAAAAAATAAAATAAAATCCTCACGTGGAAGAAAAAAGTGAAAAAAAAGATTAATTTTTTTATAAATACATATATGCAATTTACTATATCTCATGCTTTATTTTTTATAAAAATATGTACTTAAATATATAAGCTATATTATTTTTAAAAAATTTAACATGCATGTAGACTAGAATTGTGGGGTTGAAAATGAAACTCTATATAACATTATTTATTGAAAAAAAAAAAAACTATTCATGTAAACAAAATCCATGCAAACATAAGTAAAAAGAGAAAAAAAAAAAAAACAAACCATGTATGCATGCATCACTTTGATTTGATTATGCATCACGTCTCCCATTGAGACATAATCACGTCTCGGAGGGCAGAGAGGCCCCCGCGCACGTTGGGGGCTGTGTGCAGGTCGAAGAAGACACGTCTCCATCGTAGTATTTTTTAACCTGGTTAGTACGTCACGTGGACACGTTGACCGATAAAAAATGACTTCAAAAACTAGTTTTACAAATATTTTGATCAGATAGTCAAATTTGAAAAAAAAATTTAACAGTGTTATTTTCAAAAATTTCCCATATATATATACGGGTCGAAGCAGAATAAAATTTGTCTGTGACATTCCTGTCACATTCATCGAATGCATTTCATTAAGTATATATATATATATCTATATATATATATATATATATATATATATATATATATATATACACGCATGATCAAGCCAAGTAACTATATATGTGAAAAAAATATATATAAAGTTGATCATGAAATCCCACGAGCATTTAATCATTTGGCGAAAGGCACCCCTCGCATGGTGGGTGAAGACTGTACGTTTAGGTCTCTGTCTAAAGTTTTTGGTTGCAAATACGTGGGTCGGTGTTAACATATTTGTGCATGTGTTGATTTATTTAATCCGTAACGGATTATTTGTGTAGATCTGCATATTTTTTCCATGTATACCGCTATTGGACAACAATGTTACATGATTATTTTTACTGAGGCAGCTAAACAACAATAAAGAATCTTACTTTTATTAAGATTTTGAATAAACACTCTAAAAAAACATTGAATTAAATTCAATGACAAAAAACTGAATATATCATGAGGGTACAAATTCCTACACATATTGACTCAATTGGTTAAATCAAAATATGAAATTTATTAAAAATTGTTGGAAAAAATAGTGCTATTATCAGGAGTAAAAAAAATATAAAGAATATAAAGACATGGATTTAGGAGAGCCTGGTAAGAAGTCACGTGGTAACGCTGTATTTAGAACAGAATACGCCCCCTCGATCGCACAAGGTTCTCGACGATCTGTCTCTAAGATAAAACCACATAGCGCTCGCTGTTTTCTTTTTGGTGCAAGAGGGAGGAGAAGTTGAACCGGTCGCAAACTTAATCATCCAAAAGAACAAGAAAAAATAAAAACTCTTTTGTAGATGATTTATGATGGAACACTTGTTTTTTCACATACTATAAATCTCTGCGAATGTAACATTTTTATAGGCACAGATATACGACTGTTGGAGGTGCAACATTTTTTAATAATTACACAAGTCAATTATGGTAAGCGTTTTCGATTAGGTTAATTAATGTCAACGCTAAAAATTTAAACGTTGCCAACTGTTGTGAAAACTGTGAAAAACAAAACGTTTCAAAAATAATTTTTCATTTAATCTATACCTGCAATATGGAAAAGCAAAAACAAATGGAATTTATAAGTCCTAACCCCTGCTTGGGTTGCTATCTAAGATCTACACGCGGCATATTTAAATATTACTTTATCATATTCTTTAACCGACGTGGAACTATGCATTTTAGAGGAAATCAATTTAAATTTTTAATCTTTATTTGAAAATTAATTAATGCATTTTTTATGTAAAATGTATTAATTTTCCAATAAAAATAAAATAATTTCATTAATTGTACATTCATTCATCCTTTTATATTCATGGATGTCCTCCATTTTCATACTCAACCCTAATTGTTCTTGGATGAAAAAAAGTTCGGATCTCTTGTGTAGTTGTCACAAGAATTTATCTGTTGTCACGTAAGGGGTATAAGCCTATTAAAAATATATGTATATAAGTTTTATCAGACCGAGAAATTTTATGATTTTACCATAAGCTAAGAGATCCGAACTCGATGAGAAGCCTCCCCATTAGCAGTCAAGTTTTCTTAGTTATCGTCAGATGTATTTAATCCTTGCAATTTTATAATTGAAAGTTTCTTTATAGGGCGCTGTTTTTCTCATCTCCATTTTCAGTTTCAATTCCAATCCTATATGTATCAATAGAAAATTAACGACGTGTATTCTTATGTTAACAAAGCATATATTTCAAAATAATTTTTTTACATTTTTCATAAATACATCCATGCACTTCATTGGAGCATATGCTTTATTTTTTTATAAAAACATATACTTCATTAAATAAGATATGCTAATTTTAAAAAATTTAAAATACATGTTGATTGAAAATAAGACTGAAAATGAAAGTAACGTTATCTTCTTTATATGTGATCAGATTTTTTTTTACTTCACATTCATCGAACAAAAGTTCTTAATATAGTAAAAAATTTACTATAGTAATAGTTCACACATTATGTTAACAAACGCTTTTCTCATGTCTTATCAGTTTTATCTTAACAAACGCTTTTCTCATGTATAATAATATCAACAAATACTTTTCAACTCTTACCATAATTCGTGTAGATTACATCAAGGACATTATTTTCAAAAATCAAACACCGCGATCACTTTTTTAAAATATTTTATTACGTTACATTAGTGTTCATTTTTCAAAATTTATAATTTATTTAAATTAAATTCAACGAGATTTTAAATTTCAAAAACAAAAGGTTATCTACGATTTTGGTTTTAAAAAAAACACAGAGTTAATACACACAGTTTTGTTTACAGTCCAATATACTATTGATAGTATAATATATACTGTGTTATTATAGTGTATGGTTTCTATTACAGTATATAACACGATTTTTTTTTATTTTTTAATTAAAAAATATACTATTATATCCTAGTATATACATCATTTTATATAACGTTCATTTCAAATTTCAAATGAAGAGTGTACATTTTTTTAAAAAAAATAAAAAGATATGAACTGTATTTAAGACTATAATAAAGGTATACATACTACAATGTATCATTTTTCAAAGGCATATTATCAATCCTCCATACAAAGAAAGGTATAAAAAATCATCAACCAAATTAACTTGATAAAACAAAAAAGAAAGATAGTAAAATTATCTATCAAATCAAATTAACAAAACAAAAAATAATATTAATCATCCATAACATCAGAATAATAAAAAAATGAAGATAGTAAGAATCACCGTCAAATCAAATTAAGAAAACAAAAATGATCAATCAAATCAAATTAAGAAAACAAAAAAAAAAGAATAAAATCATCAATAAAATCAAAATAATAAAACAAAAGGAAAGACAGGAAGAGCCATCAATCAAATCATTAAATCAATAAAACCTAAAACAAAAATAAAAGTAGTTGCACCACCAAAAAAAAAAAAAAAATGGTTACCATGGTGAATGACCTACAATTGCAGCAGTCAGTCTCTGGCCTTTATAGGATTCCCCTCTTTTTTCAAGCAAAACCCAACACCACCCTCACTTTTTAGTCCCTTTTTATATACACAACCAGCATTGTAGGTTCTTCTCCCTTACACAAGTCTTCGTTTTTCATTCTCTGCTTTTGATGAAACATGGCCTGTTTCATCAGCATTGACACCCAATCCCCCGATAGGGTCACCAATGGCCGAAAATCCCAATTGGGTCCTCCCATCTTCGACCATAACAAGGTCTGCGAGAAGATGAAGTTGGGTCTGTATCTCCTCCTCGCGGGGTTCACAATCAGGCGGCGGGGGAGGCGGAGGAGGAGAGCTGAAGAGGGGAAGACTGAGAACAACAAGTCTTGGCTTCTCAGTGAGGCTGTCGACGGCGGAGGCCTGGACGACGAGCTTCACTCGGTCCACTCGTCCTTCCGCTTCAGCTTCGGCTCGACTTTGGCGGACCTTGACACGGGGGCGGCCCCGGCGGCGACGGTGCTGCTCGTGAATCTCGAGGAGGACGCGCGCGAATCACGAGACGCGCTGTGGAGGAGGTTCGACTCGCTGGAGAGGAGCATCTCGCCCGCTTCGGATTCTCTGAAGAGGTTCAGCTACCCGGAGATCAAAGCCGCCACCCGGGACTTCTCGAGAGGTACCTTAAAAGGGTGAAAGATTTGATCTTTCTGAGCTGGGTCATGATGCATTCGTTATCATTTCATTAAAAGTTATGAAATGTTGGTTGCATTCGCAAAATTGGATTCGAAATTTGATTTGTTTTCGTGTGGGTTTGTGAGAAAGATTTGATCTTTCTGGTCTCCGAGGACACCCACATTCGCTTCGATTCAAAATTTGTTTATTTTCATGTGGGTTTGTGATGAAGATTAGATATTTCTTATGTGGGTCATGTTTGCAGGGAGGGTGTTGGGGAGGGGGGCTTTGAGTTGTGTGTTCAGGGGGAGGGTCGGATTGGGGCGCGCTGTGGCGATCAAGCGATTGGATGGTCAGGACAAAGAGTGTGCCAAGGCCTTCTGCAGGGAGTTGATGATCGCGAGCTCGCTCGACAATCCTAATGTGGTTCCTCTATTGGGTTTCTGTGTTGATGAGGAGGGGCTGTTCCTGGTGTACAAGTATGTCTCAGGAGGAAGTCTTGATCACCATCTCCACAGTAAGTGGTGGACTGTATATGTCTTGTGTTTCTACATACATCAATTGTGGTTGGAGTTTTCAAGTTTTATTGTTTTGTTTGTTTAGATTATGTGAGAGGGAAGAAGTCTTGTCTTCCTTGGAACGCGAGGTTCAAGATTGCGATTGGGATCGCTCGTGCTGTGGAGTACCTCCACCACGGGACGGATAAGTGCGTTGTACATAGAGATATCAAGCCTTCTAACATCCTTCTTTCTTCTAACAAGACTCCCAAAGTGAGTTTTTATTTATTTATTTATTTTTATGTTTTTTTGGTTCTCTTTGTTACAATGTTGAATTGTGTAGAAATAGGAGTGATTGTATGGAATTGTTTTCAGCTATGTGACTTTGGATTGGCAACGTGGACTGTAGGGCCATCCATTCCCTTCCTTTGCAAAACTGTGAAAGGGACATTTGGGTAAGAATTGATGTTCTTAATGCAATTTCTTATTAGTCTAATTGGTTGTTCATCTTCTTATTTATTTCCAAAATTGTAGATACTTGGCTCCTGAGTATTTTCAACATGGTAAGGTATCCGATAAAACAGATGTTTATGCATTCGGGGTGGTCCTGTTGGAGTTGATCACAGGACGCAAGCCCATCGAGTCAAGGCGGCCTCAAGGAGATGAGAATCTGGTCATGTGGGTAGGTGCTCTTTCATTCACTCTTTTCCATTACAAGTCATTCACAATAAAATGTGTCTACCTTATTCACCCACTTGTTATATAAAGCTAAACTTTTTACTGCGCCAAGAAATGCATCCATCTCCTTCTGAATATTTTTATGTTTGTCAAACTTTTTGGTTTGGAAGGAGCAGAAAATGCTTATTCTAGTGTGGTTGGACATTGTGGGCCGCCTTCACATCTTATACATGACATCATACCTGATTTTTTATACTCACTGCATGGCTAAGTATGAGATGAAATGTCTTGTTCTTCACATGTCTTTATGCTTATTCATTAATGGCACCTATATTTTCCATCTCTATTCCACTGTCATTAAATATATTGAACCACCAAAGCCTATCGGCCCCTCGATTATAAATTTAATCAATGTGCATATCTCCCCCACACCCATGTAGAGATTTTAATATTAAAACATTTCACTACTGGACTTGACAGTCCCTAATATGAAAAGGAGAAAGAAAATAGAATGCAATAATTAATAAGACAAGTCAGACAGTTTACCTATAGTATCATATATGATTTTTGATAACTAAATCGAACCCAAAAAGAAAAATGGCAGTTTGTCTCTTCTGGATCTAACAACCTCATTATTAAATGGAGTAGGAAGAGATTAGTTCATGATAAACACTTTAAAATTCATTTATTCTCACCTGCTTTTTCTGCTATCTAACTACATTGAATAGTGTTTAATTGTTTGTGTCACTTACTTTATTATGGATATTGATCCCTCATGACCAAGAAACATTGTTTCCATGGAATTTCTTACTACAACCCTCTAAAACCTAGGTCATGCTTATGTAACTAACGAAAAATCAAATATAAGTCCTTAATTTTCAGCCCCGCATAGACCCTTGTGTTGATCAGATGAACCATTTTATTCATTCCAGATGATCTGTTGAACACAGATGTATTACTAACATGGTCTCTTGGATTACTTTAGTGATGTTCAGTAACACCTAGAATTCTTACATGTTTTCCTATAATTCAAGTCTGAAAATGTGTATAAACATAACTAAAGGTCTAGATGAAGTAATTAATGGCAAATCATTTTGTCCACATTGACAGGCGAGACCGCTTCTCCAACAAGGAGCCATTGATGAGCTGATCGATCCACAGCTACGGTATGGTCCCATTAATAAGAGCGAGATGAGTCGCATGGTTCGAGCTGCATCTGCTTGTCTGAATAGTGAAGAGTTAGGGAGGCCTAGCATCAATCAGGTCATCGCGATCCTCTTAGGGGAAGACATTTTCGATGACTGGTCAGTTGTGACTAGTACCGATTGTGCTGGTGGTTACTGTCGTCCACCGCAAGAACAACAACTAACTAGTGAGATGAAGGGACACTTAGCTCTGGCCATGCTAGGAGTTTCTGAAGTCGAAGAAGACAATCCGTTTTGTCGATGAATGGCTTTTGGAGATCAAGTACTCTTATCTGCTATTGTTTCCTCTTTTTTTTTTTCTTTTTTTTTTTTAGTTTTTCCTCAATTTCAAGAGTGAGTGACACTGGTTGAAGAAAACCAAACTTGTATAGGGAAGAGCCTAATGAGCTCTGTTTTTCAGTCTGTCCATTCTTGTTCCTTTTTCCACATGAAAATTTAAAGTTTTAATATGGTAATGTAGACTTTGGCCAAAATTACATTTGTTCTCTTTCTGGTTGTGTTCCCTTTCAAATGTTTAGTCCTATATTGGAAAAGTTGGTTTTGAAAGCTTCACCGTGTACATTGGAAGGGTTCAACAGCATATAAAATCTGTACCAACTATTCATTCAATTCATAAAATATATCATTTTGTAAAAGTGTATAATTCATTAGACAAATGTACAAAAGGTGCAACTTGTGTAGGTTAAATCTGATTCAACCTAAACCCCATGTTTTAGTAAAATTTGAATTACTTAACCTATGAGATAAAATTTGAATTGTTCAAATTATTTTTATTCTAAAATATATTACATTTATGGTTTCATTAATCTTTTTTTTTTTCGTCATTCATCATTTTCATCTTTATTGTTCTTTCTTATGGAAAACATCATATCATGGAGCTCAATTTTGTCTTAAATAACGTCATCTTAAAACAAAATAGGAATCCAACACGAGTGTAGCTAAACTTGATCCAATCCAAATCAAATCCGAACTCAATCAAAACTTGAACAAAACTCAGCATGTTGGGTTAGGGTTGGCCTCTTTGGGTTTGAGGGTTGGGTCAGTTTAAATTTAGATTTATCTTCATCAATGACGGATTGGGTTTGAATTTAGATTTTTTAAAGTATGTAACTTTAAAAAATTCAAAATATATTGGGAAGTAAAAAATGATAGCAAGAATAACTTGTTTCTAACATTTCCCTTGAAAGGTACTTGCTATTTAATACTCACCAAGAATTGTGGGCCATCCCCTACATGAGCGTACGCGAGGCCCAACTCATTCCATTGGAGCCCAGTTTTCCTGTTTGTTCATGTGCATGTGATGAATCACATTTTTCATTCTATTTTTTTGTTACACATTCTGTGCATACATGCAATATTTTTGTGTCATACTTTAATTTTGATTTATGTAGGTTTGTTGTGTTAGAATTTATATACCGTCTCGAATTAGTTACACATCATGCATTTGCCCATGCTTCTTCATGAGTGGAAATTGAAGTTTTTATACAACCATTCAATATGTTTCCTACAGAGTTTTCCACCTCTTTCATTAATGCTTCACCTCTGTTATGGGCATTTGAAGAATCACTACATGCAACAGTTTGGACAAATAGAAGGTTAATTTCATCTCTACAAGACCATATCTTCATAGGCTACTTCACTGATTTCAACAGTTAAAAACAGGAAACCAGGAAGAACAACTTTTCAGATAACCCAAAATTATCACTCAAATAGCTATATGAGGGATTCAAATGAATATTTTGTCCCTCCCAACATTGTTAATGTGAACATACGTCATGGCTGCTCCTTCATCATAGAAGAAAGCGAAAGCACGGCTTCTCCGATCGTCAGGTAGAGAGAATCGACTCCGAGGAAGCTGTGAATCTCGTTTGCCCGTTGCAGTTTCTCTGCCACATCTCCCACCGGATTCACATAGACGAGCTGAGAAACCAGTTCTACTTTTAGTCTGATTTACCACTCTAATTGGTATATATACGTTCATTTGGAAGATAATACGATAAAAATAAGACTGATTAGAACATTATAAACAAACACATCCTTGTTGTACTTGGGCGTACCTCGAGACCTCTTTTGGCCAATGTTTTCTTCAAGTCCATAAGAAATGAGATCCCACTTGTATCAACAGCACTCACAGCTATACAAAACAAACACACAAGTTTTAGTCATATGGTGTTATTGTCCCTTCATAAGCTACTATCATGAAGAACTATGCCATAATGGTTCTTGAAAGATTAAACATAAACAATAATCATTTAGGCATCATTGACACAAAAGAATATGTTTGTTTCGTTAATATAAATTATGATAATTGTCATTTAAAAAATTATAAACAGTTATCAACATCTTTTCCAATCCTTATCTTCTATTTATGTAAGAATTTAAACAAACAAAAACAATCAGACAAATAATAATCCCCCATTTTGTATAGAGTTTTCTATTCCTGTGTATTTATTAGGGGTGAATAGTTCTATAACAATTTCCAAACAGAGGTTAGATGTTTAGTTATTTGACCAGTGTATCCATGCTGTCAATTATAAAAACAATGCTTCACCTTAAAGAATGATCACTTACCAGACAAATCTAGGATCACATAATTGAAGTCAAGCTGCTTTTCTCCCATTTTCTCATCTTCTATATATCTTGAAATCCTACACATCAGGGGGAAAAAAAACAATCACCAAGACATCATTTTATGTAACTTCTACACATTCAAATTGATTAAGCACTCCTAAACAATACTCGTGTAATGTGTCACACACACCTTTCATTGAGATATGTAACATTTGCAAAATTAATGGGAGCTTCAACAGCAAGGATGAGGAAACCAGGCATTCTCTTTGCATCCTTATAGTGATGAAGGTTGCGATATATGTCCGTATCTGCTATATTTCCTAGTATCACAATCTTAGGCCTTGTGACTTGCATGAGTATCTTAAACACTGATATCCCAACCTGCAAAGATGACATACTTACAAGTCTGCTCTCATTCAGAATTCCCAACATTTTATAATTTTTCAATGAACTTACAGCGATGGCGAGACCCTCTTGAACTGAGATGAAGATGACGCCCATGAAGGCGCAGATGCAGATCAGGAAGTCCATCTTGTCCATCTTCCATATGTGATAAGCCGCCGGGATGTCAATGAGTCCAATGACTGCGGTAATTATGATGGCACCGAGGACTACATTGGGTGTGTAGAGGAACAGAGGCATGAGGAAGAGGAGTGTCACCATGACCGTCACCGCCATAACTATGTTTGAGACCGCAGTTTTGCATCCAGCATTGTTGTTCACGGCCGAGCGAGAGAAGGCTCCTACATTGTTGGGGAATTCACGCAAAAATTGAACTTAAAACTTTGGTGATTCTAATTCAGAAGGAGAATTCATGACCATCATAAAACTAATTCTGATAGATTGTGTAAGAAGAAGGAATGAGTGAAATTTTGCTTGGTGAAATGTCATTTACCAGGGTGTTCCAGAATAAGAAAGAATGTAGAATGGTTATCAAACTAGTTAGAAGTTTTTAAAATTTTCGATGAATTTGAAAGCTTTTGAAGTTTTACCAGTTGTGACATAACAAGAAGTGCATGAGCCAATGATATTCATGAAACCAATTGCCATCATTTCTTTGTTCCCATCAACTTGGTAATCCTTAAGTGAAGCAAAGGTCCTTCCTACAGCTATTCCTTCCTGTTATATATAAAAAATGAACACTTGATAACACTGTGAAGGATCACAAAATGAAAGATAAAAGAGAGAATTCTTGGACTCACGGTGAGTGATATGATGCCTGTTATCAGTCCAGTTTTCATGACTAGTGCTAAATGGGTGCCATGGAAATGTAACATATTCATTGATGGGCGGTTCAGACCTCCTTGTAGTTTCCCAATCTGTTTTTTTAATACAGAGAGAACCAGTGTTAATGACATGGTTTTCAGAACTTGATATACATATAAGATAATGTTTGTTTCGGGTACTAACAACGCTGATGCCATGATTTTCAGCTTTGAATGCAAAGACCAGTAGAGTTGAGAGGATGACAGAAGCCAAAGGTGCTCCTGCTGAAATCCAGAATAGCTTTGGCCTTCTCATGCTCTGCATGAAAAAAAAAAATTAAAGCAAAATTGATTATAACTGCAGTCACAAAATTTTAATCCAGAACACATGATGTTTTTTTGGAAGGTAAAACATTTTTTGTTTTTAGTTTTCCAGACTTGAAACTACTACTAGTACTCCTCTACTAATCTATCAAGAAATGGTTAAGTTATTTTTTAAATTTCATGTTTAAAATATTTAAAACATTATATGTGGCTTATAGAGCTCCAAATAATGTCTTAAGTGTTGCTTCAATCATCATAAGAATTTTGTACTTTCTAAAGAGACAAATTTGTTTTTTTTTTTTTTTACTTCAACAATAATGATCTAAAAAAGCATAATGTGGACTGCCTTTTTATAGATGGTCAAGTGGGACCTATACATAAGAAGATACAAGAAAAAAGGAATCTCCAATGGCCATCCATCCATCCATAGAATTATTTCCCCAACACCTGCATGTGTAAGGCAGACATCCCTACCTCACTATTGAAACATTATTAAAAGGCCTTCATTTGTTTTCCCAATATAATTATTAGGAGACCAACAAACAAACCAATCAATTAATTTGACCCACCAAGATTTTCTAATAATCACATAATTCAAAAAAAAAAAAAAAAATTATGTCTGTTAAAGAAAACAACACCGTTTGAAACGGCTTCACGGATCCGGTCAAAACATCATTTAATAAGCATTATCAAGTCTGTTTGAAAGGTCTAAAACAAAGACGTGACAAACAAAGTCTCAGCATGTGTATCACTTTGTCTGTGGGGGAGTCAATGTGTTTTCTCTTCAAAAAAATATCAACAAATGCATGTTCATGTAAAGAGACAAAGCCAAAATAGGGATGAATCAAACATACAACGTGTCTCGTGAGTAGCAGGAAAAGCAGGAAGGACACACCCATCAGTATAGTCTGCCATGACCACTGCAACACATATAACATCAACATGTCAACTTTGTTTCTCAATCTTACGGCCTAATCAGATCTTATCAGTCTCCAATATAAAATTGATTTGTGATAGTCTCACATACTAAACACGTGAGATAAGCAATAATTTTTGTCACAAGCCCGTATATATATTATCAGAGACTGACAAAACCTAATGGAATCACATGAAGAGTTTCTCATTGAAAACCTCATCGGTCTTATGGAAGATAGAGCTCAAGACAGGGACCAAGCCCATTTGGGTGGTGAAATGTGTGATCCCAAGGAGGCTTTTGAGCTGTTGGAGGGAGACGATAATGGCGGCCCCGGCCATGAATCCAATGAGGGTGGCCTTGGACAGAAAATCTATTATGAATCCCAATCTGTCACATAACAAATTAGAATAAGTTATAAGCAATATGTTTTCTTCGCTTGTCATCAAAAGCGTGAGTGATCGAATCGCCTTAATATGCCAAGAGAGGCCTGGACAAGCCCGGCGAAGAAGGTGGAAGTGAAGGCCAACTGAAGGAAGAGCCCAGGCTCCTTGGTGGGTGACACTTCCTGCCTCAACATGGATCCCATTATGAGAGATGCGATGGAGACTGGCCCCACCGCGAGGTCTCGAGAGCTCCCAAGAAGTGCGTAAACAAGCGGAGGCACGAAACTTGAATCTATACATGGTGGTAAACACAAGTGTGACATTAAGTCTTTGTTATATAAAATTGACTAACACTAGTAGTAGAAGAGGAGAGACTTGGCTTACACAAGCCTATGATAGGAGGGAGACTAGCCAACTTTGCATAACTGATTCCCTGAATTCAAATGAAATCATGAGTTGAAAACTGTGTGCATATCTATTTCAAATAACTCAAAATATACAATGTCCGAACATGAGTTCTGGTGTTATATATGTATACCTGTGGAATGGCAAGGCTAGCAATGGTGAGACCGGAGACGACGTCGGACTTGAAGAGGGAGAGGTTGTAGTTAGGGGCCCATTGGAGGATTGGAAAGATGTACTGCACGGCTAGGAGCCACTTGGTGGCGGAGGACCGCCCCTTGAAGTGGCGGAAGGGGTCGTCTGGGAAGAAAGTCTCCTTGAACCTGACCTTCAGCTTCTGAAGGGAAGTCTGAGAGGGAGGGAGGGCCACCTTGTGGACATCCATGGGTAGTACCTCCATTGATGAGTCCAGTGGAGGTGGTGGTTGTGTTGTGTCGTTGCTTGAGCTGGTCTGGTCTGCAATGGCACCCATTGTTTTTACTTTGTCA
The DNA here is from genome assembly GCA_030737835.1 of Acorus gramineus. Classification (NCBI taxonomy): domain Eukaryota; kingdom Viridiplantae; phylum Streptophyta; class Magnoliopsida; order Acorales; family Acoraceae; genus Acorus; species Acorus gramineus. Next base: position 8,197,912 of record CM060855.1, on the reverse strand, counting down.
CTGATGTGCTACTTAGCACCTTATATAAGCTCCCACCATTACATGATGAGGACAAAAAAAAAGAGCTACCCAACAAGCAAAGCAAAAGTGGCCTGGGTGGTAGAGATTGTGAGAGAGAGAATTGAGTGATTGAGATAGTGAGATGATGTTAAAGCTATGCGGTTGGTGTTGGTAGAGATTGGGGGGGGGGGGGGGGTCCAAGGCTTGTCAACCTAGGTATTTCCATGTGAGTTTTATTGTGGATGGTTGGTTACATCTCAACTAAATTGATCACTGTTTGTTATACCATTATAAATTTGGTGGTTAACGTGGCTACTACTTGTAACTGGAACATGCATGAGTAATGTTGCACATTGTTACAAGGAAAAAGTTGTGAGATATAAACTGAGATAGCATTTATTTTGTCATTGGTTCAGAACTCTTGTTGTAAAAACTCGATTATATGTACCTTGACTAATATTCTTTTGAAGAATATGCTCTTAGGATATTCCATATCGACATGGCCGGAATGGGGTGGTGCTCTTCTCTAAGCTGGTTATGAATTCTAGAGGTTTACTCATTCAGTGTTGATTCAATGAAGAGAGAGAGAGAGAGAAAGAGAGAGAGATGGTGGTCTTCAGGGTTGGTGAAGTGAGGAGAAAATGAAGAGTTGAAAAGAGTGAGACCTTCAATATTAATGTCTCACAAACTTATTTATACATGTGTCCAATGCAGAAGCTTTATTTCATTTTTTGTCCAATGCACAAGCTCTATTTTATTTTATTTTTCTTTTTATTTCGTGTCTGTAAAAAGGGTTAGCATGGAAGACAAATAGATCACACGTGTGGATTATAATTTCAGGATTACCTCACTTAAAAATGTACTTTTGTCCATTGCAATCCGAGTGAGTTATCTATGCTACCAGGGAAGGGCCACACACAACTCATGTTATCATTTGAATCTTATGGCAGTTTTTTCTTATTATTTGAACACTCATAAAAATTCTGTTTGCAATCCTCAATTCTTGTATTCATTTCTTAATATCTCAAACAGAAATTTTTCTTTTACAGAATTTATCAAAATTTGATTTTTTAAAAGGGTTTCACTTTTATATTAAAGTTATCAAACTTACTCTTAATTTGTTTTTGTTTTTTTTACCCCGTAGAAGAGGAACCATTGTTGAATTGGTTAGCTCTTACTCACATTGTTATATGTCCCTTTCTTTCACCACAATTAAAAGGAGATATTAACTCTAAAGTTACCATTAAAGATATTCCTCTTAAACCTAAAGAAGCTAGACAAAAAAAAATCACAATTAAATGCCCTTTTCTTGTGGATAATAATATCAAATATTACTTTGTCAGTGGTTATTCCATATTCAAGATATACTTTTATATTAATTGTATGCACATTTTGAAACCAAACTTATCAAAAATAGTTATTTCCGCATATAGTTGGTTTCACAGCTAGGTTGTGGTCTCAAATTTTAATTGAATCACAATAATTCTGTGGACCATGATGCAAATTAGGAAAGAAAAATATGCTGGAATTTTTTTAATAGACATAGGGCTTTGTTAACGAGTGCCCTTAAAGCACCTATTAACTCATATTTATTGCTAACTTTTTAAGCAACTCAACAAATCTAATTATGATATAAATCAACAAATTGAATGATTTTTTAAAATCCCAATAAAACCCCTAATACAATGAAAGATTTCTTAACCAACATTTTTTTTTACATGTGTTTCATATAATTTATTTTTTACTATGATGTTTTTTAATGCACAATCTGCAATACCAACCCATTATAATAAAAGGTATAAAAGTATAATTTCAGCATCTACTCTATAAACAAAAATTACAAAGCACCTCTTTTTTTCATTTATCATGAATCCGCCTATTTGATGTGAAGCACCGGCCAGAAGCATGGAAGGTCATTTATTCATTATATATTGAAATAAATTCAAATAATAAAAAAATTAATACAGAATAGAGGTGCATATAAAATATTTAAAATAAAAGATTAAATCAAATAAAGAATTAAAATAAAATACCTTATCAACGCAAAAAATATCTTCACATAGACCACACTAAAACAAGTATCACAACTATATGAGATATGAGATAAAAATAAAAACGAAAGAACATGTACATTTTTATATTTTCGGATGAAATTTTGGTGGGAGAGGAGGGAGAGTGGAGGTAAAAATTTGGGGGGACAGAAAAAGAAAAGGTGATAAATTAATTAGTGGTACTGTTGGGATTTTAAAAAATCATTCAATTTCTTCATTCGTACCATAATTAGATTTGTTGAGTTGATTAAAAAGTTAGCAATATAAATCAATAAATTGAATGATTTTTTAAAATCTCAACAATACCCCTAATAAATTGAAAGATTTCTTAATCAACATTTTTTTTTACATATGTTTCCTATAATTTATTTTTTATTATTACGTTTTTAATGCACAATGTATAATACCAAACCACTATAATAAAAGACATAAAAGAGCACCAATTAATGTAAGGCAGCCCTCTTCTTTTAATTCTTAGGGTGCGTTTAGATGTAAGGTTGAAACTCTAAGATTCTTAAAATCTTATGTTTTAAACTCAGCTTTTGAAAAGCTATGTTTTATTAGATTTTCAACCGCAAGATTTTTTGCCTAAAAAGGAATACTGTGGTTTGAAAAGCTAAAGGCTGAAAATGTGTTTGGATCTAAGTTTTAAAATTTTTTGTTTTTCAAACGCAGAATCTACATAAACTCATATTCAAACGGATCCTTAGTTTTATTCAAAATACAACTCCCATTTAATATCATTGGTTATTTTATTAAGAACTACCTCTTGATAAACCCCCCGTTCGAAATTTTAAATGATTTAGAATTTTAGGACATGGGAATATTGGAGGTCAAAAAAAAAATATCACCCTAGAAAAATACATACATACATTGCTCAGAATGCATTTTGTGTGACAAAAAATAATGTAGCATACATATTAATATCCATTATATGCTATTTATAAAAGGGCGCGTCTATCCTCACCAAATCTTTTTCTTACCCCACTAATCCAAAAAAATTAAAAATAAAATGGTGTTTTTTCTATTCCCACCGATCTGGTCAAATCGATCAAACTTGGTCATCACTTTAAGTTTTGAGCGATCGAATTTTGTCGTCATTTCATATTTTGGGTGACCTAACTTTATTGCTATTTTAGGTTTTGGGCGACCGAACTTGGTCGAACAGAATTTGTAATAAAGTTTTTAATTTTTTTTCTTGGAAACTTAATCCCATGACGTGTATCCTCCTTGGATCTTTCATGCCACTCCAAGTCTGAGTTGTAATGTAGGGAGAATAAATTATTATTCTTAAATGTAGAATATAAGAACAATTTTTTTACATAAGTGACGGACAAATTTTTAAAAGCTAAATATAAAATGTGTTTGGATCAACTGGTAGGTTTTTTTTGTTTTTAAACAAAGAATCCGCTTAACTACGAATTCAAACGAAGCTTAAAAATGATATATATTTGTCTAATAAGATATTTTTCTATAAAAATTTGAATTAATTGAAAATATAACTATTTATATTTTTTTCAGTCCCTTAGCTGTTATTTGGATAAAAGAATAAATGTAGAATATGATGGATAAACCAAAAAATTTATTTGTTTACAAAGAACATGTAAATATAATTCTGGATCATGTTCGACTAATTTCGGTCGTCCAGAACCTGAAATGATGACCAATTTCGGTCGTCCAAAACCTGATTTCGATCGACCTAGATTGGTGGGAACAGCCAAACACAATTTTTTTTTTTTGATTGGTGGGATAAGAAAAAGACTTGGTGGGGATAGCCGCGCCCTTTAAAAAATGTTGGGGACACCGCTTGCAATTCTAACAGTGTTTTGATATTTTTAACAAGAAAATATCATATAAGAAAATAATTTCATAGACATAGAGTATATGCCTTAATTTATGAACCTATGATAAATGAAAAATAAATTTTTGGGATAATGTTACGTGCAACTCTATTTTCAGCCTCAACCTCAATTTTAGATTACATATGTTTTGAATTTTTTAAAAATAGTATATCTCATTTAATGAAGTGAACGCTTTTATAAAAGATGAAACATATACTCTAATGAATTGCATAGATGCATTTATAGAAAATATAAAAAAAAAAAAAATTAATGCATATGCCTTAATAACGTGAGCATGATGCTAGAATTGGGGTTAAAAACAGATCTGAATATGCCCAATTTTTTATCATGCGAGATTATAAATAGATCTTCTTATAACCGCACCCATAAAATAATATTCATGTCGACTTTACTTGTATATACAACAACAGGATTATTTATCATTCTCAAAATTGTGTTACAATATATATAGGTCTAACATATATAGGGAATCTCTTGATACAAAATTGTGTTACAGTAGTTTATGATATCCGTAAAATATACATCTCAATCATGTCGACTTTACTTTGCCCAAAGATTAAATAGATCATGAGATTCCCTATATATGTTAGACCAAAAAAAAAAAAAAGGGTACATACGACACACTTATCATTCTCAAAAGTAATAATATTCTAACCAACCTTTTAGACCCGGGGAAACATATGACCAAACCACACCTTGACAGGTTTATATAATTGTCCCGTCTTCACTTAACTGTCTTAAATTCGAGTCAAGGTTTAACCAACAAATTAAACAAAACATAACTGATTCTAGTGTTGTTCTCCTAAAAAACAAGGATGAACCACAGGGAATCCTTCCATGGTCCAATGCCACAATGTATATATTCATGTGTAGTGTATTGTCACACTCAACCCATTCCAGTGTAATAAGATATATATACCTTGTTAAATCTTTTTACATAATCTATAAATGAGTCCATACAATCACTCTAGTATATACTTCTTTTTATTAAAAAAAAAAGAAGTAAAAAAAGGTAAGGTTATGATAAGGAAAAAGTAACATTTTCCATTCATGTATAATATAGAAAACATTGGTCTCCCATCTCCTTTCTCTTGGGGCATCTTCCCTAGGATTATGATGACTCTTCAAATCAAACAAAAAGCACTTGGATCGAATCCCTTTTCCCAAAAGTGTCATGCTTTCCTTTTTGCAGAAGATAAGCTTTGGAGGATCTTCAGCCCTGCATGATTGCATATGACAAATGCATCAAAAAAATTGGAAATATCTACAACACTAGAAGAAATGTTGGACAAGTTACAATTATTAATTGGAGTGAATTATTAATTACATTATATAGGCTGAATAGTAGACCAATATTGTTACGGATGAGGATGCCGAAGTGGTTTTGAAAAAGCCTACAAATCAATTGAAAGAATCAGTGCCTTTTTAGGTGAAATCCGAATTTAGGTTCAATGCGATAACATGTTTTCTCTTCAAGTGGGTGTGTGCAATTATTTTGGAGGTCCACAAAATGGAGTGATGCATATGCCAAGAGGATATGAATCAAAAAGCTTCCAAACAGAACCTCCATACAAAATTCATGTGACACTGAAATGGCCCCATCTCCTGCATATATTTTATTTCACTTTCACAATAATTTCAAAATTGATATGGATGCTATTATATGGATATGTATCATACCTGTAAAAAAAGATGATTCTCATTTTAAAACATATATACAATCATTCTTAAGCTTGTCATAAACTGGTATTTAGTAAATCTTTATGAATGCTAAAATACTATGTCACGGTGAATCAAATCTGAGGTCTATTCCCATTTCATAATGGTTCACTTCAGAGATTCAGCACCATTGTTCATTAAAGCAAAATGTCTTTTATATCTGCTTAGTAAAGAATATGATCAATAAGAAATGTCAATCCAAAGGAGACACAGATAAGGATTTATAAGACATTGTCTACATCGCATACTACTCAGGATACTATCTATGGCAGCTTTACATGTAGGTGGAGTCATGAAAGATTGTCCTTGTTGAGATTCTTAACACATCTTCATGTCCAAAAATATAAAAAAATAAAAAGAAGTTGAAACATTTAATGTGAGCTAATAAAACCCAACAACAGGATTGGCTCTTTCACCAGAACCATGGGTTTACTCCCACAGTCTCGAGTTTGAATACCCGGGGCTTACATGACATACACATTACATGGGTGATTCTGTGCGGCCAAGGTTTTCCAACTGATGATGGGATCCTTGTCACAAAAGAAAGAAAAAAAAAGAGTAAGCTAAGATACTTTATATCTCTTCAAAAACATCCCTTGAATGCAAATACTCCCAAATTGATACATGAAAATTTAGGCATAACCTCTTGTACAAACGGTTCTTTTCCACCCGTCATGACAATGACATGGTTAAAAAGACTAACATGAGTCAGTCAAGAAGCTCAGAATCTGAAGACCTGGACATCCATGTAAATCTTGATTCTAAAAACCACATCTCAAACCATACATTTTTAGTTGTTATTTGAGTTCCATAATCTTTACATTGAAACAAGCAGATGACGCCACTGCCCTCAGTACTTATGGTATGTATGCTATGTTCCATTAGTGGTTGGAGTCCACCATTCACTTGGCTAATCAAATGAGATAGTGATAGACCATCATTTATTAACAACCTATTCACAAATATGTTGGAAAAGTTTAGTCCAAATGTTATGACTTTGCTTTTGGTAACTGCCATCCTTGATAACCATGATCATTGCAAAGCAAAAGTATCCAGAAATGGAAGAAACATCACGCGCGTATGCCCAATTAAACTCTGGATTTGAACAAGACATTTATATCAACAGATGCTTACTGAGATTTCTAAATAGTTCTGATGGACTAGGAGGGAATCCCTGAGAAAGTGCAGGTCCCAAATCATCTAAAAGAAATGGCAGGGAATTCTTGCAAAAGCGCATCGCCTGCTCGAATCAATTAAAGATGTGTTTTGAGGTAGAGGATACAGACCTTGTCACTAATTCCACCACGCCTTTCTCACCTCCTCTCCTTTATGATCCGCACCTCGCTATGGCCCTCAGTGGGTTGGCTATCTATCAAGGAAAGAAGAAGAAAAAACGGCATGGTCCATGAGTTTTGGGAAGTTGCAAAGTCTGCAGAATCACGACCTTCTTGATTTCTCCTTTTTCGCATTCATGATTGGCCAATCAATCATGAGGGATAAACACTTTGTTTCAGTTGAACATAGACGAAGAATATGCTTGATGATCTTTCTTCTTTTCATTTGACATGAAGGGAATCCTGAGTTTAGTGTAGTTAGAAAGTGACAATAAGTGAGTTCTGAGCAAATAATTAGTGTAATAAGAAGAAAAACTCAATTAGACTTCTATCAATTACAGGGAAGACGAAAACAGCTTTTGCCATCCAGTCACACCTCCATTCCAAGAACATGCTAGAAAAAGGTTATCTATATTTTCATTTGGCATAAAATGAATCCCGACTCCCGAGTTTAGTTGGACAGTGGAACAGTGGAATGGTTTTTATGTGGGGAAAGAATTAATCGATCAGATGAAAATAATGCAAAAGACAAGAGAAAATGAGGTTAAAAAAGATAAGAGGAAAAGTAAACAAGATGTATGTATATACTGAAATAAAATACATAACAAAGACAGAAATAATCAAGATTGTGTCAACTATAGAGCACCACTCTAACAAGTAAGAAAAGGATACACAAAGGGTAAGTACAATTCTATGACCAATTAATCAGCTTCCAGCAAAACTATATCCAATGATCTAAAATCTTACAAGATATGTATTCTATGGTTTTTGTCGGCTGTTAAGTGAGAGATTAATAGTGACTGTGGGGAGATTGAGGTAGTAAGGACATTCCTGCTGTCCTTTACATCCTTTCCTGTCTTCTTTTTTTTCATCATGTTTGCATGTAGTTTACTGATTCTTGGTATAAATGCATGACACCATCTTTCCTCGAAAGGAAAAAAATGCCAGCAACCTAATCTTGCAAGGCCAGTTACTGGGCAGGATAAAATGGGTATAAGAACGAAACTTGTTAGTTACACCGTTTAAACTAACGTAACAAGGATGGAACAGTATCATCATAAGGCATACAGCAGGATAAATGAACATGGATAGGAAAAATCAATCTTATTGACCCCTTGTTTGTTCTGCAGTTTAGGGTCATGTAACAATGACCAACATGGACAGCCAAAAGAAAGGATAAGTTGAGCGGATGTCATTTGTTTGGACCTCAAAACTGTGAAAGAATGTCCGTCCCCAACCCAGTTAGGCAGAGAAGGCCTGCTAACCAAAACACTACCTATTAAAACAGAATTGTTCATGCAAAATCTTAGGTATCAGATAAGAAGATAATTCAATACAGAGTACTACACAGTATTCTGATGCATTTTCTTTTTTTTCTTTTTCTTTTTGTTGGTAATCAAGACTATGTATTACTATACCTTTAAACTTTGTACATATTCACAGCCCTTTTACAAAAAAACAAAGAAAGATAAAAAGAGCTTCAAAATGGGAATAAAGATAACAAGCTATCAACTACCCCCTTTGTCAAATATGCCAAGATCACAAAATCCATGCATAATCACCCATATCCACTCATCCACAAAACAGGTCCATAGATAGGGAAGAGTTGCAGGATGCTCTGGCCTCCCCTGATGCATATTCTTGATGTTACATTGCACATGCTTAGTAATTAATGATGAAAATAAATTGAAATTTCAAGCCATTATCATCCACATTGGTTTCTTAAACAATTGAAAATATTAGCTTCCACATTGAACTAGTAAAAACACATATAACATCAAACAATAAAGAAAACATGACAAATATTTCACTGGATCACAACTCCATCAGAGCCTAAATGAGATGCATACATGTCTCTACTTCATTTAATTAAGACCTCTAACTCATAAATTTACCCCCATAGAATGAATCAAATGTAAAACAGATTATGCAATTCTAAAAGCCCATGTTTGTTTCGCGAATAAAAATGTGGATAAGCGAAAAATAGACTTTAATCCTTTATAAAAAAAAAAAAACCATTTTTATTTGGCGTGTGAATAAAATGTAATAGTTATATCTTGATAAACTAAAAATAAACTTAAAAATTACAAAAAAAAAAAAAAAAATCGAAAAAATGAATAATGATGAACATGTGATGACTATTTTATTTATGAATCGCTGTCACAAGAAACCCCTCTTCGACTAGAGCCCTAAATAGAAAAATCAAAGATACTCCTCTCATTAACAGACATAATGATCGTTCAATCATCAACGCTCGACTCCCTCTTTCTCCACCGTCACAACGACTGGCGGCGTTTTTTTGTTTAGGGTTGTTGTGAGGGGGACCAAGAAAAGTTTGTTTTAGGGTTTCCTCACTCTCTCTCTCTTTCTCTCTCTCTCTCTCTCTCTCTCTGCCGTCTCCGCTTCTCTTCGACCCCATACGCCATTGTTGTTCTCTCTGATGCCATTGTTGTTGTCGCTGACGGTGTTGACCCTAAGTGGTGAAACAACTTGTTGGTGGACAATTTGGTTTTGTCAGTTCTTTTTTCAGTTACTGTAATTGAAATATTCTTGTCAAAAAATTATAATTTAATTAAATTCTAGAAAGAAAAAAATTCCATGTAACTCCTTGTAAAACTATTCGAGATTCACGTGACACTTTTATTTCTTCTAAAGTTTTATGTAACCCCTTGAAAATATCTATACAAATTTAAATAATTACTTGAGTTAAATTTTTATTGACAGATGAAAGCTATTATGTGAATATTCTGTTAAATTACCAAAACACAGTCTATTCAAAATCTTTTATAATGTGTTAAAAATGTAAAAAATCATTCATAAATAGTGATTTTATCCTTTCGGATAGTGTTTAATATTGTATTCCGAGAGATAAAATTATCATTTACAGAAGATTTTTTTATATTTTTAACACAATGCAAAAGGAGTTTAATATACTAGATTTTCAACAAATGTTAATTAATAAAATATTCATAAAATATTTTATTCCAATTTGTCAACGGATTATGTGGATTTACATAGATTGTTTAAAGGGTTATATGGACTTTAAAAAAAATCAGTTATATAGATTTCATAAAGTTTACAAGGGTCATATAATTTCTTTTTTAAATTCTAATCCTTTCTTTTCATATGTTCATGAAGACGTTGGAATATCAAATTGTTCAATGCGTGTGACATGAGATAACAAATAACAAATAATCTAGTTTTTTATAATTAATATAAAATATCAACAGTTGTTTTATTTTAAATGAAAACTTATACATACGCAAAGGTATTTCTTATTATTAAGTGAAAGAATAACCTTACTAATCATTTTTTGAATCCAACCATCATGTTAATCACACTACCCAAATTCTGTGAGAATATCAATCTCACCATTATATATATATACATATATATCACCTCTCGTAAACATGTGCAAAAATGTCGATACACCTACTAGGCTACTACCAAGTTTTTTTCACAGCCATGAATAAACTTCCTCTTTCTTCATATCATTTTATGAGCAAATTTAGGATAACTTCAGAACAAATAAAAAAAAAAATTATTCAGATTCATCAGGAGTTGATTTCAGGTCCTTGGTTTAACATCTAAGAACTCTTGCTACTGTTGTGCAGAAGCACAAGCGTATCCATTTGCTTAGGCCATTTAGCAAATAGTGGATCCTTTTGTGTCAAAAACACACAGGCTCTCTGTGCCCACCAATCAAGTAAGGGTACGTACATAAAAACAAAACAGTATTAATGTTTATGAAAATACTACACATGCACTCGCCTACATGACATGTAATCCATGTGCCTTTGACACAGGAGATCCGAACACCAATCAGCAGAGCACAAGGTGAAAGATTATGCAATGCAACAGCAAGGACTTGTCGAATCTTTGTTGTGCCCAAAAATACTGAAAAAACAGGCATGATTTCATTTCACCCAGACATTTATGCAGTCCTTGCCCAAATCACATAACTTATTATATCTTCTTAAGGTTGATTTTGAGGCAAACTTTGGAAAAACACCAAGCAAAACAACAACCACCAACCCACATTGATTCATCAAACCAAAAAAAGAAGCAAATCAAACCACCATAACCATCAACACCACCTCAAATGTAATGCAACCTCAATTTTCATCCGCCCCCTCTTCCTCCTCCTCCTCTTCATACTCAGCCTCATCGTGCGCGGTGGCATCCTGGTACTGCTGGTACTCCGAAACCAAGTCATTCATATTACTCTCCGCCTCCGTGAACTCCATCTCATCCATCCCCTCCCCGGTATACCAATGCAGGAAAGCCTTCCTCCTGAACATCGCCGTGAACTGCTCGCTCACCCTCCTGAACATCTCCTGTATCGACGTTGAATTCCCCACAAACGTCGATGCCATCGAAAGCCCCCTCGGGGGCACATCACAAACGCTTGACTTCACGTTGTTCGGGATCCACTCGACGAAGTAGGAGGAGTTCTTGTTCTGCACGTTGATCATCTGCTCGTCGACCTCCTTCGTGCTCATCTTGCCACGGAACATGGCGGAGGCGGTGAGGTAGCGCCCATGGCGGGGGTCAGCAGCGCACATCATGTTCTTGGAGTCCCACATTTGCTGGGTAAGCTCTGGGACGGTGAGGGCGCGGTACTGCTGGGAGCCGCGGGAGGTGAGGGGGGCGAAGCCGACCATGAAGAAGTGGAGGCGGGGGAAGGGGATGAGGTTCACAGCGAGTTTGCGGAGGTCCGAGTTGAGCTGGCCCGGGAAGCGGAGGCAGCAGGTCACGCCGCTCATCGTGGCCGAGATGAGGTGGTTCAGATCACCAACTGTATGCGCAGAGAAATTGCATGCAGTCTGTTAGAATCAGAAATTGAAGAGAATGAATCGAAAACTACCCTTAAAACAAGAAAGGCTCACATATAAATATCTCTAACACAATCTTTATCAGTGGTTCAATTTTAGACTTCTCAATAGAACAGATGGAAGTGAATTGGGGTTTTTACATTGAAATTTTTATATATAAATGAGATTGTAAATTGGGTTCATTAAACTCAAATCAGACTATTTGATCTACAACTCCAATTAATTGCCTGGCAACATTTTTTAGAACTTTTCTTGAGTTTCAGAAAGATTTTTCATAAAAACTGATTTCAACCAGCGTTTTCATAAAAGCTACTCTTAACCAGTTTTTTTCATGGATATTGTTTTGTTGATTTTCAACACATAAAAACCAAAATCTTAAATAAAAAGCTATAGTTTCTGAAACAGAAGAACATTTTGAAACCAATTATCTGAAAATTGATTTTACAGAAGGAGAATTAGTTAGACAATTGGTTCCAAACCGGTTGCAAGACAAACAATTAGTTTCACATTATATCATAATATCATACTTTACAACAGAGATATTATTTATTGATTATAGGAACATGGGATGCAGTTTTGAATAATTTCATATTGAATCTCCAAAATTTGTTCAAGCCTATCCACAAGCGCTCCTTAAATAAAAAACATAAGTAACAAAAAAAGTTTGGAGCGGCTTATCAACTGATTTTGCTTATGAAAAATCAGTTGATAGATTATAATAGGACTATGGGATGAAATTTTGAATAAAATCATACTGATAAGCCTATGAAAAATCAGTTGATAAGCCACTCCAATCAATTAGACAATTGGTTCCAAACAGGTCGAAGACAAACAATAAGTTTCCCATTATATCATATTCTACAACAGAGATCGTATAATATCTATAGATTATAATAGGACTATGGGATGCAATTTTGAATAAAATCATACTGATTTGCATGTAATCAGACTAACAAATTCAGTGGGAGAAGTAAAAAGTGTGATCCTTTTTTATTCTTACAGCTGGGATTGGCGAGCTTGAGCGTACGGAAACAAATATCATAGAGGGCCTCATTGTCAAGCACCATACACTCGTCGGCATTCTCCACGAGCTGGTGGACAGAGAGTGTGGCATTGTAGGGCTCGACAACGGTATCAGAAACCTTTGGGGATGGGAAAACGGAGAAGGTGAGCATCATCCGGTCCGGGTATTCCTCTCTGATCTTGGATATGAGGAGGGTCCCCATCCCGGACCCTGTCCCACCTCCGAGTGAATGACAGACTTGAAATCCTGCGTATCGAACAGAAGAAGTTCCCCAAATCCAATGATCAACACATTCAGTAATAGTAAATGATGTTACACAATATAATATCAGAAACTACATTGAGGGATTCCCAATCTAATGATTTATCGAAAGACTGATCATATAAGGCATCCTTCCAGGATCCAATAAACAATTCCATGGTGTTTAAAACAAAGACAAAATGAACTAGTAATGCTTCGAAGCAAATTGAATAAAAGAAGTAACAAAGTTCAACCCATTATTGTTTAACGCATACAATCAAACACATGAAATTCAAAAAAAAGAGTGAAAGAACAAATGAAGTAATTTTAAAAAAAAAATCAGATAAACAGAGAGATCTACTCCATGACAGTAAAAACGAACAGAAAACCTGATTCAATCGCTAATCAACCAACTGGGTTTTCAGATCCATGTCCAATCGAGCAAGACCCACTAAAAAAAATCCAATTTTTAACATACCCAAATCACCAAATCATGTTTTCTGCCATAAAAGAAGCATCTTTCAAGCAACCCAATTGTTCTTTTTTCCTTACCTTGCAGGCAGTCGCAATTCTCGGCTTCCTTCCTCACCACATCAAGAACCGAATCGATGAGCTCCGCCCCCTCCGTGTAGTGACCCTTGGCCCAGTTGTTCCCGGCCCCGGACTGACCGAACACGAAGTTGTCGGGCCGAAATATCTGGCCGAAGGGGCCGGTCCGGATGCTGTCCATGGTCCCGGGCTCGAGGTCCATGAGGACGGCACGGGGCACGAACCGGCCACAGCTCGCCTCGTTGTAGTAGACGTTGATCCTCTCAAGCTGAAGCCCGTCCGGCGACGTGCCGACGTACCGGCCCGTCGGGTCGATGCCGTGCTCGTCGCAGACCACCTCCCAGAACTTCGACCCGATCTGGTTCCCGCATTGACCGCCTTGTATGTGTAGGATCTCCCTCATTTTTTTTGGACACAGAGAGCCTGAAATTGAAAGTGTTTTTTTGAGTTTTTCAGTCTCTGTATTTTTGGGGAGGGGGAGGGGGGTTTTTATAAAGTGTCACAACGGTCGGTATGAATTGGCGGGAATGCCCCGCCGGGTTCTCGAGCTGTGATGGATGGTTCAGATTTTTTTATCTTGTCAATTATTGATTTCGGCCGGTTTGGATTGATTGGTCTGTTTGTTGTATTTTTTTTTTTTTTCTTATTTTGTTTTATGCATTTTAGATCCAGATTTGCACATCCATGACACAATTAATGAAGAATCTGCGAATAACAGAGAAATTACTCTCGCATGATACATTAAATTCATAAAACTTACAAAGATAAGTAATATTTTTTACTAGAAAATTTTTGGGTATATTTTGTAGCTGGGCGTGTATAAATATCTTGCAATGGGCTTGTGTTGTGTTATACTCCACCACCGCACATAAATGAGACTGGATCTAGTTTTCGATCAGCATCGAACTGGATGACGTGAAAATTGAACTGCACAATTAACTGTTGGGTATATATTTTACTCTCCTATTGGATATTGATAATACTTAGGAATTCGTATTTTCTTTAATAGTTGATTAGATCCAATAAGAGAGTAAAATATATATCCAATAATTAGTTGTGCAGTTCGATTAATAAGTGATACAGTTCGATTTTCACGTGGTCTCAATTCAATACGGACCGGTTCTGGTCCCCACATAAATTGGAGGAGATACAATGAAAGGCTTGTAACGTGGACAAAATCTAAATCCGGATCTTGTCTTGTCAAACTTGAATTTTAATGATGGGATTGAATTTTAATGATGGGATCCTGATTATTTTGTGAGAGTAATCAGGAAAATGATACATTAAGTCCATTGTAAGCCTTTTCGTTTGGATAGAGAATTAAGTTATTATGAAATTTATGATTATTTTAACATAAATAATGATAAAATAATTTTATATTTGATTTAATTTTGAATTATTTTTGTTGAAAAATATAATAATAAAGTTTTTATTATTTGGATAAAATGTGAATTAAGTGTGGATAAGGATTTATAAAAAGTGAAAAAATGATGATAGCTGATTTGATAGATGATTTATAAGATGTGATGACAGTTGATTTGACAGTGGACCCACATATATTTTTGGGTTGAATAACCTAAAATAACTAAATTCAAGAGGTTAGCTGAAATCCATACACTACTTTATACAAGTTTATTTTGATTTAGGTTGTACTAGAATATTCAATACATCCAAAAACAACCAAAATGCATTATTCCACTTTATTCAAGGTCATTCGGGCCCCTATTTCACATCCAAACAAGGGTCTCTATGGTGCATTTGATTGTATGATTACAAAACTGATTATGCAGGAATCTGGATTTTAAAACTGAATCTACAGGAAGCCCACCCACCAGTTTTTGAAAATCCTAATTTTTTAACACTATTTGTCTGAAATCTACCTGCGGGAAACTATTACAATAAAACTGTTTGATTACACGATTGCATAAGCAGTTTCCTACAAACGCAAAAGTTGTTCAAAATTACTGTCTTAGATTAATATATACATTTTTATATATAAAATATGAAATACATACTCATATAAATTAATTGCATTTTTTTATTATAAATTACGTAATAAAATGCATATTGTGATAATAGAATATAGCACTGGGAGATTTCATATAAAACAACAAAACAATTTCAAGTTTCACATTTTATTTCCATGGCTTTCCATTTGGATCCACCGAAGCTCGTCAGGGAGGAGGTCACATGCGGTTGGCCTGTCATTTTATCAGGCCCCTTTTTTTAATCAATTTTTTGGACTTAATTAGGGATTATGTTAATAGTATTAATGTGTTTTATTGTTGAATAGGGCCGGACATTTTGAATTTTTAATGTCCCCTCTCTAACTGTTCTTGGCTTTGGATTCCCCTCGATTTTAAATATTTAAAACAAATCATTATTGGTTGGTACTCAGCATCACTGAACATACCAACACTCAAAAACATAAAAATGTCACCTCAGCATGTGACTTTTATACATTATATGCAGTCTTATTTCACACATACATGTTTATGTAAAATGAAAAAATTAAGAAACTTAATTAACCCATCTTGATTGGGATAAAAAGGTATGTAAACTATTGCCACATCATTAGCTCCAGCTGGTATTAAATATTTGGAAAACGATAAAAGGCCACCTAGTTTTAATTGTCGGTAGGGCGACAGGGCAGCGACAAACCTTGAAAATAAAAAATGAAATAATACATTAGATTTGTAGTATTATTGATAATCAGCGTATGTTTTGATTTTTAATACATATTCATATGGTTTGAATACATGTATTTTTATATTTTATGTAATTGAATGTATGTTGAGATAGTAGAATATATATATGTTGCGCTAATCAATTTCATACATTACGTTAATGTTGTGGTTATTGCATAGGGGATTTACAAAATAGACTAAGTATATTAACGACAAATAAAAAACTGACTTTGTTAGGGATCATAATTTAGTTAATTAGAGCAATAAAACATATTAGGATCAGTCCTTAATCTACCTCACCTTCAAATTCTTTGGGCGGAATGGTAATGGACACCTTCTTGGTGTCTGCCCTCCACCTCCTGGTTCAAGACCTGGTATTGGCAGGTGGTGAAAAACAAATGAGCATGGATATACTATGATAGCATAATATATATTACGCTATCAGAGTGTATGTTGCACTAATCAATTTCATACATTACGTTAATATATATATATGTTGCACTAATCAATTTCATACATTACGTTAATGTTGTGGTTATTGCATACAGGATTTATAAAATAGACTAAGTATATTAACGACAAATAAAAAACTGACTTTGTTAGGGATCATAATTTAGTTAATTAGAGCAATAAAACATATTAGGATCAGTCCTTAATCTACCTCACCTTCAAATTCTTTGGGCAGAATGGTAATGGACACCTTCTTGGTGTCTGCCCTCCAGCCTCCTGGTTCAAGACCTGCTATTGGCAGGTGGTGAAAAACAAATGAGCATGGATATACTATGATAGCATAATATATATTACGCTATCACAGTGTATGAAATTTTATTATAATATATAGCGTAAAAAAAATTTATTTTTTCAAAGTAAAAAAAAAAAAAAATTATTATATCTCAGTAAATACGTCATTTCATATAACAACATGTACATCAACGGGAAAGAATATGATTTTTTAAAAAAAAGTGTAGATTGCAATTGGGGTTGAACATATTATTTTCTTTGAAAAATGATACACTCAGTCACATTCACCAACCAAAACTCAGACCTCACATGTTTTTAATTTTTTAAAAATAGTAAGCATTATCTAATGAGATATATGTTTTGATAAAAAGTGCATATCGCTCCATTTCGAGTTAAATGAATCCATTTTTAGTAAGTGTAAGAAAAAATTTAGTGAGGTATATACATCATCTAACGAAGTATATGTTCACTGAATTTATAACGAGGTATATAAGTCTGTGTTTTAAACTGAGAAAAAAACTGAGTGGAGGAGCACTCTTTTTCAAAACAATATTGTTCATAACCCTCTGAAACCGGATTTTGTAGGCTTCGACCGACCATCACTGTTGAGGCCCCTGTTGGCCCATATCTTCTTAGGACCATTCGTCCTGTCCAGGTTTTGTAACAAAAAAAAAAAAAAAAAATTGATATAGCAAGTCCCAATTGTAAGCTCAATTACAATTTGGTTTTTTTAAAAAAAAAAAAAACACTCTCCCTTATTGAAATACATGTTATACAAAATAACATATATACTGAGATATCAAAAATATATTTTTCAATTTTAAAAAATAAATAAAAAATTGTCATACACTGAGATAGAATTTCATACACTATAATAACGTAATATTTACTGCACTATCATAATATATAAAAATCCAACCCAGGCTGTAAAACAAATTGAGAAAAAAATACCATTAGATAAAGTAGAAAAAATACCAATAATTACATGCTTTGTGTTGAAAAAAATTGTCTTAATTATTTAAAACATATATATGTGTTTCTCTTCATAAAAGCAAAAATTTAACAGGGGAGAGGGGAGAGAGAGGAACTATGAAACATGATAAGGGATTACAGGGAAGAAGTGTGGGGGGTGATTTGTGTCATACGGATCAATATAGGGAGGAAGTGTATGGGGGTGATTTACGAATGCCCTACATATATGAGATGAGATTTTGGGAGTCATAAATAAGATCACCTCAGCCTTACCTTCCTACCATTGTTACCACTGTCCTTTGTTTATAATTTATCTTCATTGTCTCCTTCAAAAACACTCCCTCATCTTCATGTTCTTTACATTCCCTATTATTTGATTATGCCAAAAAAATTCACACTTCATTACATGGAATTCCAATTAACCGAAATACACTTTTCATTTCATAAAAACAACTAATGTTTAACAAAAATACCTGGACAGAAATCTCTTTATCCAGGGTTGACAAACTGGCCCTAAATTTTACCATGCCAAAGAGACATCAAATATGACCCAAAATTCAAGATCAAAAAAAGCATTGGCCCTATGTTTTTTAGCCTTAATTTCAGTATCTCGTTAACATAATGTATTCATATTAATAAGATATGCATCTCTATGCATCTCATAAAGAATGTTTCACATCTTGTATAAATTTATTAATGCACTTTAACGTTTATAAAAGCATATATTTTACTAAATAAGGTATATTATTTATAAGAAAATAAAAACATACACAGACTGAAATTAAGACTAAAAAGAGACCGCACGTAATATTTTCCAGTGATCATCTTATGAGTTGCTAATACACTCGGTACTTTTTACAACTTTATTTACAACCACCGCATCATTAACTCAATGTATAAAAGCACGTAATACAATATATATTATGTTATCTCAGTATATATGTTATTATGAAAAATATAAAAAAAAATGCATTTCCTTCTTTTCTAAATAAGAATGTACTAAATGTCAAGTTTTTCAGAAATCCAATAAATCCCTAAGAACAGATATTTTGAATTTAATGTTTATAAATAAATACAAAAATGGATGTTTTTTTTTTTCTTAAAGAATGGTACTTCCAAGGTTTGATCATCTGATCTCATCTATGAGAAAAAAGAGTATTAGTCAGACTTTTTTTAAACTAGTTAGTAAAAAAAAATAACATAAAATAAAATAATGTCAATGAACTTGTCATCTTCTTAAATCTTACAACAACTACACAAGTGAAGAACAGCACAAATACACCAACAAAAAAGAGAAAAAAAAAAAAAAAAAAAAGATAATTAATTACATGAATTAAGAGAAGAGAAAAAACCACCTCTCTTCTCTTGGGGCCTCAAAGTGGACCGGGAAAGATCCCAAGCTCCCTTTGTTCGTTCCACTTCTCAATCTGCATCAACACCCACCAAAAATTCATGAAAAAAAAAAAACAAAAAAACGAACCCAAACATAGAATAAAGCAAAGACCGGGCGGGACATGGAAAACTGACCCACTCAGAGGGGCAAAGCGAGCGGTAGTACCGCGCGAACTTCTCGCACTCCCCCTTCTCGCTCACACACCTGTCCATCCATCCACGCAAAACCCATCAAACAACAGCAGCAATAACAGACTCGATTGAGAGACCGACCGACCTGTGGTACTCGATGTAACGGGTGAAGCAGTACTGACGGGTCTGGTTCGTGGTGGGGAAACCTCGCGTCGTGCGGTGCGCTCTGCAACTCCCCCACGTCGATGCGTCGCCGCGGCTAAGGCTCGTCCGGACTAGTACTACCCATGGAGGAGTCTCCGCTCCGCTCTTTTTCTTTTTTTTTACTTTAGTTCGGTTCGGCTCCGCTGCGGGGAATTTTTTTTTGAATAAAAAGGTGGTGTTGTGAACGCGTGTTTTGATTTTGGATCGCCACGTGGAAAACTACGCCTACTAGACGAATGTAGAGAAACCGATGAGAGAAAGATCTGTGTTGACGAATGCAGATCCCGAGCCTCGCCATTGTCACTGGCTCAGACTAGGCCTGTCGACTCTACTCAGATCCAATTATACGTGTAATATACTATTTATATCTGACCCGGTAGATCTGAATATAAAAACGAGTCGGCTCCAGATTCACCCCACTCTAATTCGTTGGATCCGAAACCTAATTGTTTCATTCATATATATTCACATATATTACAATACTATTAGTATTAGTTGATTCATAATTTTATTTCTTATTTAACTCATTTTTATATCCACAAGTCCATAACAAACCCATAAATTATAACTCATAACCAACTAAGCCCACAACCACAAGTCCTCCACCAAAAATGTTTATTTTGTGACACAAATAACCATCAGCTCTCCCTTTTAATGCATTGTTATATTGTTTAGATTTTTGTTTACTTTAAAAGTTTGAATGTTAGATGTTAGTGTTTATTGTTTTGAATGTCGTTTAGTAATTCATTTATTTTTTTTGAACCGTATAAAATTATGTTCAAACATAGTGTTAGGAAAAGTTCAATAATAATAATGTTTTATTACAAAAATTTTCAAATATAATGATAAGACAAACAAATTTATGAGCTCTCCGTCTTTTTTTTCTTTTTTTGTCAATCATCCGGGTCGAGTCCGACCCGGGTCCGGGTTCGGGCCCACATTTTCAAGGATCCGCCGGGTCTTAGGTTGGACCCGGACCGTCCGGGTCCTCCAACAGGTCGGGTCCGGATCCACCCTAACCTGATCTGGACCTAACCCATTCACAGGCCTAGCCCAGACTCCAGGTAACTCAGTGGAGTGTCTCTAACCACACTACCTAAATGTTTTTACATTTAAGAGCTAATAAAGAAGGGAGATTATTTAAGGAGTGTATTCTTTAACCTTGCTCTTTTAATTACTCATGTCATAATATCTTATTACTAAAGTAATGTAAGACTCAATGTAATAGAGAGCTAAATTTCACTCCTAACATGTGGAAAAACTTCATCACCGGATAATGCTTAATGTTAAATATACGGAGTCCATTGGAATCTATTTTTTTTATTTTCTCCCCAAATATAACTTAGGAGCCTCCAACTCTAATAGCATTGGAGATGCTTAAACAACATAAATCGTCTATCATACATTTTACTATTTTGGGTGTGTTTGTGTATGATAGAAAAATGAAAGAAAATGAGGGAAGCTAAAATTTCCTCTTTGACGATTAAAAAATTTAGTGTTTGTGTCAAACAAGGGATGAAAAAACTTTTCCATCACTTTCCTTCTCTTATTTTGTCTTATTAAGAAATGTGGAAAAAAAAAAATTTCATTCCTCGTATGTTTGAATTTGAGTTACTCGTGTGAATTTAAGGGAAAGTGAAGAAAAAATTTCAACTAGATACACAAATACCATGATAATTGATCAAATGAAATTTTTTGAACTTTTTTATCACTTTCTCTTTTACTCAAATTCTTTCACTTTCTTTCATTTTCCCTTTGAAATTGTGCACAAACACACTCATTAATATATATTTTATAAAACATAAAAATACATACATACAATTTGAATATGTACTATAAAAATACATTAGCTTGTTATATTTTTTAAAAAAAGCTTAACATGTGCCAAACTGAAAACAGAGCTAACTCTTTCAGAAATATGGGTCCACTTCATGCTAATCCATGAAAACTAAATTTTAATCTTTCCTAATATATATAATTTCTTCGTGTTACAAAAACATATGTATTCAATTTATTAAAATATATATGAGTGTATATTTTATTAAATAAATATATAATATGTATTAGGCATGATTCTCTTGACATTTTTCAAAAGAAAAAAAAATTCTCAAAATGTGCTTTACCAGTATGATTGATTACAAATCATTCTAAAAAACCGTAAAAAAGACTGCCGCATGAATTATTGTCCCTCCCTCGACATTTTCCCCCAAAAAAAAAAATGTTTTCAAAATGCCTCTATATAATGGTTCTAAATCATTGTAACAAAACCAACATAACTGTCATAGAGCTTATTCTATCACAATACAATAGTTAATAAAATAGGTGACAGAGTTACAAAGTTACACCTATTATAAATTCACTTACCGATCTCCATCTATATAATGATTTACATGAAAAACACAACAAAATGCAACATTATGAATTGTATACACGCCCATATAGAACTTTCTTGAAACTTAAATTAAAACAACCCAAAAATGTATTTACTTGTAATTTGGATTTAGATTCCAGTAACATAAGTAGCCTATGGCAGAGAACAATCTCAAGTTAGAAAAATCAGTCACAAGTTAATCACTAATCAGGTAACATAATTAACAATTCCATTAATCCTCTTCACAACCTCAGCCGAGAAGAAGATCTGCAGTTGTCATTGCAGTCTCTGCCAAATAAGGATTTATTTTCCTGCAGAATTCCAAAATTATACAAAGAAATGAGTTCAAGCTTATCAACAAAAAATAAAAGATCATTTGTCGCAATCAATCACATAGTCCTTTAAAAACTTTGATTGGAAACATCAATATCTAAGGTATCAAAGTCACTTTGCGATGTAATTATGATTCTTCAGTATCTACAGAAGTAGGCAAAACAATAACACCATGTACGTTTTTTAGGTATCTTGCAATGCTAAACTATGATTGGAAACATCAAGATCTAAGTTTTCAAAGAAGCTTTGCGATATATAAAAAAATCTACACAGTCAATGACAGATTGTAGCATTATGCATAACACACTCTACAACGAGAAGGCAAACATGACAGAGGCAGAAGAGAACTGAAACAAGAACTGCATAAGTGCAAAACGAGATTAGACCCACATTTTATTATACAGTGGTTTAGTAGTTGGACATTGGATGCAGTCAGTGGTTTAACATCCACTAGAGTCACAGTGATTTGTTGGTCCTTTAGCACAATTTTCAGGCATTCTCAGTCGATCATTTTAAATCAGCATCACTTATTTATTTCTTTTCTTTTGATGTTGAATCTCAATTGTGCCTGATTGGAAATAAGTACACTAAACGATGTACTATTTCAGTCTTATCTACGATTTCTCTGTTTTATAGTTCTAAATTTTGTTGTTTTTAGAGAACCAGAGCAGATTTTCTACAGCTTAGATATTTTGATTCTGGATTAGCTTTAGTTGGCTTTGCTTGATGTGATTTTTAATTCTTTTATTTTCTTTCCATGTCCATGGATGCATCTTTCTAATAAATCAAATACTTGAGGCATAGTCTTGCAATAGTACACTACTTTTTTGTTTAATTAGATTATCTGAGGTGATCCCTTATTGTCAAATGGTTTATAGTTCTAATTTGTACTCTGTTATTTATTTTCTGTTTATTAGTGTTTTCAGGCCTCCAAAAGTAAGTTTTCCGTTGATTAAATTAAATTGCTGTCAAATGTCTCAACTTTAAATTGGTGGTTCTAAATTCAATATATTCAATCATAGAGTGTACTATCAAAAACGGGAAAAGAACATGTTTACTCCTGCCTTAGTTGCACTCTTGAGAAATAATACAAATTGTAGCTTATACAGGAAAACAGCTGCAGTGCCAACACCTCTTGCACTAGAATATAGAGACTTTAGATGCTACTTCCCTGACAGTCTATTAATCCTAAAAAGAACTCTTTTCTTGGGTAAGATCTCAGAAAAACCAATGAAAACTTCTAAACTTCTGATAGCTGCACATTACCATGGGTTTAAAGGGTAGCACAAAGAGGAATGGTCAGTCTAACATGGCTGAAACAATTTATAGAATGGTGTTCAACTTTTAATGGCATGCACATCAATCGTCACTATCCTCTTCAACCAAATGCTCATAGGTCTAAATTTATTTATGGAAATTACTTAAAATATATGTGCCACACAAACTTGCTTCATTGCAGTCATTCATCAATCCTAATTCCTAACGCATTAATTGAGAAGTAATTGATGTCAACAGAAGCTTGAGCGGTAAAGATCATTTCCATCACAGACCCAAGTGAATAGATTCTTATCAAACTTCATGATATCTTTTCTGCAATTTAAATTAACTGCATAGAACATTTTATTCACATCGCATTGACCATGAAGGGAAGGATGTGACTTTAGACTACAGATTTAAAAAGAACAAACAAATGACAAAGTAAGATGACAAGTGCAGGAGATATTGAAATAAAAAGCATAGGAATGTCCTCCTTTTCTATTTACCCATACACTATCATATATCAAAATATGACAACAAACCTGTCAATCTTAAATATGAAAGTATGTTTGAACCATATCCCCTCACTCTCAAGTTGTGAGCAGAAGATATACAAGGCCCTTCAGATATTCGACTATCTCAGAGCCTCCAAGCTTTGAAATACCGTATACCCTATCCACAAAGGTGATTGGAACCTGTAATTTACAAGATCAAATATTACAGTAAGTATTTAAAAAAGTTGGCTAGCAGTAGTATAAATACAAATGTACTCAGATTTAATTATTTAAGTTGGGGGGTTTGGAACCATAGCTCAGTGGTTGACAATAATTTGCAACATGAGATCTTGGGTCCAGGTTCCAGACCTAATAAAAAAACATTAAGAATGTTCTCTACGCAGGGTTGGCAAAAAAATATGAAAAGAAAAACAAGGAAAGATATAGACAAATTACAGGAAAAATTCTACTTTCAAATTTATCTTAGACATAAGCCACTAGGAAAAATGTGTCATGTTTCCAAATATCTGCATGAAGTGCGTTACTCAAATGGGTGCAACAAAGAATATTCAAAACACAGGTTTTTTTCAACAATGTGAAGTATGTAGCACACAGGTTAAAATTAAAGCAAATATCTTGGTAAACATGAGGTAATTAGTTTTACCTCTTCAATGTGGTAACCCTTCCGGGATGCCCGAACAATCATTTCCATCTGAAAAACATATCCTTTGCTGACACAGGAACTTATAACGTCTTCAAGGACAGATCTCCGGTAGAGCCTTAATCACAAAGAACCATCATTTCAGAGACAGCAACAAAGGTGTGGAGTTAAAATTGGAAGATAAGGATGTGGTAATATGGAAATTGGCACCTCTTCTTGGGTTCTCAGTGAAAACCCATTATCAGAAGATTAACAAAGTATCATCTCCAATTCCGTCTGCGAACACCCATACTCTTATTTGGAGTACTCTAGCGCCTTTGAAAATCAGAGCGTTTATGTGGTTACTCTCCGTGAACAAAGTGCTCACCAAGGTTAATAGGGCAAAATGGGTCCCCAACAGTGATACTTCATGTTTGCTATGTGGTGGTGCCGAGGAGGATAGGGAGCATTTGTTCTTTACATGTCATTCGTCTTATCAATTTGGGAATTGGTTGGGGAAGCTATTGGTTCGTCGTGTAATTTCCTTAATATTGATGAGATGTGGAACCTATTCCTTCAGAGACAGAAAAAAGGGAACCGTAGTAATATGGCTAAATTTCAGTCTTTCATTCCTCATGCTCATACGGTGTGTTGGAGTATTTGGTTGACGCGGAATGAATGTTTATTTCAAAGAAAGAGGGTGTACGTGAAAAACACTTGGGTGCATATTTCATTCTTGCTTAAGGATTGGGTGAAGATGATCCTCCAAGAAGATAATCCTACCACGGTTATGAGTCTATTGTGGTTCACAAGGAAGTGATTCAAATTATTTTCTTATTTCTATGATTTGGGATTTTCCTCAAATCGTACTTTTGTAATTTTATTGGAGATCCCTTGTCTCCTCTTGTTTGGGGGCTTTTAATCAATAAATGTTTCTATCTTTATTCAAAAAAAAAAGAGAGAGAGAAATATACTAGCAACAAGGTACCTGAAAGACCCAGTTAAATCTGATACACCAGGCCATAGGAGAGTTTGAGCAAGAACATTGGCTCCCCTACTTGTCAACTTGCGCATAAGAGTCCATCCATGTACACCACCACCTTTAACATACCGTGTCCCTGTAACTATACTTGCGCCAGTTTCCATCTGCTTCCTGATAGGCATGACATAGAAAAGTGATGTCTGGCATATCAAATCAAGTAAACCATCCCCGCGATGATAACAACAGCATATATCATGAAGCCAATACGAAGCAGGTGAATATTTTTCCTGACAATGCTGGCAGCCTTCTTACAATAAAATGCTTTAATCTAGTTTAACAAATTCATTGACCCAAATATATATATCTATACACACACACACACACACTTAGGACCTTGTTGTCTCCATTATCCCTTGATGATAAAGAACATCACATGGTATCTCTTTTTATTGCCATGTCATGATAGACTTAGGACCTACTTTGTTGCCTCTAATAAAAATTGCAATCACCTAGAGTTGTCCCGCATATACATAGATGCTGGGATGGAAGAGACTAGATCTAGTCCTAACTTTGTGACATACTCTCAGGACTCCAACCCAAGGCTTTGTCCATGCTGGGAGGGAAGAGACTACAATCTTTGTTATATTTTGTGCACAAAGTGATTGCTCCTCCAAGGACAAACAGCTTTGTCCTGTCAACCTGAGCATTTCACCATTACTCCAAATAATGACCAGACATTCTAATGACCTACATAGTTATCTCTTTTCTAATGATGCATAGGAAAGATATCAATAATAAATTATGTGTTTTCTATTTGATGTTATCCAATTAGAATGGTTAGTCAATTGTTGTCTACCCTTAACAGTAACAAATTTCAGAGTTGTGCTTTTCACAATAATCTCACAACAAATTTAACGAATTTCACAATACTCTCACAACACATGTTAACAAAACAACGTGTGAGGGAAAGCTGTCTGACAATGAAGAGGAACCATAACCCACCACAATGTTGTCAAAAAGAAAATTTATAGCATGGAATAAAACTATCCCCCTAGTTCAAAATTGACCTGCATGTAGGATGCTATGGTGATCTGCTTTCCTTTATAGGAAAGAGTTGATTTATTTGTGTATGGGTAGATAAAGTTGGGTTTTGGCAGATCCATGAAAAAAGAAGATCCGGTTGACGTAACTAAACAGGTCAATCTCCTCATCGAAGAAAAAAAGGTCAGGTCAATCTCCATAGCTTATATATTTAAGATAGCAAAATATCCCTTTATAAGATGGAAATATAAGATGACTTGTTTCCATTTCCACTAACAAAATAATGTTCAGCTAATTTCCTTCAAAATATCTTGATTGAGATACAAATACCATTGCATACTAAAAAAAATTGCAACATTTGTCTATGAATAACAAAGGTATAATAGAATCCTCACTTGATGAAGCTTGGTAAATATTTTGGCTGCACAGCAAGAAAGAAAAAGTATCAGCAAAGCTTCAAGAAACAAAAAACTCGTTATGCTAAATTAGCCATCTCATCTTTCCTTATTTTCTCTATACAACAAAGCAACACTCACATGATGGGATAGATCAGCGTCCATGATTATCACGAATTCCCCCGAAGCATGCTTCAACCCATGGGAATAAGCAGTTCCTGTTTAACAATTCAAAGTCATTTTATGCTAATTTTGAATTCCTCATTAAAAGAACAACAGCATTGAAAAGACACCCGACCTAGACCAAGTTTCCTGGGTCTCGCTCGCAGCAGCTGCACCACCACAATATCCAAAAGACAAGTCGTCAATCACGAACCAAAGAAAAAGACTCGATTCCAAGTGTTCGCAATACTCACAATGCGATCCTCCCCGTACACTTGTTGTAGTTGTTTGACGACATCTTGAGTTCCATCGGGACTCCCATCATCAACAACGATAATCTCGAATTCAACATCTCTATATCAGAAACGACGAATTGATGAAATTCAGAGCAAATCGAGATCTAGGGTTTCACCTCAAGAAATCGATCGATATACATTGATGATTCTGACAAATCAAATCTAAACAAAGCAAATCCGGGGAAACCTGAGGTGTTTGAAGACGAGGTAGACGATGAGGGCGATGTTGAGGCGCTCGTTGTAGGTGGGGATGATCAAGCTGTATTTGTTCTTGTTCTTCTCCATCTCTCTCGGGTTTTGTTTTCGGAGGATGAACCCACCGACTTTGTATTGACTGCACCCGAACGGACAACAAGAAAGATCGCACCCGAGACGAGCGTCGAAGAAGAAACTGGTCTACGCTGTAGGGCCTGCCAAGGATGGAAGTGCGATTGTAACACTGATTCTATAAGAATCTGGGTTTTAAAATTGATTTTGTAGAAAGTTCACCCACTCCGGCTTTTAAAAATCATAGTTTTTTAATATTATTTATTTAAATTATGTTTACAGAAAACTGTTTTGATTGCACGATTGAAGAAGTAGGAACCTGCAAACACAAAAGCTATCCTGTCATGCAACCAAACTATGCCCAAGTCCTCAAGAGATCGAGACTGGGTCCACGAATATTTTCTTTTTAGGCGTCTAAAATACAGTCTTATATGCATCATTAAAAATCTAATGAACCATATACAATATCTAATAAACATCATTTAATTTTTTCTTACACATGTTAAAAATGGGTTTTTAATTCGAAATAAAACGACATATATTTTTTATTAAAACATTTGCTTCATTAAACGATGTTTACTATTTTTTAAAAAATGAAATTTTAGGTTTGCGTTTTGGACTTTAAAAATTTAAAAACTATTTATGGAAAACTATTTTTTTTTTATGAAAAACTATTTCATTATAGATAATGAATAAATCATTTTTAATTTGAATGTATTTTTTAGTTATTCTCATGGAAAAACATTATGATATAAGTTTTTTATTGTTTGATTGTGGATAAAAAAATAAATAAGATACAAATAAAATTTTATAAAATTTAAAAAAATAATATAACATATGGGCTCTGATTTATAAGAGATGATGACAGTTGATTTAATGTGTGGGTTCCTCATATCACTAGAATAAATTGGGTGGAATAACACTATTTCAGTGAAAACCTCAAATATCAATATCAACTTATTCGCATCTATTTTGACATATATATATTAATTTATTCTTTGCAAAACAAACAGATTTTTTTGAGTGATGACAGTTGATTTGATGTGTGAGTTTCTCGTACCAATGAAAAAAATTGGGTGGAATAACATTATTTCAGTAAAAACCTTAAATATCAATATTAACTTATTTGCATCTATTTTAACATAAATATATTAATTTATTCTTTGCAAAACAAACTGGCTTGTGGGCTTATTCACTCATTTTCCCCACCTATCCGACTATTCCATTTTCCAAACAAAGAAGAATTGAACATAATCTCTTCCATGATTAAAATATAGATCTTGAGAAAAATATCTAGTTATAAATGACCAATTTATGGAAAAGTAAGAGAAGATAGTTATGAAAAAATCAAAGCATTAAAGAATATGCTAAAGAAATTCCTAAAATTTAATAGAGAAGCTTTTGAATTAAAAGCATATGAACATATGTTAAAATATTTAAAGAGAAAAATGAGAATTGAGGGGATAAAGTGACAACAAGCTCTAAGGGAACAATAGCAATCAGCTCTCAGGGGATTAAAAATGAAAATTCCAAAATTAATGCCTATAGATTTTTAAGAAGATGAATTTAATCCAGGATGAACATAAATTCTTCTTAAAAAAACCAGGATAAAACTATCCACCAAATCCACTCACAAAAGCAACTCTATCCACTCATTGACATGATTTGTTTACTCACATATATGCTTCATCAAAAGCAAGATAACACATGGATTTCATACAGAAAACACTCCATTAAAAAAAAAAAGAATAAAACAATGTTAACACTCCCCAAGGAAATAAAGTGAAAGACAGGAAGTGACATATCTACTTAATCCACTAAAGAAAAAGAGTAAAGCAACACTCCCTAGGGGAATAAAGTGAAAGACATGAAGTGACCTATCTGCTCAATCCACTAAAGAAAAAGAACAAAACAACACTCCCACTGAAATAAAGTGAAAGACAGGATGTGACATTTCTACTCAATCTACTAAATAAAAAAAACGAAGTAACACTCTTCAAGAAGGATAAAGTGAAAGACCAAAAGTGATACATCTACAAAAAAAAAAATGACTAAAAAAAAGATAAAAGACAAAACTTCAATCAGAATGAAATGACATTGGATCTCAAGCCCCCTGAAATTCAGAGGAGAAGGAAAGCTATAAAAGGGTAAGCATGACACAAGTAAAGGAGCATCCAAAAAATGTTATCTAACAAAAAATCCCTAAGTTATCTTATATAATAGCTAGGATAAGGGGAGAAGAGAAAGGGATTTTTCTCAGTATTGTAAGTCTTTTATGATCTTTTGTCTTGTATCATATGAATCACCTTTTTATAAGTATTTTCTAAATATATTTTATAAAAAATTATAGATCTTCAACTGATTCATCCATTCACTACTGCCTCATAGGTTTTAACCTTTGGAATTTGACATATGTGAAAACATTGGGCTTCTTCTTGATTTATATTTGAGTGAAAAGGGTGAGGACCTGCAACAACTCTTGCTGGCCAAGGTGGATCAGGTAAAATATTAATTTGTTATTACTATACATTTGAGTAAAAGAACTTCAACTGCAATTGAACGGACAAAAGGGGCCCAATTAAAAAAAGTTTACCGCAACTCAGACAGACAAAGGGGCCCCAGTGTCTTATTATATATTTAGATAAAAGTTTAAACGTCAACATCAAATTCTTAACCCCATCTGTACTACCAAGAAGGCATGAGTAAACGCATGCCTTCATTTATTAAATCATAGCCATATCTCTATATATTTGTATTTTGTGTGAAAATGATGTTGTTCGTTATCCTCGCTTGCCTCATAGTCGGCAACGGAGGTCAGATATTCAATTACAATTAGATATTTAATTACAACATCGACATCTCGGGTGGTGTGACAACGACCCTTCCTCGATAAGTTCTTTTAGTCAGCATACGTTAAGAAGAGCTCGAGCGAATACTAAAAATATGATAGTTCAAATATCTCCCTCTCACCTCCCCTCTCTACCTAGCGGCTCCAGGGCCATGACGCGAAAATTCAGTTGAAAGGCCTTGATGTTGCTCAGAGGTCTTGTATTCTTGATGGGCGCGGCTACCAGCGGCTTCTCACATAACCATAATCGGTCCTGTTCTCGGTGTCAACGTGCATTTCGCCAATCAATGTCACTCTATCTATCCGAAATGGCATCGGTGGGTTTCAAGGAACGATCAACATAGGTTTCCAGTTGATGATCAACATTGGCATATTCAAAGATCCTACAAAATTCATGTTGAAATATATTGAAAGTTATCAAAATCGAACATAAATTCTTAAAAATTAAAGTTCCATACAATTATCATGATTCAATAGTAAATTAAAACAAAAAACCGGTCGATGAACGTTGAAAATAATCAAAATCAAACAACATTTCTAAAAATCTGAATTCATATTGTTACATGTAAATTGTATATATAGTCTCATGTGCTGTACTAGTTTGCTAAAGATGTGTGTAATCCATTTAATAAAATGTAATATAATTTTTTTAAAGTAAATTGGTATACATTAAAGCATACTTTATATCATATAAAAGTCCATATTTTGTTATTTAATATATGTTAAAATATAATTCTCCAGCATAGAATTTAAATGTGAATCGAGCTTTAAAAAAATCGATCAGTATCTCTTATTTATAAAAGAAATCAATGTATTATCGGTTATCATTCTTATTTTAGTGACTTTTTATAAATGGGTAAAGCTACTCTCCCTGTACTACTTAAAAAAAGAAAAAAAGAAAAAAAAAAGCACATCAATCAATCACTGCCTGAAAATCCAAAGCACGACTAAAAACTCAAAAGCATCAATTGTTCACTAATATTAAATATACAAATATTTTTAAACATTCTGAATCATTTATTAAAATCTATAGTTTTTTTTTTTTTTTTTGGGTTAAGGCGGGTCGAACCCGCGACCTCTCATTTGAGGATGGTGCATCTCGACCACCCAGCTAAGGGGGTCTGCTGCAAAATCTATAGTTCCTATCAAACATCACGACTTTAAATAAGACTATACATTTAAAACGAAAAATCGTGTATATAGCATTTAAAAACATATTTAAAAAATAAGATTTTAAATAAAATTGTTTAAATAGACTTGATTACATAAAAACATATTTTTTGTGTTTTTTTAAAAAGCATTTTTTATATTAAAAATTATAAATAATTTTTTAATTAAGTACGCTTCGTGAAATGCATTTTGTAACACATTTTTGTTGAGATTATGTCTCGATGTATCACATCGGATGATCATGTTGAAAACATATCAGAGTGGGTACCTAATTGGTTGATTAATTAAAATTTACTCTTAATTAACATTTAAAATGAATCTGTAAAGATCCATATGAGAGGGGTTGAGATGGTTCAAGGGAGGGTAACTCCATCAGAGAGTTTGTAAGACTTTTTTTTATCTCAATTATTATAATGGGTTTTTTGTTTTCATCCCCTGAATATAGTAAAGCATAGACCGAATCACATATTTTGTGTTCTTTGTGTAATGGTGTTTCATTTTTGTGTTTGATTACATGTTTTATTATTGGCTTATGCGAATCCATTTTTCAACAATTTTAATTTTTTATTTAATTAAAAAGCAGAATCACACTACAACCTGCTACCAAATACTCCATTGATCTCATATCCAAAAAGGCCTCAATGAGACTTGACCAAGGCAATGTGGGCCACGAGTTTGTTTATGATTTATTAAAGTATATGCATTTCACATCAACCATGTTTGTTTTCAGATACAGAAATAAATGTGATCATGGAAATGAAAGCAGATATCAACATTTGTCTTATCCCGGCTGTATTCCTGTGAATCTCTGGCAATGTAGATGTTTTCCCTTCCAGCACGCCACGAGTGGTCAGTGGATGCAACACATTCTACAATGCATTTCTTCACATCTAGAGTCCCAACAAAGCAATGGGGGAACCAGAAATGTAATTATTCCAGTAGGATCAAATTTTAATTATAATTTTTTATAAAAAAAATTATAATCAACAATAGTTAAATGATATTTTTTATGATAAAGTTTCATATTAAACACAAAAGATAGACTTAAAACTGATACTATTGGGTGCATAAAAAAACAACTAAAGCTAGTAAGTAATTGATTACATCTTTTATGACTATTGAAGAAAATGAAAATTATTTATGAAATTAATTTACAATTCCAGGGAGATAGAATAGTGGGAGATAAGATCATACAAGATATGAACAAAAGAAAGAAATGAGTATCCTTGCTAACAAATAATACAGTATCACTGGGGCAGATAGGCGGAGGCAGCTTACCAGCGACAGGAGGTCCCTTTATTATAAAATATAAAATAAAAAATCACCAAATTAAACAGAAGATCGTATAATTCTTCTCCTCTCTCTTACTCTCTCTCTCTCTCTCTTCACACACACACACTAAGGGAACAGGGGATCACTGTACATGATTACATACAAGGGCGGAAGCACGGGTAGACTTGGCTGGGCTATAGCCCCCCTCAAATTTTGACAAAAAAAATTACAAATAACCCTACTCGTAGACTTTCCAACCATTAACTATGCATTGGATATAATAAAAACAAACACAAACAAGTCGTTTGTTATAATAACAAACTTCTGTTATTATGCATTGGATCACTTCCTCCTTAACAATCAGCCCACCAAAACCAAGCCTAAGGAAAATGTTAGACCCAGTCACATTCACCAACAAAAACTCAGACCTCACATATTTTTATTTTTAAAAAAATAGTAAACATCATCTAATGAGGTATATGCTTTGATAAAAGTGTATATCTCTCCATTTCGAATTGAATGAACCCATTTTTAGTAAGTGTAATAAAATATTTAATGTGGTATATACAACATCTAATTGGATATATACTTCACTGGATTTCTAAAGTGATATATAGGACTGTGTTTTGGACTGAGAAAAAACTGAGTGTAACAGCACTCCCAAGCCTAAAGACCCAAGTCTCAACCATTAATTATTCCAAATTAAAAAAAAAAGGTTAAAAACATGATATAAACATGAATAATCCTTGATAAATCCATAATAAAGTTGAGACGGTATAAGTCCTTGAAAAATAAAAAAAAACTCCTATACATCCATCATCCATGCCGTCAACAGTGTTTAACCATGATTCAACATATCCTAGTTAATTCTAACCCACACAAAATGACTAAATTATCTCCAATTTTTCAATCCCTTCAAACAATATCGAGGTAGAAGGTCAAGAAATATAAAAGTTCTAAAAAGGAAATTTGATCTTTTGCGTAGACTAATTTATCTTTATAATTGTTTATATAAGTGATACTTTTCTTGCAGATTCTATAATTATCTACATTGAAAAATAATTTGTTGAAAATATTGACTCATATTCGATAATAAATGATTTTGTTCTCTAAAGGATCGTTAGGCACAATTTCAATAGTGTATTTTCTAGAAAAAAAAAAACTTAATATTTTGTCTGATTTTGATTTTACTTATGTATTTCAAAGTTTATAAGAAATGGCTTATGAACTCGTTTAATTTATATTAAATTCAAATTGTTTATTAAATTTTAAATTCGTGTTAGCCCCCCCTTATATAAAATTCTGGTTCCGCCCCTGTATACATATACACTTTGATCGTGCAAATCTTGCGATTGAACGATTCTATTTTTACCCTACTCTTATCGGTAAGAGTTTTTCAAAAAAAAGATCGTCTGATTGCGAGATTTGCACAGACCATATATTATCACTTTTGTATATATATATATATAAAAAGAAATGGATAGGAGAGAAGAGGACATAAATAAATTAAAAAGAAAAAGAAAAATAAGGGCAAAAGTAGAAAAAAGAATAAAAGATAAATCACATTTGATGAAAGGACTTGAAAATAATCACTTTAAAGAATAAACTCCAGATGTTTTAGAGATTTTAGAGCATCTCCAATTGATATGTTAGCTAACTAAAATATTAAATGCCATGTCATCGCTTTATATCTCAACTATACCCTCATTTACTATATTCTATTTTATTTGTTATTGTTGCTCCAATAGATTAGCTAAATAAAATAACCAAAATAATAGTAAGCCCCACATCTCCACCCATTTAACCTCCCAAATGAATTTTTTTTTAAAATTCTTTAATGAAAATAATCAGGTGGGGTCACATTTGGTTATTTAAAACACTAATTACAGTTAGTTTAAAAGATAGCACCTTACAAGTGGAGCCCATATTTAGCTCCCTTTTAACAACTCAATTGGAGCAATATTTTTACATGTTATATTACAACTTGATGCTAACAAGTTAATTAACATATCCATTAAAGATGCTCTTAGATTCAAAATTAATTTTTTTCAATTTAATATTCATTTTCTACCCGGAGAGTTTTGATTGTTCCAAACAACTCGTTCTTAAAATCCAAATCTAAATCAAAATAAAATTAGAACCAAACCCGATGTATTGAAATTGGAATGAGCTCGGGTTGGCTCGGCTTAAATTTAGGTTAACTTTTCTCTAATTTCAAGTTATTAGATACGGATTGAAATCAAATTCCGTTTTCCAGGAGATTGAATACACTAAAATCCTCATATAAAAATGACACTCCGAGATCCTCTCTATCGAAAAATCCGTCGTCCCAAGAAAAAAAAAAAAATCATCATTAAAAGAAAAAACCCCTCCCCCTCATTGAGCACATTTGAGCTGTCCCTGTGTGTCATCACAAGTTCCTCCTCGCTTTCTTTATAAGCACTCCCTCAAACAAAGCCCCACCAATAATAATATATAATAATAAAATAAACAATAGTAAAAACAATACAAAAACCTACTCCACAAAGCAAGCCCGCCCACGCTGCCCGCACGTGCCCCCCTTCGACAACCCCTCGTAAACACCACCACCACCACCTCCTCCTCCTTCATCTCCCTTTCCTTCGTCGTTACCCTTTCTTTTCCAATCATCAAACAATCTATTTATAAATACACAAAACCCTAAAAACAAATAACAGACATACCGATCTAAAAAAACAAATAAAAACAACGATCCCGAGGAGGAGCCCAAATGCGCATCAGATGTCCCAGAAGCACCCCTACATCCGCATATCCAGCGGCGGCGGCGGCGGCGGAGGAGGAGGAGGTGGCTCATCATCCCCGACTACCACCACCCCTTCCCCTCCACCCTCCCCGCTCCGCTCCCCTCGCCGTCGCCTCCCCGGGGCGAGGTCCGGGAGGTTCTCCTCGGCCTCACAGCAGCCCCGATCGGCTCTCCACCGCCTCGCGTGGGCGGCGCTCTCGCTCGTCCTCCGGAGGCAGGGGATCTTCCTGTTCGCGCCGCTGCTTTACATCGCGGGGATGCTGTTCTACATGGGGACAGTGTCGATCGACTCTGTTGTGCCGAACGTCATGTCGAGGCCTCCGAAGGGGTCGGTGTACCGGAGTCCCGAGGTTTACCGGAGGCTTCGGCCGGAGATGGACGCTGATAACTCCTCTGGCGATGCTGTGAGTTTTTTTTTTTTTTTTCC